>CM026215.1:23034572-23532072 GCA_014839995.1 Xenentodon cancila | reverse complement strand
CCGAAGTCAATAAAATACCTGAACCTGTGGATCAGTAAATATGGTTTTAAGGGAACTCTAAACTCACAGAAAATAGTTGAACTGCAGGATAAGATAACAACTGAAACACAACTGAACACCAAGAAGATGCGAAAACGTGGTTTCGCAGAAAGCCAGATATGGTTGAACGAGGCGATGAGGCGTGAACAAGGAGAAGGGAGGGGGGACTGTAGACAGAAAAAACCCGAGGTCATTTTTTACAGAGCAGATGAGAGGGGGCCTGTACAGAGAAGACAGAAAGAGGAAAAAACGGACGACGATAACAGAATTCTTTCTGACAGTATCCCGATCTATCCACTGTTACCTCCTCCTGACCCTCCGCCACCTGAGTGTATCCTTGAACTGACCCTGAAAAACACACCTACTTCTCCGCCGGCCGCTGACACTGTTCCTCTCATTGAAGCTGCAAATTCCAACACTGACGATGTTAAAAAGGCTGAAGAAGGCCTGACCTCCCATGGGGAGGATGTGGAGGGATCTGTCTGTGACGTGGAGGACCTCGGACGGTCCTGCCACCTTGATGACGGAGAGGTCCAGCGGGTTTGGATGACTGCTCTGGGCTGTGACTGGCGTCATGTCCGAGGTGACTGGGACCCCCAGTATGACGGTAATGTTTTGAATCCAGATAAAATAAAGCTGCGACGCAGAGTGAAGGAACTCGGTGACGGAACAAAACAACGTTTCAACGCTTCATCTGTCTTCACAGTGGTGGACATCAGGAACACCGTTTTCTCTGTCCACGTTCATAAAGACAGAAGATCTTGGTTTGGTTTCAGATTTCTGGATGGAAGAAGGAAGAAAAAATAAATAAATAATCTGTACAAATGTGCTGCTGTGTGAGCCATGATGGTGATCATGTCTCAACAGGAGGGAAGGGGTCAGAGGTCATTTGGATTGAAAACTCCGATAGGAAAGGTGAGCCAAAGTCTGATAATAGGTGGATTCAGACATTTAGAGTCTGAATAGACCCGAAAGTCAGTGAAGCATTTTAAGACACCTGACCAAGTAGAGGAGATAAAAATTCAATCGAAAAGACACCAAACGGGTAAGAAATGCTGCAGGATGCTGGATGGAGACTTTATTCCTCATCCTGAGTTTTTGTTGTTTTAGTCACCCTGTTGCTTCCTGTTTCAGTGAATCCTGATATCTCAGCTGAAGAACTGACGACTGTCTGCCGTAACATCAAGAAGCCTTCGGAGAAGCAAGAGATCCAGCAGCTCCACTTGGTCCTCTGACAAAGATCCCACATACATGGATGTCATCAGATCTCCACAAGGTGTCAGATGAGTTTAACATTTTAGACCAGATAGCAGCAGGATTTGAGTCCTCTGTTTGGTGCACGTTAAACAAACATCTACTACAATGTTCAGAAATTAGGAAGCTGGACACAGAACCTGCCGCTGTTTATGTAATAATTGTTCGGGGGTCGTGTTCTGGGTCTCTGGAAAGATCCTAGAGACAACTTGTGTTGTAATAGATGCTAATTGAATTGAATAGAACGGGTTTGAGGCTGTATTTGGACAGCAGTCTGCCACGTCTCTCATGACTTTCCAGAACAGGATTGTCCTGGAGAAGGTAGGTGTGTGTGTGTGTGTGTGTGCCATGTTTGGAAAACAGTGTTGCACTTCTTGATAACACCGCTGCAGATGGTGGTCTTACCAAGGCCATACGAGGGCTGCAGACCCTGAATGGTGAAAGTGCTGAAGGAGAACTCCGGTGTTGACACCTCCATGTGGGACTCCTGGCTGGATGCATGTGGCAAGTACCGAACCTTAGTATCTTCTGTACTAGTATCTATCGCTGTATTTTCAGCATTTCTGACATTGTGTGGTTGTTGTTGCATCCCGATGTCTGCGTGCACTGCTGAACCGATTGATCACCACAGCCATCTCACCCGTGGAAGATCATGTGGCACAAATATTTCTGATTTTGGGTCTTGACTCTGATAATGCAAATGATGTCAGGTTTAAATGACCTAAACATTTATTAAACACACAATAAGGAAGAAAGACAAAGTCAGTAAGTTTTTCATCCATCAGCACGGAGGACGGACAGAGAACTCAGCCTCATCTCAGCTGCTCTTGTCTCTGTCCGACCCCCCTCTGATGGCCTCTTGAGGCTTTTATTGAAAATAAGGAGGTCACAGATGACATGTAGATAAACAACAAGTACAAGATATATTCTGACGTGTACAATTATCTTATAAGATGAGCAGTGTACAGTGCGTAAAATAATAATGAGATAAAACAAAGAGTGTGTTAAAGTTTAACCCTATCACTGGCCCCTTCCTCTTCCAACATGACAGTGCACCAGTGCACAAAGCAGGTCCATAAAGACCTGGATGACAGAATCTGGTGTGGATGAACCTGACTGTCCTGCACAGAGTCCTGACCTCAACCTGACAGAACACCTTTGGGATGAATTAGAGCGGAGACTGAGAACCAGACCTTCTGGTCCAACATCAGTGTGACCTCACAAATGTACTTCTGGAAGAATGGTCAAAAATTCCCATAAACACTCCTAAACCTTGTGGACAACCTTTTCCAGAAGAGTTGAAGATGTTAAAGGTGCAAATGGTGGACCGACGTCATATTGAACCCTATCAATCTCAAATAGGAGGTCACTTAAGTTCATATGCGAGTCAAGGCGTGTGTGTGTGTGTGTGTGTGTGTGTGTGTGTGTGTGTGTGTGTGTGTGTGTGTGTGTGTGTGTGTGTGTGTGTGTGTGTGTGTGTAACATGTTTCTCTTTCCTTGGTAAGACCAGACAGAAGAGCATCAAAATAAGCCAGTCTGCATGTAATAAAAGCACGAACCAAAGTCTCCGTTGGCTTGAGAGGCAGGGAGACGGCGATCTGACTCTGGACATGTTTTTCCCATCATGGGAATGCTGGTTCCTGCTGCAAGTCCTACCATGGGAATGCTGGTTCCTGCTGCAAGTCCTACCATGGGACTGCTGGTTCCTGCTGCAAGTCCTACCATGGGAATGCTGGTTCCTGCTGCAAGTCCTACCATGGGAATGCTGGTTCCTGCTGCAAGTCCTACCATGGGAATGCTGGTTCCTGCTGCAAGTCCTACCATGGGACTGCTGGTTCCTAGAAACTAGAAACAAGACTCCCCAACTAAGCAGTCAAAGTTATTGAAAAGAAACAAAAGCAACATTAATTTGTCCCAATGGGATTTCAGGGTTTCATGAACTTCTGCATAAAAGAACCCTTTAACAGTTTTAACAAGACTAACAAGACTAAAGTAAAGGAATGGTATGATGAGCTTTGCTCTTCCTCTTTAGCAGATCGATGTTGTTACAATGCAAGTCTCTCGTCTCTTATCTGAGTTTAAGATTGTCCTGACTTATTTAATAACACCATTATTGTCCGTCTCTGCAGTCTCTCCCTTTACTTCTGCAGGTCCAACCATGATGATATTGTGGTGAAAACAGACTCCCTGAAGACAAATCAGAAATCATCCAAATCTACATACAATAAGTAAATCTTTAGTTACAAAATACTTGCAAGTTACAGAAAGTTACTGTCACTCAGGTTATCAGTTTATTAATCATCACAAGTGAACTTATTTTCTCATTTATTGTGCTCTTCTTGATGACTACAGGAGTAGTTGGACACTGAAGGGGTTTGGTATGTAGTTGAAGAGACAAAGTGCTACATCGATGGACTCAAAGTGTTGTTTGACTTTAAATGGGTGAATGACAAAACACTTTCCAATGTCAGTTTTGTTAGTAACTCACTCAAAATAACTAAAGCTGAACCGCAGTACCGCTAGAGCAGCCCTCGTCACTAAGTCTGAAAGTCTCTAAAAAAGAGTTCTCTGTGTTTGTCACAACCATGATGTTCTGGGAATCATCAGTGCCATGGTCACGTTGTAAGGGAAGGAGCCAACTGCAGGAGACCACAGAGGTGGGCTGAACGACACAAATGGATGTCGAGCAGGAAGCGAGGCATGAGAAACGACCATTCAGACGTTGGCAAACAGTCCCGGGATAATCCACTGGTGCAGGGCATTACAACAGGGAAGACCCAGGGAAAATCCTCTCAAATCCTCTCAAAATAAAACAGGAAAACAACATTAAACATGAGTACATTTAAAAGACCAAGAGTAGAGCAAGGCTATACCCAAACTCAGTACCAGTAATCAAAACCAAGACCCTGACAGTCCAAACTTTATTCTCACATTGTTTCAAATCAATATCTCTGTAGAACCGAAGGGGTTTTGCTGATCATAACTACATATTTTTAAGAAAGCAGACGGCTGGGTTGTTGCTTTACTGAGGGCGGGCTTCCTTATAGCTGTTATGCTTTCAAAAGGAGAGAACTTCACCTTCACAACTGAGATCCTCCATCCATCTCTGAACTTCTGTTTTGCTGATTGGAAGGGACATCAATACAGGTATCTTTGCAGCGTGTTCTTCGCGGTATTCAGCCAACGACTTGAGTGTTCTCACAACACAGACGATGCCATTCTGCGTCATTGTCAGCTGTTTGTCTGTTATTGCTTGCTTGTGCAGGTTCTGTGTGGAGATGTGCTCCGACAGTCTCTGCAAGGTTGCAATAGCCTAAAAACAAGTTAAACGTTCACTTGAGAACACAAAGATGCACAGTTTGTTCTCATACATTTTTGAATCTGTTATTATTTTATACTCATAGTTAAATTGTTCAGTAGATTCACAAATGGTTTTTGTTTTTTTTCGTTATCTTAGTTTGGCCTTACAATCTGAACAGCAATCATCATGAAAGTCTCACCTTGAGCAGTGGTTTCATAAAACTGCTGAGTAGGCCTGATTCCAGAGGGATGTCATAGTTGTCCAGATTAACAGTGTCATCTTTATGGTCCTCCAGCCAGTTCCCCAACTCCTTCATCTTACTGGTTAGGACTAATAATAAGCTAAGAGATTTCTGCAGTTGCTTCCATTTTTCAGAAGCTTCAGGATCATCACAGAGAGACTCTAAAACAGCTTTTGCAGCCTTGAAGACAGCATCAATTTCACAAAACTCTTTAATAATTTTGCTAAATTTGGCAACATTTCTCAAAACCCAAGCTGCGGTTTCAGCAGCTGTGGTTCCGGTCTCTGCAGCCTCCGCCGCCCCTTCTGTCGCCGCCTCCACTGCTTCTTCTGCAGCTACTTCCATTTCCACGTCTGCTGCCAGCTCTGCAGTGGCCTCCAGGCCTGCCATCACCCCTGCTATTGACACCTCCACTACAATTCCAAGAACTATTCCCATGATGACAGGTGCAACTAGAACAAACACAAGGAAGATGAAATTGATGGTGGTCCGCGTCAAACTGCATTAGGCTGGTGAGGAGTGGTGGGTGGTGTTGCTTCAGGGGTCTGGGTGCTTGTGTTTGACAAAAGTGGGTTGACACAACCGGGTTGGGGGACCTCCTGGTTCTGCTCTTGCACTGTCATTGTGAGGTGCTGGGTGAGGGCTGGTGGGGGGGACTGGATTTGGTTGGTTTTGGTGTTGGAGTGGAGCATAATGGGATTGGGTGGAGGTCTGGGTATATGTAGTATATAGTGTAATATATGTAGTATATAGTGTAGTATATGTAGTATATAGTGTATTATATGTGGTATATAGTGTACTATATGTATTATATAGTGTATTGTATGTGGTATATAGTGTAGTATATGTAGTATATAGTGTAGTATATGTAGTACATAGTGTAGTATATGTAGTATATAGTGTAGTATATGTTGTATATTATAAAGTATATGTAGTATTTATTGTAGTATATAGTGTAGTACATTTAGTATATAGTGTAGTATATGTATTATATAGTGTATTATATGTAGTATATAGTGTAGTATATGTAGTATATAGTGTAGTATATGTAGTATATAGTGTAGTATATGTAGTATATAGTGTAGTATATATAGTATTTATTGTAGTTTATGTAGTATATAGTGTAGTACATTTAGTATATAGTTTAGTATATGAAGTATATGTAATATATCTAGTATATATTGTAGTATATGTAGTATATATTGTAGTATATGTAGTATATAGTGTACTAAATGTAGTCAATATTGTATTATATGTAGTATATAGTGTAGTACATTTAGTATATAGTTTAGTATATGTAGTATATAGTGTAGTATATGTTGTATATTATAAAGTATATGTAGTATTTATTGTAGTATATGTAGCATATAGTGTACTAAATGTAGTCAATATTGTAGTATATGTTGTATATTATAAAATATGTGTAGTATTTATTGTAGTATATGTAGCATATAGTGTAGTACATTTAGTATATAGTTTAGTATGTAGTATATGTAGTATATGTAGTATATGTAGTATATAGTGTAGTATATGTAGTATATAGTGTACTAAATGTAGTCAATATTGTAGTATATGTTGTATATAGTGTTGTAAATGTAGTGTATATGTAGTGTTGAAATAATATTAGATTACTTTCTGCTGTACTTTATTTGTATTTATATGTGTTGTTTTGCTGTTTTTTCATAAGATTCTAAAAACCGGATGAATGTCAATTGTAATTATGAAATATTGTAGAAGGGGTATGATTAAATAAGTTTTAATTCTTCCTGCTCCTTTTCAGACCTGTTCAACAGGATATATGTGTTATGTGTATTTCTATGTGTGTGCATGTGTACAGGTATGTACATATATAGATAGGTGCACATTGGGTATAGATTTATGTTATAGATTTGTTTATTTTGTGTACATACATTTTTATAACAGATTTATTTATTTATAAAGATTTATGTTCAAGGGGTTGTATATGTTCAAATGTGTGTGTATGTACATGTGTATATGTATATTTTTTATTTTTAGATTTATACTAGTGTTAACGTTGTTATGCACAATGTTGTTTTTTTTAACATGTCTGGAATGAATCAATAAAATAACAAAACAATTTAAATGCATTCCAGTTTAAATTCAATATGTAGATTGTTGGCATGAGCCTGAAAGACAAACACATCATGACAGCCTAAACAACAACTAAAACAATTGCATAAAAAAACTCCACAACCAATAAATGTGACTCAAATTCAAATTCTATACTAAACCTGAATTCAGGGAACTCAGGTTTAGTATATTCAGGTTTAGTATATTCAGGTTTAGTATGTTCAGGTTTAGTATGTTCAGGTTTAGTATGTTCAGGTTTAGTATATTTAGGTGTAGTATGTTCAGGTTTAGTATATTCAGGTTTAGTATATTCAGGTTTAGTATGTTCAGGTTTAGTATATTCAGGTTTAGTATGTTCAGGTTTAGTATGTTCAGGTTTAGTATATTCAGGTTTAGTATATTCAGGTTTAGTATGTTCAGGTTTAGTATGTTCAGGTTTAGTATATTCAGGTTTAGTATATTCAGGTTTAGTATGTTCAGGTTTAGTATGTTCAGGTTTAGTATATTTAGGTTTAGTATGTTCAGGTTTAGTATATTCAGGTTTAGAATGTTCAGGTTTAGTATGTTCAGGTTTAGTATATTTAGGTTTAGTATGTTCAGGTTTAGTATATTCAGGTTTAGTATGTTCAGGTTTAGTATGTTCAGGTTTAGTATGTTCAGGTTTAGTATATTTAGGTTTAGTATGTTCAGGTTTAGTATATTCAGGTTTAGAATGTTCAGGTTTAGTGTTGCTGTTTCTTTAAATAACATGTTTTAGCATCCTGCTTTTTTCATTGGGTAAAGGAAATATTCAAGTTTCTTTATCCTGTTGCTCACAACTTTTAAAGTAAAACTTGAAACAAAACTAAATGTACAAGTGAACTAAATATAAAACCAGGACAATATTCTGTCTATGCAAAGCGACAGTAAGTATAAAGATTGACACTGACAGAACAAGTGATATACAAGTACTTACAATGTGAACACGACAGGTTAAGTTGGAGAGGAAGAAAGCAGCGAGTGTCTACGATCCAACTGAAGACAAATAGTTCAACTTCTTCTTTTATAGCTAAAACAGGAGGAGCAGGAAGTGCAGAGGACGTGAGGAAGGAGGGTCTTTGGCAAAATCCAAAAGCCACAAATATATGCATTTGAATATTGCAACATAGTTTTTTGTGAGTGTGTGTGTGTGTGTGTGTGTGTGTGTGTGTGTGTGTGTGTGTGTGTGTGAGTGTGTGTGTGTGTGTGTGTGTGTGAGTGTGTGTGTGTGTGTGTGTGTGTATGTGTGTGTGTGTGTGTGTGTGTGTGTGTGTGTGTGTGCATGTGTGTGTGTATGTTTGTGATTCCTAAAACCAGCCATCTTGGCAGTTAACCATTTTTATTAATTCCTTAAATAACAAGTAAAAAAAGTCTGCTAAAGACGACTAAGATCACCAACGATGGGGCATGAAAAACTAAGAAAGAAAAGCCAAAACCGTGATGGGTGGAGTCACGGGTCAAACCGGAGGAGTAGTGTGTGATCTACAATTCATGTTTTAAAATAAAATCTAAACCTAAATGCGATTATAATACATTTGAAACCCTGACCTGACTCTAGCCTGTTTTGTTCCTTGTTGACCTCCCTGACCTGACCTCAGTCGTCAATGGATCTAAATCATCCACGTGTCTGTTAGTACTATTAGTCTGTTAATACTAGTACTACAATACTGGAACAGATAAACTTGTCCCTAGTCTTGGGATATGTGCCACAGGCTTTTAAAGTTGCAGTTGCATTAATTAAAACCCTGTCTTGACCCAGACAAGAGAGGTTGTTGGTAATTTCCAACTTTCAATTTATCTTTCAGATAATGGATTAGTCTCCATACTGGTTCTGCTGGACCTCAGATAATGGAAGTGTCCATACTGGTTCTGCTGGACCTCAGATAATGGGTTAGTGTCCATACTGGTTCTGCTGGACCTCAGTGCTGCTTTTGATACCATAGACCACAGCATTTTACTGCAGAGACTAGAGTATGTTGTTGGGATTAAAGGGACAGCTCTAGATTGGTTTAAATCATATCTGTCTGATAGATTCCAGTTTGTTCATGTTCATGAGGTTTCTTCCGTAAAGACAAGACAAGGGTCTGCTATGGTGTCCCGCAGGGTTCAGTGCTAGGGCCAATCCTGTTCAGCTTATACATGCAGCCCTTAGGAACAATTATCCACGGCATTAATTTTCATTGTCATGCTGATGACACACAGCTGTATCTGTCTATGAAGCCAGATGAAACAGAACCATTAGACAGACGTCAGGTGTGTCTTAAGGACACTTCTAAATTCTGATAAAACAGAGGTTGTTTGTGGTCCCAAACAGCTTAGGAAGGGATTAGGTGGTGTTGCAATGGCCTCCAGTAAAACTGTGAGAAACCTTGGTGTTATTTCAATCAGGATTTGTCATTTAAACAACATATTAATCAGGTATGTAAGACTGTTTTTCCACCTCCGTAATATAGCAAAGATCAGGAGCATCCTCTCCCAGAGTGATGCTGAAAAACTAATTCATGCGTTCGTATCTTCTAGACTAGATTACTGTAACGTGTTGTTGGCTGGATGTCCAAGTAATTCTCTTAACAGCCTCCAGCTGATCCAAAATGCAGCAGCGCGAGTGCTGACAGGAACCAACAAGAGAGACCACGTCTCTCCAGTTTTAGCTTCCCTCCATTGGCTCCCTGTAAAACTCAGAATCCAATTCAAAATTTTATTACTGGCATATAAAGTCCAAAACGGCTTAGCGCCACAATATTTTCAAGACCTGATAGTACCGTACGTTCCTAATAGAGCTCTCCGTTCTCAGAGTGCAGGTTTACTCGTAGTTCCTAGAGTATCGAAATGTAGATTTGGAGGACGGGCTTTCTGTTATCAGGCACCATCACTCTGGAACCAACTTCCAGTTTGGGTTAAGGAGGCTGACACCACCTCCACTTTTAAACCAAACTTAAAACATTTCTGTTCAGTAAAACATCTAGTTAGGGTTAATTTTAGTGTGTTAGGACCAGTAGTTGCTGTCTGCACCTGTTTATACAGTCGTCTCTGTAGTCACCAACTAACCAGGTATCAGTCATATGAACATGAAAGTCTTTGTTCTGGTCCTGATGGATAGTTGTACTTATGTATCTTGTCTTTCGTACTTTTGACAGTGTCTCTGTGTCTCTCCTCCCTTTTCCAGTTCTACCCTGCTGGTCTTCAGGGGTGTCCAGGGTGGGCCCCGGCCTCTCTCCTCTAATGAGCTCTGGCGGACCCCCATGACCCGGTAAAGGTTCAAATGGATGGATAGGCTGAATGAATAACAATTTAAAGAAACAATATATATTGTGTGTTGTGTGCTATATAACAATTTATGGTTAACACCCTGGTATACACAGTGTAGGTAGGTATATTATATATATATTCATACATGTAAAATATGTACACACAAGCATGCACACATACATACGTATTCATACATATATATATATACACATTTATATATACATGCATATAAACAGGGGTGCTCGAGTGTTGGTGTCCTATTTGTTTTAGATGTTTCCCACCTTCAACACAACCTGATAGACGTGGCTTTGTCATTAAGAGACCGGTGCAGACATTGATGACATGCTGATGATGACATCAATTAGAATCAGGTGTGTTAAAACAAGAAAACATCTATAACATGCAGAGAGAGACTGGCCCTTGATCACCGACTATGTGCATTCCTGCATATAAATACATATACACTTACACAGATATTGGTTCATCTGTCTATCTATGTGTGTCTTCATGAACTCAGCATTGACAAGGTTGTCACAGATCCAGCGTCTGGGAAGAAACAAATGAGTTGAGACTTGCTCGTCACGGTGCTCTTGGCAGCTGATCTGTGTGGATACGTTTACCTGTAACCCACGCACAAACCGTCTCAACGGTCTCAGCTCATCTGTCAGACGGAGAAGTGATGTATTGTTTCAATTCAACTTTATTTTTGCATTGTTTTTTGTCTGCATATATCAATAGTGAGTGCTTTAATTTGCAAAAACCTTTTGTCAGTATATATGTCTTAATCTTGCAGCAGTTGTTGTGCACAGGTGTGTGTGATTAAATGTGTGCATGGATGGAAGTCCTTATACGTACACATTTGTGCCAATATGTATAATACTGCTTCTACTCATCAATAATAATACTAATAAATAAATAGGTGACATTACATACACATAAACCATACGCTCACACATACACATGCACAAACCTGCATTCAGTTTTTACTGATTGGTTATAAATTGGTTTCAAAGGTATAGTATGATTTTTAAACCCAGCTGTCCCCAGCAAAGAAAAATATTGTGATTGTGAAAATATTCATCTGTGACCTGACCTGCGGCCGACTCTTGTCTTTAAGACATTCTGTGGCCTTCGTATAGTTCGGTTTGTGCAGATTCATATTTGGTCCTTGATTTCACTGCTCTGCTGACACACAAACACAATGATTAGTTCTGATAATCATGTCTTTAGTCTACGTTATTCCGTGGTCTTCAAATTTCTGTGAAGACTCTTTGTCATTCCTGCATCAAGACGCCGGACGTATGTTTGTCCGCATTTGCATGCAACTGCTGAAATCAGATCTACTAAACTTTGGGTCTTCTCTCACATTCATAATAATTAAATGAACTCTCTTAGTCTGGATGGTCACCTAGTGGTTAAAACATATTATACAGAGGTGTTAGTAACTTTTTCCACAACATATATATTGTCTTTATGCTCTTCCTGATTTTGCCATCTACAGTAAACTGTACAAAAATGTATGTGTATAAATCTGTTGTATGAGGTTAATATTAAAACGTACAAACAAGATGAGACTTGCTCATCACAGTGCTCGTGGCAGCAAAGCCCTGCGTGGGAACACTTACCTCTAACCCACGTACAAATCGTCTCCACGGTCTCAGCTTATCACTCAACTGGCGAGGTTCCAAAGTGGAGGGTTATGCAATGTTTGCTTTATACAAAAAAAAAATCATATGCAGGTTGGAACAGCTAGTGAAAAGTGTCAGGGATGATGTGAGGTATGTTTGTATCAGGAAGAATTAAAGGAAAGGTCGACAAGATGGTGGCGAGACCAGTGGACCAGTGAACGACAGGAGCTGTTGGAGGTAGCAGAGGTTTGAATGGTGAGTGTGGTTGAAAGAAATGGATATGGGAGTGTGATTGGTGAAATGCATAAAAAAAAAAATTCTCTCAAAGTTGGATGTTGCAGATGCAAAATATCATGACATGAACTTTTTTACCATTTCTGTACCTTTACTGTTTGCAGTTTTAGATCTCTCTGGTGATAGATCTATACCTGTGTTGAAATCTTGTTATAACTGGACCTTTGGACACATTTGATACCGATCGGAAGAATTTTGGAAGAAAACTGCCAAAGTATTGTATTTGTTGATGTAAAACTAAACGATCCAGGTCATTTTAATGTTGTGTCCCACGTTGGTGACAAGAGGACAGAAAAAATAACTAGAAAAAAACTTGTTTAAGTAAGTATGTAAAGTTCAATTAATTAACTGTTCCTGGCGGCGGTGTGGGATGTGGAGAGCGGTCAGCTCCCGGGTGTGGTGCTGGTGTGGGGGATTGGGTGTCCGCCGCCATCTCGGTTCCCTGGTTGGTGGTAACCCCATGCGGCCCCATGCGGTGGCCTTCACTGGGGGCAGCCCTGGTGTCTGGCCTACGGCTGGCGGTGTATGTCAGCCCCCTTGGGGCCCTGCTACCCTTTTGTGGGGGATTCCTGATGGTGGGGGCGTGTGCTGGTGGGCTGTCTCCCTGTGACCGCCCGGGGCTTGCTAGGCTGTGCACCCTGAGGCTGATTGATTTGAAAATTACAATAAAAAAAAAAAACACTGGCTCAGAGACTAGAAAAGGTCATTTCATTAACTGTTTATTCTGGTCAAACTGATTTTTATCAAAAGCAGACATGCGTCAAGTCACACCCACAAGCTGTTTCACACGAAGTGATTTCTTTTCTCCAACAAACAAATGTCATTATTGTCATCAGTGATGTTAAAAAAGCAAAACATTAGTATTGTTATTGTTGAGTAGAAGCAGTGTTATTTATATATATTAGTGTACATTATTTATATATATTAGTGTACATATTGGCACAAATGAGTACGTATAAGGACTTCCATCTGTGCACACATTTACTCACACACACCTGTGCACAACAACTGCTGCAAGATTAAAAGGCATATTTACTGACAAAAGGTTGTTGCAAATTTAAGGCACTAACTATTGATATAAGCAGACAAACAAAAGTTGAATTAAGACAATACATCACTTCTCCATCTGACTGGTGAGCTGAGACCGTTGAGACGGTTTGTGCATTACAGGTTTGTGGGTTACAGGTAAACGTTTCCACACAGATCAGCTGACAGGAGCACCGTGATGAGCAAGTCTCAACTTGTGTGTGTGTGTATATATATATATATATATATATATATATATATATATATATATATATATATATATATACATTGCCGTCATAATAATGTAGTGAAGAAATTTGCTTGGCTAAGACCCTCCTTCCTCACGTCCTCTGCACTTCCTGCTCCTCCGGTTTGAGCTATAAAAGAAGAAGTTGAACTATTTGTCTTCAGTTGGATCGTAGACACTCGCTGCTTTCTTCCTCTCCAACTTAACCTGTCGTTTCTATCTAGATCACTTGTATGTTTAGCTTCATTTCCTGTTTTACTTTGCAAGACGGATAAAGGAGAAGATAGAAGTGGGTGAGCCTGACCACTCATTAAAATGGCAGAAATTGCAGAAATAATTGAGGGATTTGATGATGTTGTTGACGAGGCCGCAGAGGCAGCAGAAGACTTGCCAAAAGAAGAACTGGAAGAAATAGAGAGTGAAGTCACTGAAGCAAGAGAGGCCGTCTCTAGCCTTTCAGAAAGTTTAGAGCAGTTCAAAAACGTAGTGGTGAGTCTCAAAGCGCCTATAGCCACTGTCACAAAATTTGTTGTTAGTAATGTAGCAACTGGTGTCATCTTATGGGGAGTAAATACTGCTCTGAACAAACTGACCCGTGGTGAAAGCTCTACACAAAGAAAAATGAAACGTGATGTCATTAAAGCTCTGACCACTGTGATCAGTAATGAAACTGACCTAAGCGAGAAGGCGTTGAGTTGGATCAAGGATCACCAGGATGACCGGATTACCCTGGAGGACTTCGATGTGCCTCTGGAATCAATCTTGGTGAAATATCTCACTCCTTTAACGAAGGTAAGACACTCCTCACTCGAGTAGTTGGCATTGCTGGTGAACACAGCAAACACTAACTATATCAACACTTATGGAGGATGGCAGGTAATACTGACACACAGGTTTGGAAGGAACCCACGGATCTGTGTACTTCCTGAAGCCTGGTGTTTTGGAGACATGATGACGTCACGATGCGGCTCTGCTTAAAAGGCTTCAACCAGCTCTGAACTGGCTCAAGCACCAGCATCAGTTTCTAGTTGGTTGAAGTTGGTTGTTCTGGTTTGGAAGCCTCAGAAGTGGACTGATGTGATCCACTTCAGTAAACGAATGTTCTTTCCGCAGTTCAGCAGAACACCTGTTAGTAGTTACACCTGCACTTACACGGCCGTTGATGTTGACGGGGTTGGTTTCATCCTGCTTCTCTCCATGCCGTCAAAATCTTTCATGCTGATTGATCTACTCAAGTTAATATTTTACTCTAATCACTGATGTGCTGATTCTGATTATTTAGGCTGTTGATGAAGCCTTCGATATTGCTAAGAAACTTCAGACCAAGACTGGCGGAACAGTGCAGATGAAGCTCCCAAACGCAGGAGACGTCACGCAGTTCCTCACCGCTGCTGAAGCTTTTCTCCAAAGCTTCAGTGACCTGATTGAGTTCATTTCCAAATCCAAGGACAAGTTTCAGCAGCTGGCTACCTTTCCAGTGACACAGGCAGACATGGACGAGCTCAAAAGCAAAGTTGAAACAGCCAAAGCTTTGCCATTGTGGTAGATAAACGTTAAAATCTGACTCCAAGAAAGTACGAAAAGTGTTTGTTATCAGGCACCTTGAGGTAAATGACCCTACAATGCCAGATGTATCATATTTGATACATGAATTTCTGAGACTTTTAATAGTTTAATATAAACCAGAAGATTATAAAAAATAAAAATATCTAAATAAAAAATGCATAAACTTACCCAATTTATTCATAATGACAGGAAGAAATTATATTTAGAAATTGTTAAATACAAAATTGGAAGTGTTTTTTATTTCAATGTATAGTCAAGGGGGGTTTTATGTCATATGTGAGGCTTTAAAGGGTTAAGTAGTTACCTGAAACCAGTTCCTGCACTTGACTTAACGTGTTTTTTGTTGTTCTACTGTCATTATACAACTCTGACATACACAACCACGTAATACAAGTTCATATTGTGTGATTTGGGTTTTACTAAGTGCTAAATGTTCTTTTCAGTTTTTTTTTAAGTCTGAGCACAATGGAAAGTTTGTTAAGACTGCAATGAAATAAAGCAGATGTGAAAACCATTTTTTTTTTTTGTACCAGTCTGTGACCAAGAGTTATCTTCTAAATGACAGCGGGGATTTCGACGGAGGGTTAGGGTTGGGTCAGAGGAGGGAAGGAGGTGGCGAAAGAGCGTAAGGAGCGCTTTAAAAACCAAAGAAGGGTGTGTAAGGTGGGGTGTGTGTGTGTGTGAGACGCTTGATAGTATCATGGAGAGTGGAGAAGAGGTTGCACTCTCACTGAGACGTCCAGTTGAGGTTCTTCACCAACTGCAAACTGTCATTTGTAGTGGAGGGTGTGGACAGCAGGGAGGCTAGTCAAGGCGTGCAGGGCTGAGCTGTGCTGTGATGCAACAGCGAGCCCAACTGCAAGGACGTTTGTCAAATATATATATATAGAGTTGGGGTCTTTTGATGCAACCGATTTAATGCAAGTTAATTGTATAGTACAATTCAACAACAAGGTGATTCAAAGTGATTTACAGGGACATTAAAGCATCACATAAATAAAGAGCATGATTTAAAATGTAGACATTTTTACTGCTGGGTCTGCCTTCCCTGAACATTTTATTTGTATTTAGGCAATCAAAGTGGAATATTGTTTTGCTGTCAATATATATGTAGGTAAGTATAGCCTTTATTTAAATAAATAAATATATGAGTCAATTCAGACGGGTCTGCAGAAACACCAGCTTTTAGGTTCAAATCAAAAGCGACAGAGGAGGATCAGCCGCTGGTTGAGGATCTGCTGCTGGAGGATCAGCTGGTGGCGGATCAGCTGGTGGAGGATCCGTTGCTGGAGGATGAGCTGGTGGAGAATCAGCTGCTGGAGGATGAGCTGGTGGAGGATCAGCCGCTGGTTGAGGATCAGCTGGTGGCGGATCAGCTGGTGGAGGATCCGTTGCTGAGGATTGAGCTGGTGGAGGATCAGCTGGTGGAGGATGAGCTGGTGGAGGATCAGCCGCTGGTTGAGGATCTGCTGCTGGAGGATCAGCTAGTGGAGGATCCACTGCTGGAGGATCAGCTAGTGGAGGATCCACTGCTGGAGGATCAGCTGGTTGAGGATCTGCTGCTGGAGGATGAGCTGGTGGAGGATGAGCTGGTGGAGGATCAGCTAGTGGAGGATCCGCTGCTGGAGGATCAGCTAGTGGAGGATCCACTGCTGGAGGATCAGCTGGTGGAGGATCCGCTGGTGGAGGATCCGCTGCTGGAGGATCAGCTGCTGGAGGATCAGCTGCTGGAGGATCAGCTGCTGGAGGATCAGCTGCTGGAGGGTCAGGTGGTGGAGGATCCGTTGCTGGAGGATGAGCTGGTGGAGAATCAGCTGCTGGAGGATGAGCTGGTGGAGGATCAGCCGCTGGTTGAGGATCTGCTGCTGGAGGATCAGCTAGTGGAGGATCCACTGCTGGAGGATCAGCTAGTGGAGGATCCACTGCTGGAGGATCAGCTGGTTGAGGATCTGCTGCTGGAGGATGAGCTGGTGGAGATTGAGCTGGTGGAGGATCAGCTAGTGGAGGATCCGCTGCTGGAGGATCAGCTAGTGGAAGATCCACTGCTGGAGGATCAGCTGGTGGAGGATCCGCTGGTGGAGGATCCGCTGCTGGAGGATCAGCTGCTGGAGGATCAGCTGCTGGAGGATCAGCTGCTGGAGGATCAGGTGGTGGAGGATAAGCTGGTGGAGGATCTGCTGGTGGAGGATCAGCCGGATGGAGGCCAGAGGCAGGATGGCCAATGCCGCCGAAGCACCAGATGGCCACGTTGGTGAAAATGGTGAAGGGCCACCCACCCATGAGGCTGCTGCAACAATGTCATGCAGTGACATCCGTCACTGGTGGCCATGCTGCGGGTTGAATGAGAGACCGCCCCTGTGGGCGGAGGGGAATCTATATCTGCGAATACCAAAGACAAGTTCCATCAGTATATGGTCACATTTCCAGTGACCAATAGAGACTCCAAAGCGAATCCGTCTCCACTGATGTAGAGTTAAAATGTCCAACTTTAGAGCAGAAATAAACAAACCTTTTTGGTCTCAGTCGTTTCATTTCACATCCATGACAACTCTGTGGGGAGTGGATTTTTTTGTACCGCACCAGGAGAGTTTATATTAAGCATTACATTTATTTCTACTACAATTGATTGGCAGTCGGCTCAGCCAATCACTAGCCGTCATTTCGTCGTCCCTAACTGTCATACATCTGTGAACATGTTAAATGGTATATCTTGCTGTTAATGTCTGCCGGCAGCTCTGCAGATATTTTGACGGGGTTCAGTTGCAGGAGCTGGGCGTGTTCCTGTCGCCCTCAGGGTCACCGGAGGATGAATGCTTCATACAGTCTATGCAAGAGACAGAAAGTGGCTCAAGCGCTGCCTGAAGTGCTGTTCGTCCTGTTATTAGTGGATCTACCACAACAATAAGTTCTGTGGTGTTACTTCAAGTAAGGCTCATTCATGGTGTTACAGGAAAAATTGACTTAATGGACAAAATTCAGGCTGGGTTGAAGATAAATACAAGAGGGTATATAAAGCACTAGACCCACTGAACCAGAACAGAAACCACTTATACTGAACCAGTCTGACAAGCTAAAAATAGCAGTGACCATCTAGATCACTATGACGACAGCGAAAGTGTTCAATACCCCTCTAAACCTATCCGGACAAATCCGGCAGATTTTCTTTTTTGCAGGGCTGTCAAAAACAACATTACATGCACTATTTAGAGACTTAGAAAACTAGTTAAAGCAGCCAAACTTGTTTTCTGTATAAAGCTCCTTGTTCATATGGCTCATTATGAAAAGACACTTTACAGTAACAGTGAACTAACTTGAAAAACTGAATATCATTGTTAGATGTTGGAGTTCTGAAATGAGAACATCTGAGATGCGTGAGGCAAATAAAAAACCCTTTTAACTACCCTGAATGCTGTGATGTCATAGCATAAGCGTTTTGCCTTTATAAATTGGTGTTCTGTTGTGTTGTATTTCTCACGTTATACTTGTGAAGCACAAATGTAGTCCAGTAAAATCACTCAGTATGTTTACCTGGACTAAGAGAAAGTCAAATTATTGCCTTTGTCCGACTGGTATCGAAGTGTTAAAAGCCATGTATACATCTTAGTCAGGCTGTGGTTTTTTTATTTCATTTTTCATTTTTATTGGTGCATTCCAGACTAACGTTAACACCAGTATAAATCTATAAATAAATAAATATATATACATATACACACATACATATATACACACAGTTGAACTTTTACAACCCCTTGAACATAAATCTATACCCAATGTACACCTATCTATATATGTACATACCTGTACACATGCACACACATAGAAATACACATAACACAAAAGTAAACGTTGTGTTTTGTAGATTGCTACATACATAAACATTTAAACATTCACATTCACACACTGATACTCACATACTACTAATACTACATATACTACACTATATACTACATATACTACACTGTAAAAAAAGAAAAAGTCTACTGACACAGCTGTTGTGGACTTAGAAATCTTAAATAAAAACCGCTGGACTAGACTTTCTTGGGGACTTGGTAGTTCATCTTGCAAGTATGACTTGGGAAAATGTACTTTGAAGGATGAGAGGATGCAGCTTGGGGTTTCCATCGCTGGAATGCCAATGAACATGATGTCACCACAGCTCAGCTACCAGGAAAACGAAGTTTAAAACATCTAAAGACTTCTACTTTTGTTATATGTTATCAAATGTTTTTTTTAATTATATTTCAGTGGTGTTACAAGTTATTTAGTGTAGAGAAGAAAAAACAACAGGAAAAAATGATCAAAGATGCTCTATCTCAGTAACCTCCTATCATCTACACCCACTTTTTAGCCGTTAAGGTGGCGTGGATCTGCTGGAGTTGATCCCAGCTCTCGCTGGGTGAAAGACAAGAGCGCACGTGGACAGGTCACCTGTCCCTCCACGGGACCAGAAAATAACCACGGAAGAGAGACTCAGATAGACTCCACATATACAAGACAGACTGACTTTGTGGTAGGGATGGAGCTGGAGTCTGTGGTGGCGGCTACAGATAGAAGACCCCAGCCTCTGCATGCGCCCGTCACATCACTGAGGAGGTCAACCAGCCTCTGCATGCCCCCGTCACATCACTGAGGAGGTCAGCCAGCCTCTGCATGCCCCCGTCACATCACTGAGGAGGTCAACCAGCCTCTGCATGCCCCCGTCACATCACTGAGGAGGTCAACCAGCCTCTGCATGCGCCCGTCACACCACAGAGGAGGTGTCGCTGAGTTGCTCTACTGACAGGCTCAGAAAATCCTTCCTACCCAAGGCCATTAGACTATTTAACAGCACATTTGGGAGGAATTGGAGGGATCTCATTTATAAAAAGTAAGCAGAATCACCTTTTGAAAAAATAAAAATACCAAAAGTTCTGAGCTTCTCAGAGGCACCAACAAATTCCCCTCCCGCCTCTGGCCCTTCGTAGAAAGACACATTTATATTGCTGTCATTATCAGAATTTACAATGGTAATCCATCATAAGAACTGCTTTTCAGATATGCAGAAACTCTGTGACAAATGTTTTACACATGAGAATAAATTAGACCTGTTACATGTTCGTCTTCATTGGTGCGACTGGTAGATTAGGTTTTCCCGATCCGTTGTCTGGTTTCAATAGCAGCAAGTGAATGAGACAGGAATTGTTTATGATTCCAATATTTTTAGTTTCTAAATTCAATTTTATTTATATAGCGTTTATCACAACACAAGTTGTCTCTAGGATCTTTCCAGAGACCCAGAACATGACCCCCGAACAAATATTACATAAACAACTGCAGGTAAAAACTCCTAGTGGGAGAAAAACTTTAAACCAAACAGTGGCAGGAAAAACTCCAGATCAGATCCATCAGCAGGAGTCCACAGACGCTGGTTTTAGGGATATTTTCCTTCTTACTCTTCTTGTTTTTCAGACTCACGTTAAGACCAGAAAAGTAGGACTTCAGCCTGAGACTGATATGAACCTCAGATGTTTGCAGCAGTTTATCTTTCTGTTTTCCCCTCTTGTTTGTACATATATTAATGGTTAATACCAAGTTTGATAGAACCAAGAGCTATATATACGCATTTTAATCTCACAACAGAGGTTTTTTTTGTATGTGTGCGTAGGTGTGTACAAATGTGTTTCCTTCACCAGCCCTCATGGCAGTCTAACCATTTTTTATCAATCCCTGGAGAAAGAAAGAAAAGAAAAAGAAAAAGAAGGGGGGAATAAATGTTCTGCCGATGAGGGCTAAAGTCACCGGGTGTCGAATGTGAAAGACTAGAAATAGAAAGAGAAAGAGGCGAGACAGTGGTGGTGCAGTCTGGTGTCTGTGTTGTAATGTGTGTTAAACAGAGTTTATAATGTGTTGTTTAAAGAGTAAAAGTGGACACAGGACAATCAGGTGTTATAAGCAAAAAGAAAACAGAGAAAAGGGGGAGGAGCTTTCTATTTACAATTGTTTTAACCGTGAGCATATCTGAGTTTTTGGGGGTGTTGGGAGGAGTATTTAAAAAGTCATATATATATAATATACATAGAAGTATTTAAATACTCATGCATATCCACATATATCAAGATAAAGTCGTATATATGCGGTTAACTAGTACATATTCATAAATATTGTGAGAAGAGAGAGCAACAAAATAGATAAATAAATAATATATATACATGCACGCACACACACACACGCACACACACACACACACACACACACACACACACACACATATACATATATATAAAACAAAGATCAATGTGTGGACATCTGTCTAAGAGTCTTGCTATGCATGAATGTACGTTACATATGCACATGTACATAATTATTCATTCATACAAATATACACTGATGAAACGGTGCTGCAGACCAGAACCAGGAAACATGAGGAGGACTTCAGCCTGAGACTGAGATAAACTTCTGCTGCAGATGTGTGCAGCAGTTTATCTTTCTTATTTGTGAGGGACAAGGTGCAGACAAACACTGACTCACAGCGTAAAATCCAGTAAACGTGTAGCTGCTGACTGTAAATGTTTGAATTCAACTTTAGGTCAATTTGTTTTTGATAGTGGAGGATAAGGTCATGTCCACCTTGTTTTGCTTGAATGATGCAACAAAGTATTTTGGGGTGGAGGTGCTTCACATCAGACCAGAAACGTTAGGAGGACTGAAGTCTTCTGCAGTATCGGAATCCTTCAGGAAGGTAAGAGTTTTTCTCCGTTCCTGTTTGCTCTGAAGGGTTTCTACTCTGCAGTTCTGCTGTGGTCATGGACTCACCGGTGACTAGAAAACATCTGGTTTATTTTTAGCCATTTTGGTTCCAGAGAGTTCTTTTCTTCAGGCTCCGATACTGACCTGGTACAAGCGACTGTCAAAGTAAGAAATGAGGAAACTGAGAAGAATCCACCTCACAGGAAAACTTTAAAGGTTCCACATTGTTTTTATATATGTTGTATTAATATTGAAGGTAGAGCAGGAAAAGAGAGATCAGAAAGAAAGGATGAAGAAGAGGTGAGGAGAGACACAGATATGTTGTCAAAGGTACAAAAGACAGGATACATTAGTATAACTATCCATCAGCAGCAGAACTGAGACTTCCATGTACATATGTCTGATACATGGTTAGTTGGTGGACTACAGAGACGACTATATAAACAGGTGTAGACAGCAGACACTGAGGTGGTCAGAGGGTGGGACTGGAGGTCAGGATGTCAGCAGGTCTCCAACAGAGACCTCTACACAGACAGGTGGAGGTGAACAGCCACTAACATCAGGCAGAGACCATCTCCCAACTTTTAAGGTTTTAACATCAGCAGACGTTTGCAAACGTTCTACAACTCACAGCAACAAGCAGGACATTTTTGATGTTTCTGGTGGTCCCAGATCCCGCTCAAACATCTGGGATAAATCCTGTTTGTAATAGCATTCATGAATACAATAAAGATAAAACCAAAGCATGTGTGAAGAAAGTAAAAGAGGTTTGTCTTTGCTGCGTTTCAGGAAGATGTTGAGGTTGGTCCTGGCCATCTGCTTGCTCTGTTGGGGATGTGAGGGCTCCACCGTGACCTGCAGGAATGCACTAAACAATGAAGTGGACTGGTGAGGAATCACACCAGACTTCCAGTTCAGCCTCTAAATATCCGTCTAATGTTCAGACAATTATCTGGAGACCTGCAGTCATCAGTAAGACTGCAATTAATAATTATGTGAAATTTTACAATTCTGACTCCAGACGGTTATCGTAAAATATCAAAGAACCTTTTTTGATAAAATAATGAGAAAACTTGCCCTGTAGAGGGTTAATGCAGTGTGGATGTGCCATGTCTGGGATTTATAAAATAAAACTTTCGTACCTATTTTCTCTTCCAATTGTAAGCCGAGTAAGCTCAGTAAGCCCCACCCCTCAAACAGAGATGAGCCAATGACTGTTGACTTATCAGTTCCACAGGAGTATCTGCTGCTTTCAGGTCCAAAGAAAAACACCGGAACAACATGAACAAGTTTATTTTAAAGTTTGTTTTAACATAAATCGAAGCAACAATGATTTTAATTCTGTTAAGGCTACCTACTCATATTTCATCACAATCGTTTTGAAGAAAAACCGACTTTGCCCCTGATCTATAGTAGCTCTTTCCAGGTAAAACTAATAAAAAATAAATTATTATAATCTTCTCCTGCAGTCCATGAACAGCGTTGGTCCTGGATGTTCTGAAACCATGACGACAGTAAGATGACGTTTCTGTAAACCCTCACCCCCAACTTAACCTAATCAAATCTATTTTTAGATTTTTACATATCTCTATTCGAATGTTCCTTGATTAAAGTTTATTTTTTTTGTCCAAAATGTGTACTGTAAACACAGACCAATTAGTGAGCAAGCCCAAAACAAGAGACCCAAGACTAAAAAAAACAACAACAAACTATTGCCTTGTGATGCAATAATTTGCCTAAATGCATTTATTGCAGCTGTTAATGAATGACAATGAATGCCTGGACCAACGTATAAACTCAAGCAGCCTACTTCTGACACAAAACAGAACCCAACTTCATTCATTTCATCATTTCAACATGTCAAGTTGACAATCTTGTTACATCAGCTACAATTGCTATGTTTATTTTTTTCATATTTGCTGAAATTAGTGCCATCTATTGATAATATTACATCAACTATCTTCAAAAGCAACTGTTGCTCATCCCATATGAATGAAACACAGATGTTGGATGTAATTGTTGGATTACTGTTAAACTAGTCCAGTGAGCAGATTTGCTTAATATGATCATTTTTTTTTGTTTGTTTCTGCTAATTATCAGGTTCATCTTATACACATCACCCAGGACTGAACTTTCGAGTGCTACGTACCTTTACATTGCTGACAATAAAAACCCAGTCCAGCTCCAGAACATCCATGGTAATAACAGCGTCCTTGCCAACACCCTGAGACCCATCTTTAAATCAATTAGAAGAATGGTAAGAGTCAGTGTGTATCCTCGTCTGGTTCCCCACACACAACATCTCCGTCACACAATGATCAAAAACACTGTCTACATCTAGACTGCAGTGTTGTTTATGTGCAGCGGTGAAGAAGCATCTGCTGAGGCTGTTTTTGGGAGTTTTTAACACCACTATGACTCCGTATAAGAAGTGACTCTCAGAACATGTCAGAACCAGAGACTAAAACACATCACTAGACAGTTGTTAACTAATGAGCTCACAAGCCAAAGAATCACCTTTCATAATTTTTGTAGTGTCAAAAAGTCGTAAACATTTAAGGTTCATTTCTGGAAAACATTCAATGGGAAATTAAAATGAACAATTTTGGAAGCGATGGTGCAAAGATTTCATCTGTACTTTTAGCAGATGACGTGGATCTGTTGGTGTCATTGATTTAGGACCTTCTGCGTACTCTGGAGTGGTTCACAGCCAAGCGTGAAGCAGCAGGGAGGAGAATGAGAACCTCCAACTCTGAGATCATAGTTCTTACTCCGACAAGGCTGGATTTGTCCTCTCCAGGTCAGGAGTGAGGTTCTGCCTCAAGTGGAGGAGTTTAGGTATCTCAGCGTTTTATTCATGAGTGAGGGAAGACTGGAGCAGGACATCCAGAGGAGGATCAGTGTCTGCAGTTATATGGACCCTGAGACCTTTTAATGGAGCATCTATGTTCCTACATTCACCTGTGGAACCCTGGATGGTGACTGAACGAACCAGGTGGAGGATACAAGTGGCTGAAACTAGTTTCCTCTGTGTCCTCTGGACATAAATGTGTTGAAAACAGAGTTGCAAATACCACAATATGAGCACACAAAAGAACCACAGCAAGTGTAAATACAATCTTGATAATACATAAAAGCTAACTTTACATTGGCAATGGTACCAACCATCGAATAAATACACACCACCACTATAGTTTAAAAAAGTCTGTTCAATAACTCCTAAATAAAAAAGGAATGTTACTTTGCAAACACAGTGCAGGTATTAGTTCAAGCCTTGTATTGAAGTAAGAAGAACCTTCACTAAGTATCCATAAAGTATGAATAACATCACAAGAGAGTTTACTCAGATGGATTTTCCATCTCTACAAAATCTTAACAAGCACCAGTTGTTAGAGGCTCTACAGAGGCAAACATCTGCTTCAAGTCATCATATGACAACTTTGGAGCCATGTCACCATTGATGCTGATGAACGCAGGTATGGTTTAATGAGCTGGAGCTTTGAAAAGCTTCGCTCAGCAGAGCCAACTGTGACAGGGAGAGTCAGAGCACTTCAAAGAGCAATCCACAGATTTGAAAAACCTCTAGAAGCGCATTGTCACAGAAATGTCGACATTTACCGAGGCAGTTGTCTGTGTTGGTAGTTGAGGAGGGCTGATGATTTCCTGCATTGTCTCAGGTCCATCAATGTAGCCGTCTCCGTTTCAGTAAGTGTCTTCTGTTCTTCACTGCACTGTTTTATTAAGTCCTCCTCGGACATGCGGTGTACTTTGCTGAAATCAAGCATAAGACATATTGGTCTTTGACTTGATTCATGGTCCAAAACGTCTTCTGTGGTTACAGTAAAACAGAGTCCTCAACACAATAAAAAAACTATGTACTCATCAGCAGCCTCATGTGTAAACTGCCTTTTTGTGCTCCTGAGCCTTTTCTTCTTAAGCTCTTGGCGGCTGACACAGCCTCATCAAACACAGATCGTTTGTATTTGGAGAGGTTTATTCTGGCACAGTCAATGAGTCTGAAAGAAATATCAAGCTGCATGGAACTTGATCAAAGTAGATTGTTCACCTGGTTTGTAATGGAAAGACGTTTACACCAGATGGGGAAAATCAAAAACCAAAATTAGGACACTTCCTCAGCAAGAGTTTGAGCCTCCACCTTTGCCGCTGGATGACTTACAGCCTCCCCAGTCAAAACCCTAAACCAAAAACCCCTAAACCACAACAGTTGGTTCTGATGAGGATTTTGCTGCTGTGCACCATCAAACAAGAAGAGATCTCCACCAGTAACACGGACCTACACACAAGTTTCCTTGTCTCATCTGCATGGACAATAACAAAATGACTTTCAACAGAATGACCTTCTGTTTAGGAACATGAACGTTGTTTTATGCATGTCCGGCTGAAATGCAGTGTTGATTAAACTGTTTTTTAATGCAACATTTGCAGGACGACAACTTTGGATTCATCAGCTACAGCGATCAGCCTCCAGGATCTTGTGCAAACACGTTTGGACACAGCAAAGGTAGAGAGATCATTTTATACGCATTAGAGCCTCTTGCCCGGTTCTGGTCTGCAAACATGTATAGAGGAGAAAAAAAGGAGAAAGACCAGCACAACAAACTACAAGAACAATGGAGAACAATTATACTGATGAGAAACTTCTAATTAATAACTGAGGATTGAGCTGAAGAAGGGAAAGAGAGACAGAGGAGGTGAGGGGCACCAGTCAGTGGATCATGTTGAGGTCCCCCTGCAGCAGGTCTACAGCAGCAGATCCAGGATGAAACTGTGTTGAAGACCAGCTGCTCTGGTCTGGTCCTGCAGCTGCAGCTGTGACTACTGGTCCTAACACACTAAAGTTCACACCAACTAGATGTTTTATTAAACAGAAACGTTTTCAGTTTAGTTTTTATGGTGGAGGTGGTGTCAGCCTCCTGAACTCAAACTCGAAGTTGGTTCCATAGTGATGGTTCCTGATAGCAGAAGACCCGTCCTCCAAATCTACATTTGGATCTTCTAGGAACTACGAGTAAACCTGCACTCTGAGAACGGAGAACTCTATTAGGAACGTACGGTTCTATCAGGTCTTGCAAATATTGCGGTGCTAGGCCATTTTGGACTTTAGACAAAAGTAACAAAATGTGGAATTGGATTCTGAGTTTTCAAGGGAGCCAATGGAGGGAAGCTAAAACTGGAGAGACGTGGTCTCTCTTGTTGATTCCTGTCAGCACTCGCGCTGCTGCATTTTGGATCAGCTGGAGGCTTTTAAGAGAATTACTTGGACATCCAGCCAACAACACGTTACAGTAATCTAGTCTAGAAGATACGAACGCATGAATTAGTTTTTCGGCATCACTCTGCGAGAGGATGCTCCTAATCTTTGCGATATTACGGAGGTGGAAAAATGCAGTTTTACAAACCTGATTAAAATGACAAATCCTGATCGAATATAACACCAAGATTTTGCACAGTTTTACTGGAGGCCATCGCAAGACCATGTAACACCACTACATTTAGTACACTATATACTACATTTACTATTCAATTTTCAATTCAATTCAATTTTATTTATATAGCGTCTATTACAACACAAGTTGTCTCTAGGCGCTTTCCAGAGACCCGGAACATGACCCCCGAGCAATTATTACATAAACAGCGGCAGGTAAAAACTCCCCTAGTGGAAGAAAAACCTTAAGCCAAACAGTGGCAAGGAAAAACTTCCCTTTAAGAGGGAAGAAACCTTGAGCAGGACCTGGCTCATGAGGGGGGACCCTCCTGCCGAAGGCCAGCCGGGTAGAGCAAGAAATAAGAAAGAATAGAGACATAGAGACACCGTCAAAGGTACAAGACAGGATACATTAGTAACTGTCCTTGGTAGTCCAATTAGACTTCTGTGTATATGGGTGATATATGGATAGACGGTGATACAAGGGGATGAGGACTGCAGGTCGGGGTGTCAGCAAACATCCAACAGACATCCACACAGACAGGTGAAGGCAGACACTGGGATGGTCAGAGGTGGAACTGCAGGTCAGCAAGCAGCTCCTGAGGCTCTGGTCCGCAGGACATGCAAAGAAGAGGAAAAGAAGGGCCAGACAAGCACAAAAAACTACAAGAACAATGGACCACAATTAAGTTTATGGGATATTGTTAATAAATGAGGGTTGAGGTGAAGAAGAGACAGAGAAGGCAAAGAGAAACAGAGAAGGTGAAAGGCACCACTCAGTGGATCATGTTGGTGCCCCCCTGCAGCATAGGCCTATAACAGCATATCTACACCGAAGCTGTTTAAGATGAGCTGCTCTAGTCTGGTCCTGCAGCTGCAGCTTTGACTACTGGCCCTGACACATTAAGGTACTAAATGTACACTAACTATATGCTTTATTAAACAGAAATGTTTTAAGTTTAGTTTTAAAGGTGGAGGTGGTATCAGCCTCCTTAACCCAAACTGGAAGTTGGTTCCAGAGTGATGGTGCCTGATAACAGAAAGTCGTCCTCCAAATCTACATTTCGATACTCTAGGAACTACGAGTAAACCTGCACTCTGAGAACGGAGAGCTCTATTAGGAACGTACGGTACTATCAGGTCTTGCAAATATCGCGGCGCTAGGCCATTTTGGACTTTATATGCCAGTAATAAAATTTTGAATTGGATTCTAAATTTTACAGGGAGCCAATGGAGGGAAGCTAAAACTGGAGAGACGTGGTCTCTCTTGTTGATTCCTGTCAGCACTCGCGCTGCTGCATTTTGGATCAGCTGGAGGCTGTTAAGAGAATTACTTGGACATCCAGCCAACAACACGTTACAGTAATCTAGTCTAGAAGATACGAACGCATGAATTAGTTTTTCGGCATCACTCTGCGAGAGGATGCTCCTAATCTTTGCAATATTACGGAGGTGGAAAAACGCAGTGTTACAAACCTGATTAATATGCTGTTTAAATGACAAATCCTGATCGAATATAACGCCAAGGTTTCGCACAGTTTTACTGGAGGCCATCGCAAGACCATCTAATCCCTTCCTAAGCTGTTTGGGACCACAAACAACAGTCTCTGTTTTATCAGAATTTAATAGCAAAAAATTTCTGGACATCCAGTCCTTGATGTCCTTAATACACATCTGAAGTTTGTCTAATGGTTCTGTTTCATCTGGCTTCATAGACAGATACAGCTGCGTATCATCAGCATAACAATGAAAATTAATGCCGTGGTTCCGGATAATACTTCCCAAGGGCTGCATGTATAAACTGAACAGGATTGGCCCTAGCACTGAACCCTGCGGGACACCATAGCAGACCCTCGTCTGTACGGAAGAAACCTCATGAACATGAACAAACTGGAATCTATCAGACAGATATGATTTAAACCAATCTAGAGCTGTCCCTTTAATCCCAACAACATACTCTAGCCTCTGCAGTAAAATGCTGTGATCTATAGTATCAAAAGCAGCGCTGAGGTCCAGCAGAACCAGTATGGACACTAACCCATTATCTGAGGCCATAAGAAGGTCATTCGAGACTCGAACCAGTGCTGTTTCTGTGCTATGATGCATTCTGAACCCTGACTGAAAAATTTCAAATTGATCATTTCTATACAAATGCTCACACAGCTGGCTTGCAACTACCCTTTCCAGAATTTTAGAGATAAATGGAAGGTTGGAAATTGGTCTATAGTTAGCTAAAATGTCTGGGTCAAGAGAGGGTTTTTTAAGTAATGGTTTGATTACTGCGACTTTAAAAGCCTGTGGTACATATCCTAAGACTAGGGACAAGTTGATCTGTTTCAGTATTGTCGGTCCAATCAGAGAGAAAACATTTTTGAGTAGTCGAGTAGGGATTGGGTCTAACAGACACGTGGATGATTTAGATCCATTGACGACTGAGGTCAGCTCAGAGAGGTCAACAGGAACAAAACAGTCTAGAGTCAGGTCGGAGCATAAGGGGGTCGCCGATGTTGAAGAAATTCCCACAGCCACTGCCGGGAGGGCCTGGCCGATTTCCTCTCTAATTCTGACAATTTTATTGCTAAAGAAGCTCATAAAGTCTTCACTACTGAGAGCTGCAGGGATGCACGGCTCAACAGAGTTGTGGCTCTTTGTCAGCCTGGCTACAGTGCTGAACAGAAAACGTGGGTTATTTTTATTATCCTCTATTAACACTGAATAATAGGCTGTTCTAGCTTTGCGAAGCGCTTTTTTATACACTATTAGACTATCTTTCCATGCATAATAAATATCTACAGACCTACTAGAGTACCACTTTCTTTCCATTTTACGCACTTTCTGTTTTAACATACGAATATGTGAGTTAAACCAGGGAGTTAAGCTCCTATGGTTAGAGAACCTCTTTCTCAAAGGAGCAACAACATCTAAAGCTGTATGCAACACATCTGCAGTGCTACCAACAAGGAAATCAACGTCTGCAGAGGTAGAACCGAGGTCACAGCCCTCAACTGCTTCACTATGTTCCTCTGTAAGAAGATGAAGAGCAACGGCCTCCCTAAATTTAGTGATAGCTTTATCGGATAGACACCTGCTAAAGTAATTCCTCCTATTATGCGTAACGTTGACAATGTTGAATTCAAACGTTATTAAATAGTGGTCGGATAGGAGGGAGTTTACATGTGACACTAACAGATTATCAAGTTCTACACCGTAGACGAGGACCAGATCAAGAGTATGATTAAGACAATGCGTCGGTTCGTTAACTTTTTGTAAAATCCCCATCGATTCTAGACGAGAATCAAAAGCCAACTTAAGATTGTCGTTGTCAACATCCATATGAATGTTAAAGTCGCCCACTATGATGACTTTATCTGTACTGATCAATAAACTAGATAAGAAATCTGAGAACTCAGACAGAAACTCCAGATAAGCTCCAGCAGGAGGCCGGTAAACTACAACCAACAAGACTGGCTTCTCTGATTTCCAGCTCGGCAGTTTTAAGCTAAGCGTGAGGCTTTCAAATGTATTATAATCGCATTTAGGTTTGGATTTTATTGTAAGACTGGAGTCGTAGATCGCCGCTACTCCTCCACCTCGACCTGTGATTCGAGGAATATGATAATTAACGTAACTGGACGGCGTCGATTCATTTAAACTAACAAACTCTTCCTCTTGGAGCCACGTTTCTGTTAGGCAGAAAATGTCACTCCGGGTCTCAGTAATTAGATCGTTTACTAATAGAGACTTGGAGCTTAAAGATCGTATATTTAGTAATCCGCATCTAATTGTTTGGTCTTTAGTTCGCACTAAATGCGTATTTGTTTTTATTTTTACGAGGTTATTTTGGTTAACGCCTCTATTACGTCGCGCTTGGTGAAGATTTGGAGGACGGGGAATCGATACTAAATCTATTTTACTTGGCACCTCGTTAGAATCTCCAATTACATCATTTACTTCTACCTTTTTATTGGCAGGCGATAGTCCTCGAGAAGCAGCAGAGAAGCGTGTAAGACTGCAGCTCTGCACCCCGGCCTGGACCCTGGATTGTCAGGGGGAGGATCTAATAATATCAGCCAGATTTCTAGAGATAAGAGCTGCACCATCCCGGGTGGGATGAATGCTGTCTCTTCTAAGCAGACCAGGCTTTCCCCAAAACGTCTTCCAATTGTCAATAAAGGCCACGTCGTTTTCTGAACACCACCGAGACAACCAGCGACGGAGCGACAACATGCGGCTAAACATGTCATCACCGGTCAGATTGGGGAGGGGACCAGAGAAAACTACGGAGTCCGACATGGTTTTGGCGTAGTTACACACCGAGACAATATTGATTTTAGTGACCTCCGACTGGCGTAGCCGGGTGTCATTAGCGCCGACATGGATGATAACTTTACTGTATTTACGATTACCCTTTGCCAGCAGCTTCAAGTTTGCTTCGACGTCGCCCGCTCTGGCCCCCGGGATGCACCTAACTATGGTCGCTGGAGTCGGCCTCACATGCCTCAAAATAGAGTCGCCAATCACCAAGGTCGGTTTCTCAGCGGGTGTGTCGCTGAGTGGGGAAAAACGGTTAGACACGTGAAGCGAATGGTGGTGTTCCGTGCGCCTTTTGGGACTACGCTTCCTCCGAACCGTCACCCAGCCGCCCTGACTGCCCGGCTGCTCGGGTGCTGCAGGGGGGCGGCTACCAGCAGCTGCACCTGGCCGGTCCGCCGCTACTTCAGCCTGACAAGCTACCAAGTCAACCGGACTATGGTCTATTTGGCGGAACCGGACCTCTAACTCACTGAGCCTCGCCTCCAAAGCTACAAACAAACTACATTTTATACACTTACCGTCTTCACTAAAGGAGGCAGAGGAATAACTAAACATTTCACACACTGAGCAGTAAGAAGGAGAAACGGTGGGAGAGGAGGCCATGCTGAGAGGACAGGAGACGGTACCTGTACCGGTGACTGGTGGAAATGAAAGTTAAATAAGAGAAAAGGTACAAGTGCTCGATTCAAAGAGAAGTTTACAAGATGTAGTGTTTTATTATCAAAACAAACCAAAATCAGAGTATAAGGATTCGAAGAATCAGAGCCCGTAACGCCGTGCAGACAGACACAGACCGCGAACAACAAACAGGAAGTGACGCAATGCGTTACCCACCCAGCCTAGAGCGCCCTCCTAGGGAAGTGGCTCCTGATCAGGTGGAGTGTTGACACAATGGGACCACCTACACTACCAACTACACTATATACTACAGATACTACACTATATATTACATATACTACACTATATACTACAGATACTACACTATATATTACATATACTACACTATATATTACATATACTACAATATTACAATATATACTACATATACAACACTATATAGTACATATCCTACACAATACAGTACATTTAGTACACTATATACTACATTTACTAGACTATATACTACATTTACTACACTATATACTACAGATACTACACTATATATTACATATACTACACTATATACTACAGATACTACACTATATATTACATATACTACAATATTACAATATATACTACATATACAACACTATATAGTACATATTCTACACTATACAGTACATTTAGTACACTATATACTACGCAGGGAGGTCTACAGGAACAGTCTAGAGTCAGGTTAGAGGCTAAGTTGGTCGCTTGAGGTGAAGAAATGCCCACAGCCACTGCCGGGTGGGCCCGGCCAATTTCCTCTCTAAATGACAATTTTATTGATAAAGAAGCTCATAAAGTCTTCACTACTGAGAGCTGCAGGGATGCACGACTCAACAGAGCTGTGGCTCTTTGTCAGCCTGGCTACAGTGCTGAACCGAAAACGTGGGTTATATTTATTATCCTCTATTAACACTGAATAATAAGCTGTTCTAGCTTTGCAAAGCATTTTTTTTTATATACTATTAGACTATATTTCCATGCACGATAAATATCTACAGACCTACAAGAGAACCACTTTCTTTCCTTTTTTGTGCACTTTCTGTTTTAACATACAAATATGTGAGTTAAACCAGGGAGTTAAGCTCCTACGGTTAGAGACCCTCGTTCTCAAAGGAGCAACTACATCTAAAGCTGTATGCAACACATCTGCAGTGCTACCAACAAGGAAATCAACGTCTGCAGAGGTAGAACCGAGGTCACAGCCCTCAACTGCTTCACTATGTTCCTCTGTAAGAAGATGAAGAGCAACGGCCTCCCTAAATTTAGTGATAGCTTTATCGGATAGACACCTGCTAAAGTAATTCCTCCTATTATGCGTAACGTTGACAATGTTGAATTCAAACGTTATTAAATAGTGGTCGGATAGGAGGGAGTTTACATGTGACACTAACAGATTATCAAGTTCTACACCGTAGACGAGGGCCAGATAGTTTTATCAGACAGACACCTACTAAAGTAAATCCTCAGGTGTGACTAAATGTAGCAGAAGTCTATTTAAATATTTTTTTTCAAAAACTTCTAACCTACCAGATAAACCTTTACTTCATCAAACACGTGTTGATGGTCAGATCTTCTCAAGCTTTAACGATGTGGCAGTGACTTTGTTAAGCTGAGCATAAACTGTTTACTTCTTCCTTATAGGACTACTGATGGTGAACAAGGGAAGAACCGGAGTCTGGCTCTCCCACAGCACACCACAATTCCCATTCAGGAGAGATCAGAACAACTTCTGGTCTTCCTCCAGTTTCACAAATGCCCAAACATTTATATGCATCACTGTAAACTACGACCAGTTCAAAACTATCGGTAAGAATGTTAGTTACTGCAAGGATCCAGATTTGTAGAACCTCTAGTCTTACAGTTGTCATGTTTTCATGTTTCAGGTACATATCTGCAGTACATCCAAGCTTTTCCATTTGAACATGATATCCCAGACAGTTTTCACCAGGAGCTGAAAGATGCTGTAAACTGGAAAAAACTAACCCCCCCGACTGGCAATTTCCCAGAAGTCGTATCAGCCCAAGGAAACCGTTTTAAACTAATTCCTAAACAAAGTTCAACAGAACCGGAAGGTAAGATGTTTGCATGTTTACTACACAAGTTAACAACCGTGGATACGACGCATGCTCTTCCGATATTTGGTGATCACTCATCACAGGGATGGGAGCAAGAGAAAACCCTCTGGTTTCAAAACATTTTCCTGAAGCAGGATTGAGGAGGACCTGCTTCCTGTCTGTGTTCAGTCATGTGATCGATGAGTACATCTGGGGGACGGAGCGTCCTGCAGGAAGAGCTGGAGATAACGGAACATTTCTCTAACCTAACTCCTCTTTTTCTAGGTGGAGATCTTTACGTCACGATTGCCAACGAAGTCAAGAGTGAGCTGAACGCCCAGACCTGGACATTAAAGCAAGACGAGTCCTACTGTAGTACTAAGTTTTCTGTGATTAACATCAAAGAGATAAAAACCATAATGGGTGTCTGGTCGAGCAGAAACGATCATTCAAAGTGGTGTGTTGCTGTCGACCAGAACAAACCATGGGTTTGTATCGCAGATGTGAACAGAAGCACAACCCAGTACAAAAGATACGGCGGTGCTGTGTGTTTTCAAAACGAGATGGTACGCACAGCCTTCAAGGGTTTTATTAAGAAAAAAGATGACTGTTGGTCACGGAACATCACAGACGACAACTCTGAAAGTGACTCCGACACCATCCCCATGACTGACTCCAGCAATGACGACATGATCTGTGACTAGTGAAGACCGCCCACCTGGAAATGACCTTGATTTTGGAACCTGCAGCTCTGCTGCTTCAGGCCACAATTTGATCATTGTTCCCTGATCATAAATCTAAGTGCTGAAAATTTCTCACATTCTGTTTTGATTTTTAAAAAGAAATAGTTTTTAAAAAGTTCTGAAACCACTTCAGTTACATTTACAACTGACGTCCTCATCACCTCTGACAATCGTCTTCTCACTGTACCACTCTGTTCTAGTTCATACTGGTCAATACTGGTCTGCACTGGTCAGAGCTCATTTCACACCACTGACCACAAGTTGTTTATATTTTTATTTTTTTTACAAATGCCGATACTGATAGGGTTAAAACTTTAACACACTCTTTGTTTAATCTCATTGTTATTTTATGCTCTGTATACTGCTTGTCTTATAAGATAATTGTACACGTCAGAGAATATATCTTGTACAAGTTGCTTATCTTCATGTCATCTGTGACCTCCTTATTTTCAATAAAAGCCTCTGTATTGAAACGGTATTGTTCATCCAGACTGCTAGAGGGCGCTGATTGCACTTTGTGTTGTAATTTCGTTCGGGCAGTGGGTTGATAGAAGTAAACTGTCAGCTCACAGAGAGACGGTGCTGGTGTTTGCTGTTCGGTAAGGAGCCATCCACTCATTTCTGGCCCTTTGAGTGGCAATATGATTTCACACTTTTTTCTATTAAATCCTGCCAAATACAACACCTGCCTGTTCCTTGGAGGAATTGATAGAAGAGAGAGTTTAGCTTGCTGTGGAGCTCAATTAGGACACGGGGTCACGTTGAGTGTAACAGTACAGTGAAATCATAGCACTCAGTGAGGGAACACGGTGAACGGTTGGTGGAAGAAAAGTACAGCTTCAGCATCTACAGACCTTCTTCAAGGCTACTATGGAGAAGAAAGAAAATAAAGGTAAAAACACAGAACAAAGAACACAGACTAAAGATGACTCACACGGCGAAGAGGCATACAATGAAGACAAGTCAAATCATACAGAGAAGTCACAGTCATCTCACTCTACCAAGTCGCACTCATCAAAGTCCTCAAGACATTCAGGAAAAATGACTGTCCGATCTGAAGTAAGTGGAAGCTCAAGGTCCTCAGTATCAAGTCGTGCTAGTTTGGCTGCAGCACGCGCACAGGCAGAAGCTCGAGCTGCAAAAGCCAGACTTGCCTACGCCGAGAAAGAGTTAGAAATCAAAATTGAAAAGGCACGGTTAGAAGCAACTCTTGATGTGCTCAGCCTCCAGAAAGAAGCAGCTGCTGCCAAGGCTAGAGCAGAGGTGATGGAGTTAGCAGCAGCTCAATATGATGAAGCAGTGAAAAGCAATGAGTTCGGGTTCCTGCACGTACAGCCAACAACAGAGCAAAAAGTGAGCGAGTACATAAACCAACACATTCCATCACAAAATAAAGAGATTCCTCAACAAAATTACACGTGTCAAGAAGAGGAATACCAACCCAGAGCTTACACACCTTTTCACGTCAAACAAGGACAGGACCAGAACTTGGTTCTGCCACCAGATGTCGCCAGACCACCACAGTTAAGAGACACACTTCCGCAAGCTCCTAACGACATGTTAAAACCTAAGCCGTTTTCAAGACAGAACAATGTTAACAACACAACCAGTGACCTTGCAAAGTTCCTAGCCAAAACACAGCTAATAACTGGAGGACTGACTAAATTTGATGATAAGCCAGAGAGTTACCTCAGTTGGAAGTCCACTTTCCATAGCACTATCAGAGACCTAGGTCTTACGGCCAGTGAAGAACTGAACCTACTCATTAAGTGGCTCGGTCCCGAGTCTTCAGAACATGCAAAAAGATTGTAAGCGATCAACATCAGGTATCCAGATGCTGGTGTGAACATGGTGTGGACAAGACTGGAGGAATGTTACGGTTCACCAGAAGCAATAGAAAACTCTCTGTTCACAAGATTACAGAACTTCCCAAAACTGTCAAGCAAAGAATCTCACAAACTTCGTGACCTATCAGACCTATTGTGTGAATTAGAAGTAGCAAAACTAGATGGATATCTAACAGGTTTGAGTTACCTTGATACAGCTAGAGGAGTGAGTCCAATTGTGGAGAAGCTGCCCTTTCAGCTTCAAGAGAGATGGACAATGGTGGGATCAAGATATAAAGAAGATCATAATGTGAGCTTTCCACCCTTCTCCTTCTTTGTGGACTTTGTGAGAGGTCAGGCCAAAGCAAGGAATGATCCGAGTTTCACCACAGCTTACAACCCACCTGCCAAACCTGCAGTTAGCTACGAAAGAGGAAAACCCATAAATACCTACAACCAAAGACGATCAGTCACAGTGCACAAGATGGAGGTATCAGAGATGGATATGAGAAAAACAGATGGCAACATTGACAAAGAATGTCCAATACATCACAAACCACACCCACTGAAGAAATGCAGAGGTTTCAGAATTATGCTGCTTGAAGACAGGAGGAAGCTGCTCAAAGACCACAACATTTGTTATCGCTGCCTTGCTTCTACAAGTCACCAAGCCAAACACTGTAAGGCTACAATAAAGTGTGAAGAATGTGACAGTGAGAGACACATAGCAGCTCTTCACCCAGGTCCCGCACCGCCATCATCTTCATCCCTCAAAGATCACGGCGGGGAGCAAGAGATTGCACAGAACTCTGAAGTTACTGCCACATGTACAGAGGTATGTTCAATTCAATTCAATTCAATTTTATTTATATAGCGTCTATTACAACACAAGTTGTCTCTAGGCGCTTTCCAGAGACCCAGAACATGACCCCCGAGCAATTATTACATAAACAGCGGCAGGTAAAAACTCCCCTAGTGGAAGAAAAACCTTAAGCCAAACAGTGGCAAGGAAAAACTCCCCTTTAAGAGGGAAGAAACCTTGAGCAGGACCTGGCTCATGAGGGGGGACCTTCCTGCCGAAGGCCAGCCGGGTAGAGCAAGAAATAAGAAAGAATAGAGACATAGAGACACCGTCAAAGGTACAAGACAGGATACAATAGTAACTATCATCAGTAGTCCAATTAGACTTCTGTGTATATGGGTGATATATGGATAGACGGTGATACAAGGGGATGAGGACTGCAGGTCGGGGTGTCAGCAAGCATCCAAAAGACATCCACACAGACAGGTGAAGGCAGACACTGGGATGGTCAGAGGTGGAACTGCAGGTCAGCAAGCAGCTCCTGAGGCTCTGGTCCGCAGGACATGCAAAGAAGAGGAAAAGAATGGCCAGACAAGCACAAAAAACTACCAGAACAATGGACCACAATTAAGTTTATGGGATATTGTTAATAAATGAGGGTTGAGGTGAAGAAGAGACAGAGAAGGCAAAGAGAAACAGAGAAGGTGAAAGGCACCACTCAGTGGATCATGTTGGTGCCCCCCTGAAGCATAGGCCTATAACAGCATATCTACACCGAAGCTATGTTTAAGATGAGCTGCTCTAATCTGGTCCTGTGGCTGCAGCTTTGACTACTGGCCCTGACACATTAAGGTACTAAATGTACACTAACTATATGCTTTATTAAACAGAAATGTTTTAAGTTTAGTTTTAAAGGTGGAGGTGGTATCAGCCTCCTTAACCCAAACTGGAAGTTGGTTCCAGAGTGATGGTGCCTGATAACAGAAAGCCCGTCCTCCAAATCTACATTTCGATACTCTAGGAACTACGAGTAAACCTGCACCCTGAGAACGGAGAGCTCTATTAGGAACGTACGGTTCTATAAGGTCTTGCAAATATCGCGGCGCTAGGCCATTTTGGACTTTATATGCCAGTAATAAAATTTTGAATTGAATTCTAAATTTTACAGGGAGCCAATGGAGGGAAGCTAAAACTGGAGAGACGTGGTCTCTCTTGTTGATTCCTGTCAGCACTCGCGCTGCTGCATTTTGGATCAGCTGGAGGCTGTTAAGAGAATTACTTGGACATCCAGCCAACAACACGTTACAGTAATCTAGTCTAGAAGATACGAACGCATGAATTAGTTTTTCGGCATCACTCTGCGAGAGGATGCTCCTAATCTTTGCGATATTACGGAGGTGGAAAAACGCAGTTTTACAAACCTGATTAATATGCTGTTTAAATGACAAATCCTGATCGAATATAACGCCAAGGTTTCGCACAGTTTTACTGGAGGCCATCGCAAGACCATCTAATCCCTTCCTAAGCTGTTTGGGACCACAAACAACAACTTCTGTTTTATCAGAATTTAGTAGCAGTATGTGGTAGGAAAATCACGGGAAAGTCCTGCTCCAAGATCTGTCTAGTGAAAGTTCATCCTAAAGGTGAGCCACACAACGCGAAAAACATGTATGCAATAATAGACGATCAAAGTAACCAATCCCTCGCCAAGACAGGTTTTTTTGACATGTTTGCTATACAAGGCACAACCTCACCATACACTTTAAAAACCTGTGCTGGTGTGGCACAAGTAAGCGGCAGAAGAGCTTGTGACTATGTAGTACAGTCATTTGATGGAAAAATCAGCCTTTCTCTCCCAGTGCTAATAGAGTGCAATGCTATTCCAAACAATAGGGATGAGATACCCACTGCAAATGTTGCTTCACACCATCCTCATCTGAGAGCTATTGCTGCTGAGATTCCGCCGGTTGACCCACAGGCCGACATCCTTCTGCTGATTGGACGTAACCATCTAACGGTCCACAAGGTGAGAAAGCAAATTTGTGGCAAGCACAACGACCCATTCGCACAAAAGCTCGACTTAGGCTGGGTCATCGTCGGTGATGTGTGTCTGGGTAGTGCCCACAAGCCAAGTGAAGTAAATGCACTCAAAACGCACGTTTTAGACAATGGTCGCCCAAGCTATCTTACTCCCTGTGACAGTCGTTTCAATGTAAAAGAGAGCCTCACACTGAGCCAGTCTAAAACCATTTCTAATCCATTGCCACCTAAAAGCTTACAACTAAAACCCACGGCCGAAAACCTAGGAGAAACAGTTTTCTGCCAAACCAATGAAGACAACCGTGTCGCACATTCAGCTGAAGACCTAATTTTTCTAGAAAAGATGGAGCAATGTTATAGAGACGATGACAACAGCTGGGTTGCACCACTCCCGTTTCGAAGCCCAAGACGCCTACTCCCAAACAACAGACGCTATGCCTATAAGCGTCTCGAGTCTCTCCGACGCACGCTTGACAAGAAACCAGTCATGAAAGCACACTTCATTGAATTCATGCGGAAAATGCTTGACAACAAACATGCTGAGCTTGCGCCACCTTGTGATGAAAACAAAGAGACCTGGTATCTTCCCACTTTTGGAGTCTACCACCCACAAAAACCTGAGAAAATTCGTGTGGTATTTGACTCCAGTGCTCAGTTTGAGGGAGTGTCGCTCAATGATGTCCTGCTTTCTGGTCCTGACCTTAACAACACACTTGTGGGTGTACTTCTACGGTTTAGAAAAGACCTGGTAGCTATCACAGCTGACATTGAGCAGATGTTTTACTGCTTTGTTGTCCAAGAGGAGCACAGGGATTACCTCCGGTTCCTGTGGTACGAAGACAACGACTTGTCAAAGAATGTGGTAGACTATCGCATGAGGGTGCACGTCTTCGGTAACAGCCCCTCCCCCGCAGTGGCGATCTACGGGTTAAGGTTGGCAGCAAAAGAATCAGAGGGTGAATACGGAGTCGATGCTCGAAACTTCATTGAACAAGATTTCTATGTGGACGACGCACTGAAGTCTTTCCCAACAGAAGCTGAGGCTATTGACGTCCTGCAGAGAGCCCAGAAAATGCTTGCTCTCTCAAATCTACGTCTCCACAAGATAGCATCCAACAAAGTTCAAGTGGTGAATGCCTTCTCTCCCGAAGATAGAGCAAAAGAAATCAAAGACCTTGATATCACAACAGACAAGCTCCAAGTGCAACGCAGTCTTGGTGTGATTTGGAACACAACATCAGACACGTTCACTTTTGATGTTCCACAAAAAGGGAAACCCTTCACTCGTCGGGGTGTGCTCTCAACTATAAACAGTTTGTTCGATCCCCTGGGGCTGCTCGCACCTGTTACCATCAAAGGCAGACTTCTTCTCAGGGAACTCACCAATCAAGACTTTGAATGGGACAACCCCCTGCCAGAAGACATGTACGATGACTGGAGAAGATGGCAGGACTCGTTGCAACACCTTAAAACCCTACACATTCCTCGTGCCTATGTTTCCTTCTCCATCTCACAAGCTACCTTTGTAGAACTCTGCATGTTCTCAGACGCTTCAGTGAAAGCTATAGCAACAGTAGCATACCTGAAAGCTACACATGAAGATGGTCACAACGAAGTCGGGTTCATCATGGGAAAAGCCAGACTTGCTCCCAGGCCGGAGCTCACCATCCCCAGATTAGAACTCTGTGCTGCAGTTCTTGCAGTGGAACTGTCAGATCTTCTCAAAGAAGAGCTAAAGATCAAGATTGATAAGATTACGTTTTTCACCGACAGCAAAGTGGTTTTGGGATACATCCACAACAAAAACAGAAGATTTCAGGTATACGTGAACAATCGTGTCCAGAGAATCAAGCACTCTTCTTCTCCAGAGCAGTGGCAGTTTGTCCCAACAGAGCACAATCCAGCTGATCACGGATCTCGCTCTCTAGCCGCAGAAAAGATCAAAGGAACCACGTGGTGGTCTGGTCCAGCATTTCTTCTCAACACAAAGAGTATCACTCCTGAAAAAGGTCCATTTGATCTGATCTACCCAGAGTCAGATGCTGAAATACGACAGAATGCAACGGTGCTTGTGACCAAAGCTACAGTGAGTGCTTTAGGTTCCACACGCTTTGAACGATTCTCAAAATGGACCTCTCTTGTCAAAGCAGTGGCATATCTCCGTTACATCGCTCACAGTTTCAAGTCCAAGGACAAAGATTGCAGAGGCTGGCATCTTTGCAGGACAAGTCTCACAAAAGAATCCTTGACTCAAGCAGAGTACACTATCATCAGATGTGTCCAACATGAACTATACGCCGAAGAAATTAAACGCATAAAGGCAAGTCGGGATCTGCCACGTAACAGTTCTCTGTACAAGCTCAAGCCGATCATTGATGACCAAGATCTACTGCGAGTTGGAGGACGCTTGTCAGAATCAAAGCTCCCAAGTCATGAAGCCAATCCTCTACTCATCCCAAGAAAGCATCATGTTGCTACACTGCTCATTCGGCATTATCACCAGGCTGTTAAGCATCAAGGAAGACACTTCACTGAGGGAGCTGTGAGAGCTAGCGGTTTGTGGTTGATTGGAGCGAAGAGATCTATAAGCAGTGTCATCCACAAATGCGTGATTTGCAGGAAGCTGCGTGGAAAAACAGAGCAGCAAATTATGGCAGACTTGCCACCTGAACGACTACAGACTGATCCCCCATTTTCGTATGTTGGCCTGGATGTATTTGGACCGTGGGAGGTTATGGCGCGCCGTACAAGAGGTGGTCACGCCAACAGCAAACGATGGGCAGTCTTATTTACTTGTATGTCAACAAGAGCGATTCATATTGAGGTGATCGAAACGCTCAGCTCCTCAAGTTTCATCAATGCTCTTCGGAGGTTTTTCGCCATCAGAGGACCTGCGAAACAGTTGAGGTCCGACTGCGGTACTAACTTTGTTAGTGCGTCCAAGGAGCTGAAGCTGGAGGCTCCAAAATCTGCGGACACAAGTGTAGATCACTATCTACGTGAGCAAAGATGTTCCTGGGTGTTCAACCCCCCTCACTCATCCCACATGGGAGGAACGTGGGAGCGTATGATAGGCATTGCCCGACGCATCCTAGACTCCATGCTTTTGCAGGCAGGAAATCCGTCTATGACTCATGAGGTCCTGACAACGCTGCTAGCTGAGGTCAGTGCTATTGTCAATGCAAGACCTTTGGTGCCAGTCTCCTCAGATCCTGAAGCACCTCTGATCCTGACACCCATGATGCTGCTAACCCAAAAGACAAGCACAATCCCAGCTCCATCAGGGGATTTCTCTAAGGCGGACATGTTCAAACATCAGTGGAAGAGAGTCCAAGTCCTTGCCGACAACTTTTGGGCTCGCTGGCGAAAGGAGTATCTAACCATGCTTCAGAGTCGTCAGAAGTGGCAGCAGAATAAACCAAACCTGAAAGAAAAGGACATTGTTCTTCTGAAGGACAAGCAGCTGAAAAGGAATGATTGGCCCATGGGAATTATCGTGAAGGCTCTTCCAAGCAAAGATGGACGTGTGCGGAAAGTAGAGGTCAAAGTGTCACACGAAAAGACTATGAAGATCTTCTCAAGACCCATCTCAGACTGTATTTTGTTATTATCTTCTGATGTTTAGTTTATTGTGGCATTCTAAGAAGAATGCCAGGCGGGGAGTGTATTGAAACGGTATTGTTCATCCAGACTGCTAGAGGGCGCTGATTGCGCTTTGTGTTGTAATTTCGTTCGGGCAGTGGGTTGATAGAAGTAAACTGTCAGCTCACAGAGAGACGGTGCTGGTGTTTGCTGTTCGGTAAGGAGCCATCCACTCATTTCTGGCCCTTTGAGTGGCAATATGAGTAAGTTTTATGTTAAATGTGAACGTTGGCAACTGTATTCTGATTGTTGATATAAGTTTGTGACATTTTAAAGGCACTAATTGAGGATGTGTCAATAGCCTTAACGAAAGTATATTTACTTTAATTTCATGTAGCATTAGCCTTTTATGTAACCATTTGCTGAATTTGGTGCTTACTAGGTGCATTTCTGTGTTTTGTATCTTTTCAGTTTCACACTTTTTTCTATTAAATCCTGCCAAATACAACACCTGCCTGTTCCTTGGAGGAATTGATAGAAGAGAGAGTTTAGCTTGCTGTGGAGCTCAATTAGGACACGGGGTCACGTTGAGTGTAACAGTACAGCCTCAAGAGGCCATCAGAGGGGGGGTGCGGACAGAGAAAAGAGCAGCGATGATGAGGCTGAGTTCTCTGTCCGTCCTCCGTGATGATGTATGAAAACCTTACTGACTTTGTCTTCCTTCCTTATTGTGTGTTTAATAAATGTTAGGTCGTTTAAACCTGACAGATACTTATCGATCAATCATAACTGCTCTGAGCACATTTTAACGCTGCAGCTGCTATAGCGATGCCGGCTACCCACCTAACCTGTCCTCAATAATCAATAAATTAAATTTACTTTATTTACTGATCTATTTGAAATTTTTCAGTCAGGGTTCAGAATGCATCATAGCACAGAAACCGCACTGGTTCCAGTCTCAAATGACCTTCTTATGGCCTCAGATAATGGGTTAGTGTCTATACTGGTTCTGCTGGACCTCAGTGCTGCTTTTGATACCATAGATCACAGCATTTTACTGCAGAGGCTAGAGTATGTTGTTGGGATTAGAGGGACAGCTCTAGATTGGTTTAAATCATATCTGTCTGATAGATTCCAGTTTGTTCATGTTCATGAGGTTTCTTCCGTACAGACGAGGGTCTGCTATGGTGTCCCGCAGGGTTCAGTGCTAGGGCCAATCCTGTTCAGTTTATACATGCAGCCCTTGGGAAGTATTATCCGGAACCACGGCATTAATTTTCATTGTTATGCTGATGATACGCAGCTGTATCTGTCTATGAAGCCAGATGAAACAGAACCATTAGTCAAACTTCAGATGTGTCTTAAGGACATAAAGGACCGGATGTCCAGACATTTTTTTTACTAAATTCTGATAAAACAGAGATTGTTGTTTGTGGTCCCAAACAGTTCAGGAAGGTATTAGATGGTCTTGCGATGGCCTCCAGTAAAACTGTGCAAAGTCTTGGTGTTATATTCAGTCAGGATTTGTCATTTAAACAGCATATTAATCAGGTATGTAAAACTGCATTTTTCCACCTCCGTAATATCGCAAAGATCAGGAGCATCCTCTCGCAGAGTGATGCCGAAAAACTAATTCATGCGTTCGTATCTTCTAGACTAGATTACTGTAACGTGTTGTTGGCTGGATGTCCAAGTAATTCTCTGAACAGCCTCCAGATGATCCAAAATGCAGCAGCACGAGTGCTGACAGGAACCAACAAGAGAACACGTCTCTCCAGTTTTAGCTTCCCTCCATTGGCTCCCCGTAAAATTTAGAATCCAATTCAACATTTTATTACTGGCATATAAAGTCCAAAATGGCCTAGCGCCGCGATATTTGCAAGACCTGATAGAACCGTACGTTCCTAATAGAGCTCTCCGTTCTCAGAGTGCAGGTTTACTCGTAGTTCCTAGAGTATCGAAATGTAGATTTGGACGACGGGCTTTCTGTTATCAGGCACCATCACTCTGGAACCAACTTCCAGTTTGTGTTAAGGAGGCTGACACCACCTCCACCTTTAAAACTAAACTTAAAACATTTCTGTTTAATAAAGCATATAGTTAGTGTACATTTAGTACCTTAATGTGTCAGGGCCAGTAGTCAAAGCTGCAGCTGCAGGACCAGATTAGAGCAGCTCATCTTAAACAGCTTCGGTGTAGATATGCTGCTATAGGCCTCTGCTGCAGGGGGGCACCAACATGATCCACTGAGTGGTGCCTTTCACCTCCTCTGTTTCTCTTTGCCTTTTCTGTCTCTTCTTCACCTAAACCCTCATTTATTAACAATATCCCATAAACTTAATTGTGGTCCATTGTTCTTGTAGTTTTTTGTGCTTGTCTGGCCGTTCTTTTCCTCTTCTTTGCATGTCCTGCGGACCAGAGCCTCAGGAGCTGCTTGCTGACCTGCAGTTCCACCTCTGACCATCCCAGTGTCTGCCTTCACCTGTCTGTGTGGATGTCTGTTGGATACTTGCTGACATCCCGACCTGCATTCCTCATCCCCTTGGATCACCGTCTATCCATATATCACCCATATACACAGAAGTCTAATTGGACTACTGATGATAGTTACTATTGTATCCTGTCTTGTACCTTTGACGGTGTCTCTATGTCTCTATTCTTTCTTATTTCTTGCTCTACCCCGCTGGCCTTCGGCAGGAGGGTCCCCCCTCATGAGCCAGGTCCTGCTCCAGGTTTCTTCCCTCTTAAAGGGAAGTTTTTACCTGCCGCTGTTTATGTAATAATTGCTCGGGGGTCATGTTCTGGTCTCTGGAAAGCGCCTAGAGACAACTTGTGTTGTAATAGACGCTATATAAATAAAATTGAATTGAATTGAATTGTAACTTACATCTGCACCTGAAATGCTGTATGAGGTATAATTCAAAGTGATGTCATTTATTGAATTTACTATCATGAAATGGTAATAAAATCTCTTGATGAACAATCTGACAGTTTGAGATGGTCTCAATTATAAGTACAACCAGCCCTATAATAATTAAAATAAAAATGAATATTGTTATGTTAGGTTGGAATATCACGACAGCAAACAAGAGCTTCCTTTTACTCACTTTATTCCTCTTCCCCAACTATGTACACGGCCAAAAAAAACCCTCTCTTCTTTCCTTACTCTCTTCCTTACATTCATGACCCTGCTCCGTCTGCTGGTAGCTTCAACAAATATGTTGTTCAAAGTCTGTATTCACCGTTCACTGAAATGACAACAAACAGCTAAAGTGATGGCAGGTTGACACAACAGAGTGACAGCTGTCAATCAAAACAAAGAGGGGATAAAAACCACAAGTATGAATTAAAAAAATTAGTAAATTGGATGGTTTATTAGAATTTTACCTGATGTGGAACAAAAAAACCCTTCCCCTACCTTCAGCTGATTGTGTGAAGGAGGATACTTCAAACAATCAGAATAAATAAACTACCAACTTACCTAAAAAAAAGAGATTATAATGGCATTTCGAAAAAAAAAGAAAAAGCATTCTCACAATTTAAATATCAGAAGACCATCTTCTACTGATATCATTGCCCTCCGTGCTGAAACCAGAACACAGGAATGTGATGACAACATCAGCAGAAACGCAACATCTGGTCATTTACTGTAATAATCCACCAAAGTCATTACAAACCTACAAGAGGAAGGCGCATAGATAAAAGGATCCACAATGTCCAGGCCCACTGTCTTTCAAAGCCGATCTGGTAGCTCAACCACAGGTGCGGGGCAGGAGCAGTCTTGGCTGTTTTGTCACTGAGCTGGCAAACACAGTAGGCAGCTATGGTTGGTTCAAGTTTGTCCATGTGAGGCCGTCAATGACGTTCAGTCAATCATTCTTTAGTACGTAAAATGCCCTGGTGCCATAATGTGCCAGGTGAACCAAGATCATCCAATGAAGAGAGTTCATGTTGAATCAGGAAGTACTGTGTCAAATTAGGATCCATATCCGCCTTCCGAGCCAGCCATCTCTTTGTGATTTGGGCTCGCAACAGGCAGAGCTCAGGACACTGTGTAGATGAAGATATAAAATCCTCCAGATGCAACTATATCAGGCTCCTCCTCAGAAGGCACATCTGTAGGCAACTGCAGACGTAACAGGCAGTCAGCAGCCTGGTTCTGTGTCCAGGGTCCAGGTCTGTATTGCATATCATAGGTGAAGCATATTAGTGGGATAACCATCAAGTAACTCTCATCCCTGCACAGCCGATACCTTTAGTACAAAGTAGCGTGGTCAAAGCTTGGTGGTCTGTTCTCATCGTGAAGGTATGGTCTCCACTTTTCAACAGCCCAGACTCAAGGGAGAGTCTCCTTCTCCACTGTAGAGTGGGTTCTTTCAGCAGTGGTGAGGGTCCGTGGTGCAAAAGCAATGATGCATTCAGTGCCGTCAGCGTGTAGCTGAGTCAGCACACCACCCAGTCCAAAGTCTGATGCATCCGTAGTCGCAAATGTTGGAAGGGCAGGGTCAACTTACGCAAGCACTTGACTGTGCAGGAGCAGCTATTTTAAGGCATTGCAGCTGCAATCAGCAGCCACAGTCCAGACAAGGCTCGAGTCGGCCTGGTCCCGCAGCAATGCTCGCATTGGTTCAACCACACTAGCAAAGTTAGGCAGGAATTTACTGCATGAGATGAGTCCCAAGAAGGAGAGGCAACATCATGAGAGGCTGGGGCACCTTGATCAGCAATAGTACGATTTATATCTGGATGAATTCCCTCACTGGAGATCAAGTGGCCCAAAAATCTAAGGATGGACTGACTGAATAAGCATTTTTGCATATTAAGCATCTGGCCAGAGTCCGCTAGGTGTTGAGAACTGCATTATTGTGCCATATGTGATGGCAGCATGGTGGTTTTTGCCTCAAAGCAAGAAGGTGCATGTTCTCCCTGTGCTTGCGTGGGTTCCCTCCGGGTACTCCGGCTTCCTCCCACAGTCTAAAAACATGCATACTAGGTTAATTGATCATTCTAAATTCTCCCTAGGTGTGAATGTGAACGTGCATGGTTGTCTGTCTCTGTATGTGGCTCTGATATGGACTGGTGACCTGTCCAGGGTGGACCCCTTCCTTTTTGCCTGCAATGTGTCGGGATAGGCTCCGACAGACCCCCGTATCCCTGCGAAGGTGTAAGCGGATGTTAAGAAGGCTGTCAGATCACAAGTGTCTGTATGCAATATGTCATCCTTCAGAAGTCTATTAACTCCGTCAGAGACTGGTTGTCGAGATTATGAAATCTGAGACCATCTGTTTATTTATCTTGTACATTCAAAAGTGTATTGGTGTTATTTTAAAAACATATATACATATTGACCTTGTATTGAAGGCCTACCTGTTTAAATATATTTTACTGTTACCTTTTGCCTAATTGTTGATATACCACTTTTAAATTCTGATGTGCGCATTGTGTCACAAGTAGGTATAGTGTCCAGTAATTGTGGTGAAGTAAACATTTATCACTTGTAGCAACATTAACATGAAGCTGTCTGGTTCCTTGTTTCACATCAGGTTTCCCAAAGATGGAGAACTGAGGAAACGGCGCGAGCTGGTAAAAGCAGAAACAAACATCTTCATATACATGTGACTTTTTATTGTTGTGCAATTGACATTATAATAACCTTAAAGTGACTTAACGGTCACTTAATAGTTGCCTAATTTAATTCTATTAAACAGTTCAATTCAATTTTATTTATACAGCATCTATTATAATACAAGTTGTCTCTAGGATCTTTCCAGAGACCCAGAACATAACCCCTGAGGAATTTTTACGTAAACAACTGCAGGTAAAAAAAGTGGTTTAAGTTGTATAGATGCATTGATGAACATCTTTTACCTCTGTGCAGTTGTCCCACAAACTGACTCCTTTTACTGTGATACTGTTGGATTTTGTGTGTTTCTAACATCCAGTATGTTAAACATGTCGGCTCCTCACTTCTTTTCTAGTTTAGGTTGCATGTTGTTTCATGTTTTATGTCTTGTGTTATGTCAATAATGTCTTTTACTGCAGGTTTGCACTTTGGTCTGCTGAGCTTGTTTTAGGTACTAACAAATAAAGTTGGTTCTAAATAACAGTCCCAGAACCAAAAATTGTGTGACCATTTTTGTGGTTTAATAAGTAGATGTAATTACTTATAAAAAGGTGGGTGATTATTACAATATTTTATTTAACAGAAACATTTTGAAGTAATGTAATAAATGCAGCCAGAGGGAACGTTTTTTCATGGGAGAAAATGTTTTGTAAGACTTTTCCACCTAAATCCTAGACACAATCTGGATGATGAACAGTGTGCTCATGACGTTATTGCTGCTAAACTTCATTTGTATTTTACAGGTTAGTTGTTCGGGAAATACAATATTAACTCTGCAGCGTTTAACCAGATGTGCACAGATGTTTGAAAGATGGTTTGTTGTTGTTTTTTTTTAACCGTTTTGAGTTACTTCAAAAAAACAACAGGTCTGTCAGTCTCAAAGTCCAGGTCTCTGTGCAGATGTTTTGAATAATTTTACCCCATGCGTTGCCTTGCAGGTAAGATGCCTGAAAGTGCACAAGGCGTTATTTGGGCTCACACAAATGTATCCCTTTCTTTACTTATATATATATATATATATATATATATATATATATATATATATATATATATATATATATATATATATATATATATATATATATATATATATATACACACACCTAACCACTAAGCCACTGTACTGCCCATTTCTATTCCAAGCACTTAAAAAATCATTTATCATCATTTATTTTTATTGGATAAAGATTCTTTAAACATCACCGATGGCAACAGTCACCACAATGGATCAATACCACAGCGCTTCATTCAATTTTACAATCTTAATAGAACCTCTTGCAGCAGCCATTCGGCAAAAAAGTAAAATTTTAGGAATCAAGACTGGATATACAACCCATAACATCAGCTTATATGCTGATGATATCCTTTTGTATTTACAAACTCCATCAAAGTCATTTCTCATCAACCATATTAATTCTTTCTGTGATATCTTAGATTAACTATTAACTGGTCAAAGTCCACCATACTACCACTCCCATTTGAAATAATCCAACTTCCTGATAAACAGGAAACCATTAAATCTGTCATCATGGATCACTAAGGGCATCATGCACCTCAAAGATATCTATGAAAAAAACACTCTGGTTCCTTCCTCTCACCTTGAACAGAAGTATCACATTGGAGGAAATCAATTTCTAGAATATGTTCAAATCAAATCTCCTGCTCAGACAAAAATACATAGTAAAACACCAAACCTTAACCTCCCACCACTGATTTCAGAATGAACTCAAATTTCCAGGCACCATAAAATTTTATCAAAAATTTACAAGATAATAGCTTATTATTACTATTATTGCTTACCCATCAATATCCGCCCCATCAACTAAATAGGAACAGGATCTAGAGTTTACCTCCAATGCTGACTTCTGGCCAAAAATACTAAAAATTGCATTGTCACATCCCACTTTCACCCTCACTCTGTCTTCTGGAGACTCTTCATCCCACCTTCACCCTCACTCTGTCTTCTGGAGACTCTTTATCCTACCTTCACCCTCACTCTGTCTTCTGGAGACTCTTTATCCTACCTTCACCCTCACTCTGTCTTCTGGAGACTCTTTATCCTACCTTCACCCTCACTCTGTCTTCTGGAGACTCTTTATCCTACCTTCACCCTCACTCTGTCTTCTGGAGACTCTTCATCCCACCTTCACCCTCACTCTGTCTTCTGGAGACTCTTCATCCCACCATCACCAAGAAAACAATCCTCAGGAACTGGAAAACTAAAAACTCCATCAATATCATCTTCTTGTGGTTGGTGTCCTTATTGGTATCATGCTCATAAATTTTTCTCTCGCCTTTGTATTTGAATGTTTTTCATCCCAAACATCATGTCCTCACTGCTCTCCTTGAGGCCATGATCTGCCAACCCGCTGGTGCTGGCGGGTGGTCAGGTACTTCCCCCACATTGGCTGTGTCTTTGGTTGATGGGGCCGGCTCCTGGGGGTGGCGTTGGAGAGGGTGTGGGATGTCTGCCTCTGTCTCGGTACCCTGGTTGGTGCCAGTCCTGCACAGCCACGCCCGATGGTCTTCCCTGGGGTTGGCCCTGGTACCTATCGTGATGCGGATGTGCCCTCTAATCCTAATTGACCTATCTCTTCCACGACTTGCTTCATACATACGCATCAATTCAAATACATAAACATGACAGTTGGGACATGCTCCTGCACACCCCACACCCCAGACTAGTCATAGGCTGGGTCTGCCCATGATGTGTCATCTTTCCCTTTTCTTGTGCTGCCACTGTTGGTGTGCATGCCTGTGGCCATCCTGGTATTTCTGGGGTTGATCAGGTCTCTCCGATCGGGAGTTTGGTGTCACTGCTGCAGCTGCCAAGCCACGTGGGGTAGGGGTAAGCTGTGTTTGGACTTTTGCTTGGTTCGGGGTGCGATGGGGTTGGGGGACCTGGGGGTTCAATGGCCTCTCACTGTCCTTGTCTCTTGGGTCCTGCTGGGTCTCTGGTTGGCAGTGGTGTGGCGCTTGGCGGGGGCGCTCCTGCTCCCCCTCCTGGTTGGGATACGGATGACAGTAACCAATGATGACAAGAACCAACATTTCAACTGTAAGAATATCTATTAAGAGGATGATCAATATTATTACTCTTGTGAAAATGGATGTATTTATGTAGGTATATATGTACATACATGTGTGTGCAGAAGTGTGTGTGTATGATTAAATGTAAATGTATGTGTATCTGTATGGAAATGTATATGTGTGTATGTGTATGCATGTGCACATGCTTGTCCGTATGTATGAAGACTATAGATCCAATTCAAGCATTGATCAAATGCATTGATCAAGTTAAAGAGTGAATGTGCCAGAAGTTTCTCAGTTAAATGAAGACAAAACAGAAATAACAGTGTCTGGTGCCAAGAAAGAAAGATTTAACGTCAGGACTCAGCTTCAAGCAGAGACGCTAAAAACCAATAGTGAGTGGGGGTGGTTCTGGACTCAGACCTGAATTTTTACAGCCAGGTTAATGTTGTGCACCTAAAAACATGTCATCACATTGTTTTAGCTATTTTATTAGTTTGTACTTGGCAACATTAAACATATTTTATTTGGGGACAACAAGATTAAACTCTGAAACATGTTAACATGTCATCCAACAGTGCTTTCTTGAATTTGATGTTAAAGAGCTAAGAAAAGGTAAAGTTATGAGGTGTTCCCCCGGTTTTCCTCGAAGGAGAAACTCCCTCTTTACCCCAAACACAATCTAAGATCGTTACTTATTGTTTTATCAGTATATTTTACTGTTACAATGTTTACGTGTCTGCTAATAATTGCAAGTTGAAGCAGTTTAGGTTTACTTTAACAGTAGTTACCTGTGTTTAGTAAATCACTTAAGATTACATAGCAACATCGCAATAAAGTTTGTAAGCTCTTTTAACTTTTGTAGTCATTTATATGCACATTAATTTAGATAACTCAGACAAAATACCTCTACATACCTATGCTAAAATTGGTCTAAGTTGAAGAGAGAGATACCCACTTATTTGACCATAAAGAGCGTTTACATGCGACAACACAATGTTAATGTATTCAATTATTTCTTTTTGATTACAAGTAGTAATAAAGATTTTATATTTTTATATGTAAATGTAATTTGACAAAATAAAAACTGTATATGAAGTGTATATTTTAGTGTTTAGTCCATGTATTGAGCAGCTGTAGGTAGGTGAAGGTAAAGTTTAAGAACAGTTGAGTAATCCTGTTGTTACACTATAACTTAGTAAACTCCAAGTAATGAAAGAAAATCATCTAACAAGACGAGTCTCGCACTACTTAATTTTTATATAAACAGATCAAACCATAATATATACACACAAAAGTCTACACACACTTTTTTTATTTCAGTGGGATTTATTGCATAAAGAGAAATATCAGCATAAATGTCAGACTCATTAAATCTTTAACGCAACATTTCAAATGTAAAAACAATTAGTAATATTTTAAATAAAGGAAATCTTCCTAAGTTTTGTTTCATAAATATCCTTCACAGCTAATATTTTATGGAGGCAGCTGTGCTGGTGTGAGAAGGCAGATCTATGGAGGGACACCCTGACCATCAGGAAGGGATCCAGGGATCAGTGGTCCGACCCGACACTGGTGCAGGGCTCCTTGGGTTTCTCCTGGTGCACCCCGGTGTCCACCCTCATGTGGTGAGGGTCTACAGGCAGGTACTCACCATTTGTGAGAAAATCTCATTCAAGATTTGACTTTAATGACATTTATGCTTTTTTTAATCGACTGAATTAATGTTTGCAGAAGCAATTTCTATCAGCCTTTAATTTCATCTCAACTTATGTCATTATTTTTAACATTTCCACAACAAGAGAATTAAAGACCTTCCTTTCAACATTTAACACTTAAATTATATTTTTCTAAATGCATTTCATTTTCATTTTTTTGTTTTTTTAAACCATTTGCTCATATTTTCATTTTATAAGTAGAATTTTTCTACCAGCTTCGTCCTAAGGACTAAGTGATGCTATATTTTCTGTGTTTTCTGGCTGGACTGGAATCATCGCACTCCTCTTTTTCAATAATAAAACCATTGAAGGCTGTGCGTACCATCTCGTTTCGTAAACACACAGCACCGCCGTATCTTAGGTACTGGGATGGGCATCTGTTCATATCTGCGATACAAACCCATGGTTTGTTCTGGTCGACAGCAACACACCACTTTGAATGATCGTTTCCCCTCGACCAGTTACCCATTACGGTTGTTGTCCCGTTGATGTTAATCACAAAAAACTCATCACTACAGTAGGACTTGTTTCCGCCTGTTGGCCACGTCTGGGCGTTCAGCTCACTCTTGACTTCATTGGCAATCGTGACGTAAAGATCTCCATCTAGAAAAAGAGGAGTCAGGTTAGAGCATGTTCCGTTATCTCCAGCTCTTCCTGCAGGACGCTCCGTCCCCCAGATCTACTCATCGATCACATGACTGAACACAGACAGGAAGCAGGTCCTCCTCAATCCTGCTTCAGGAAAATGTTTTGAAAACAGAGGGTTTTCTCTTGCTCCCATCCCTGTGATGATGGATTGCTCACCAAATATCGGAAGAGCATGCGTCGTATCCACTGTGGTTAACTTGTGCAGTAAACATGCAGACGTCTTACCTTTTGCTCCGTTTGACTTTTGTTTAGGAATTAGTTTAAAACGGTTTCCTTGGGCTGATACGACTTCTGGGAAATTGCCAGTCGGGGGGGTTTGTTCCTTCCAGTTTACAGCCTCTTTCAGCTCCTGGTGAAAACTGTCTGGGATATCATGTTCAAATGTAAAAGCTCGGATGTACTGCAGATATGTACCTGAAACATGAAAACATGACAACTGTAAGACTGGAGCTTCTACAAATCTGGATCCTTGCAGTAACTAACATTCTTACCGATAGTTTTGAACTGGTCGTAGTTTACAGTGATGCATATAAATGTTTGGGCATATTTTGAGCCGGAGGAAGACCAGAAGTTGTTCTGATCTCTCCTGAATGGGAATTGTGGTGTGCTGTGGGAGAGCCAGACTCCGGTTCCTGTCTTGTTCACCATCAGTAGTCCTGCAGAAAAGATCATCAGAATGAGTTCACAGCCACTTCATGAAAGGTTCAGAAGATCTGACCACCAACGTGTGTTTGACAAAAGGGAAGGTGCTGCAGGTTTTTCAGATTGTAAGAAGTTTGTTGTAATTAAGGTTGGCTATAACATAATTTAAGCTAAAAACATTTTTTGTCAGTGATTTGATTATTGAACATAATATTAACATGTTCTTAACAGAAACACGGTTAGATGAAGATAGTTAAGACACCTGTTTTGATAGAGTTGACGCCTCCTAACTTCAGTTCCTAAGTGGGAGCTGTGAGACCTTGTACTTATGCAACAATCCGTCCTATTTAAAACAAAATAACTTACACAAGGGGGTCCTGAGAAGGTTTAAAGTCTAACCAGTTACACCGGAAAACACACTCCATACCGTTTAAGTCCATAATGCATAAAACGCTGTATATTATAAAGCCAGCAAAACCCACACAATTATAAATCCCATGTGAATCCCGCTTTTCCATGTACATGTAATGCATCCTGAACGTTCAACTACGGAAGAATGCAGAATCCATTTCCAGCAGTCCAACAATGTTTACAAACGGGAAGCAGCTGATCCTCGGAATGTCACAAAACCACATACTGCAGCAGCTGGAAAGGAGTAAACAAAAACCATCGCTGTCGGTATACCGACTTCAAAATACCAGAAACTAAAACGTTCCCACCGGGCCCGCAGAGTATTTAATCCACCCTCGATCTGGTGGGAGTTCTCTGGTCCTCCCGGCGTTTCCTGTAGAGGGTCAGGCTGGTGCGCCAACCAGGTGCGCTTTTCTAATAGCGGTATCCTCGGCCCCCCACTGTGGTGGACTGCGTGACGTCCCCGTGCAAGGATCCTGGGTTTGGTGGCTGCAGCTTACTCCTGGTGCCACATCTGCCATACAACCATACTTCTTGCACTTTTCCACCGGACGCCTCCCGCCCCCTTTCTCACACACCTGTCTCCCATTTAAATACTCACAGGTGCACGGGTTTAAGAGTCACGTGGTTTTCAAGATTTAAAGGGTCATCTCTAACTTAATACCTCTTGTTCAGTGGAACACAAATAAACATTATTGCTCAAGAATGGCGTGAAGTTGGACAATGTTCCTAAGATTGTGGAAGGAGGTCTACCAGAGGTATTTAACATGAGTCAAAGTTAAAATGGGATAAAACGGTATGCTGAGACTGATGAGGAGATTGGGATGTTGTGGTTGGAGAAAGTAATGTTGGTTATAGTGGAGGATTCAATCTGTTCTAGTGAGAAAGAAAGAGAAAGGAAGAAAGAGAAACCAGATAACTGCAGTTTTAGAGCTGTTAAATAGAAGAAAATTTGTCTTATCCAGGCCTTTATCTTCTACTGGGACTGAGTGTTTACAGAGTGAGAGATGATGATGGAGAAACTGTGGAAGATAATGGTGACAATGGATGGAGATGTGACTCTGAAGTTGACCTGCATTTGCTAGGAGGGCGCTCTAGGCTGGGTGGGTAACGCATTGCGTCACTTCCTGTTTGTTGTTCGCGGTCTGTGTCTGTCTGCACGGCGTTACGGGCTCTGATTCTTCGAATCCTTATACTCTGATTCTAGTTTGTTTTGATAATAAAACACTACATCTTGTAAACTTCTCTTTGAATCGAGCACTTGTATCTTTTCTCTTATTTAACTTTCATTTCCACCAGTCACCGGTACAGGTACCGTCTCCTGTCCTCTCAGCATGGCCTCCTCTCCCACCGTTTCTCCTTCTTACTGCTCAGTGTGTGAAATGTTTAGTTATTCCTCTGCCTCCTTTAGTGAAGACGGTAAGTGTATAAAATGTAGTTTGTTTGTAGCTTTGGAGGCGAGGCTCAGTGAGTTAGAGATCCGGTTCCGCCAAATAGACCATAGTCCGGTTGACTTGGTAGCTCGTCAGGCTGAAGTAGCGGCGGACCGGCCAGGAGCAGCTGCTGGTAGCCGCCCCCCTGCAGCCCCCGAGCAGCCGGGCAGTCAGGGCGGCTGGGTGACGGTTCGGAGGAAGCGTAGTCCCAAAAGGCGCACGGAACACCACCATTCGCTTCACGTGTCTAACCGTTTTTCCCCACTCAGCGACACACCCGCTGAGAAACCGACCTTGGTGATTGGCGACTCTATTTTGAGGCATGTGAGGCCGACTCCAGCGACCATAGTTAGGTGCATCCCGGGGGCCAGAGCGGCGACGTCGAAGCAAACTTGAAGCTGCTGGCACAGGGTAATCGTAAATACAGTAAAGTTATCATCCAGGTCGGTGTAATGACACCCGGCTACGCCAGTCGGAGGTCACTAAAATCAATATTGTCTCGGTGTGTAACTACGCCAAAACCATGTCGGACTCCGTAGTTTTCTCTGGTCCCCTCCCCAATCTGACCGGTGATGACATGTTTAGCCGCATGTTGTCGCTCCGTCGCTGGTTGTCTCGGTGGTGTTCAGAAAACGACGTGGCCTTTATTGACAATTGGAAGACGTTTTGGGGAAAGCCTGGTCTGCTTAGAAGAGACGGCATTCATCCCACCCGGGATGGTGCAGCTCTTATCTCTAGAAATCTGGCTGATATTATTAGATCCTCCCCCTGACAATCCAGGGTCCAGGCCGGGGTGCAGAGCTGCAGTCTTACACACTTCTCTGCTGCTTCTCGAGGACTATCGCCTGCCAATAAAAAGGTAGAAGTAAATGATGTAATTGGAGATTCTAACGAGGTGCCAAGTAAAATAGATTTAGTATCGATTCCCCGTCTTCCAAATCTTCACCAAGCGCGACGTAATAGAGGCGTTAACCAAAATAACCTCGTAAAAATAAAAACAAATACGCATTTAGTGCGAACTAAAGACCAAACAATTAGATGCGGATTACTAAATATACGATCTTTAAGCTCCAAGTCTCTATTAGTAAACGATCTAATTACTGAGACCCGGAGTGACATTTTCTGCCTAACAGAAACGTGGCTCCAAGAGGAAGAGTTTGTTAGTTTAAATGAATCGACGCCGTCCAGTTACGTTAATTATCATATTCCTCGAATCACAGGTCGAGGTGGAGGAGTAGCGGCGATCTACGAGTCCAGTCTTACAATAAAATCCAAACCTAAATGCGATTATAATACGTTTGAAAGCCTCACGCTTAGCTTAAAACTGCCAAGCTGGAAATCAGAGAAGCCAGTCTTGTTGGTGGTAGTTTACCGGCCTCCTGCTGGAGCTTATCTGGAGTTTCTGTCTGAGTTCTCAGATTTCTTATCTAGTTTATTGATCAGTACAGATAAAGTCATCATAGTGGGCGACTTTAACATTCATATGGATGTTGACAACGACAATCTTAAGTTGGCTTTTGATTCTCTTCTAGAATCGATGGGGATTTTACAAAAAGTTAACGAACCAACGCATTGTCTTAATCATACTCTTGATCTGGTCCTCGTCTACGGTGTAGAACTTGATAATCTGTTAGTGTCACATGTAAACTCCCTCCTATCCGACCACTATTTAATAACGTTTGAATTCAACATTGTCAACGTTACGCATAATAGGAGGAATTACTTTAGCAGGTGTCTATACGATAAAGCTATCACTAAATTTAGGGAGGCCATTGCTCTTCATCTTCTTACAGTGGAACATAGTGAAGCAGTTGAGGGCTGTGACCTCGGTTCTACCTCTGCAGACGTTGATTTCCTTGTTGGTAGCACTGCAGATGTGTTGCATACAGCTTTAGATGTAGTTGCTCCTTTGAGAAAGAGGGTCTCTAACCATAGGAGCTTAACTCCCTGGTTTAACTCACATATTCGTATGTTAAAACAGAAAGTGCGTAAAAGGTGTGTGCAAAAGGGGAGTGGTGGCCTAGTGGTTACAGTGGTGGGCTTGGGCGTGGAGGACCCAGGTTCAAGCCCAGGGCTGCCCACATTACCTTACCATTTACCTTAACTCCCTATTGCTCCCCAGGGCGCTGCCCTGCTAGCAGCCCCACTGCTCACTAGTGAAACTAGGTGATGGGTTAAAAGCAGAGACTAATTTCGGTGTGCATCGTACATACAGCGTGTGCACGATGTCCACACTGACAATGAAAAGGAAAATTAAAAAAAAAAAAAAAAATTAAATTAAAAAATTAATTAAAATGGAAAGAAAATGGTACTCTAGTAGGTCTGTAGATATTTATTATGCATGGAAAGATAGTCTAATAGTGTATAAAAAAGCGCTTCGCAAAGCTAGAACAGCCTATTATTCAGTGTTAATAGAGGATAATAAAAATAACCCACGTTTTCTGTTCAGCACTGTAGCCAGGCTGACAAAGAGCCACAACTCTGTATAGCCGTGCATCCCTGCAGCTCTCAGTAGTGAAGACTTTATGAGCTTCTTTAGCAATAAAATTGTCAGAATTAGAGAGGAAATCGGCCAGGCCCTCCCGGCAGTGGCTGTGGGAATTTCTTCAACCTCGGCGACTCCCTTATGCTCCGACCTGACTCTAGACTGTTTTGTTCCTGTTGACCTCTCTGAGCTGACCTCAGTCGTCAATGGATCTAAATCATCCACATGTCTGTTAGACCCAATCCCTACTCGACTACTCAAAAATGTTTTCTCTCTTATTGGACCGACAATACTGAAACAGATCAACTTGTCCCTAGTCTTAGGATATGTACCACAGGCTTTTAAAGTCGCAGTAATCAAACCATTATTTAAAAAACCCTCTCTTGACCCAGACATTTTAGCTAACTATAGACCAATTTCCAACCTTCCATTTATCTCTAAAATTCTGGAAAGGGTAGTTGCAAGCCAGCTGTGTGAGCATTTGTATAGAAATGATCTATTTGAAATTTTTCAGTCAGGGTTCAGAATGCATCATAGCACAGAAACAGCACTGGTTCGAGTCTCGAATGACCTTCTTATGGCCTCAGATAATGGGTTAGTGTCCATACTGGTTCTGCTGGACCTCAGCGCTGCTTTTGATACTATAGATCACAGCATTTTACTGCAGAGGCTAGAGTATGTTGCTGGGATTAAAGGGACAGCTCTAGGTTGGTTTAAATCATATCTGTCTGATAGATTCCAGTTTGTTCATGTTCATGAGGTTTCTTCCGTACAGACGAGGGTCTGCTATGGTGTCCCGCAGGGTTCAGTGCTAGGGCCAATCCTGTTCAGTTTATACATGCAGCCCTTGGGAAGTATTATCCGGAACCACGGCATTAATTTTCATTGTTATGCTGATGATACGCAGCTGTATCTGTCTATGAAGCCAGATGAAACAGAACCATTAGACAAACTTCAGATGTGTATTAAGGACATCAAGGACTGGATGTCCAGAAGTTTTTTGCTACTAAATTCTGATAAAACAGAAGTTGTTGTTTGTGGTCCCAAACAGCTTAGGAAGGGATTAGATGGTCTTGCGATGGCCTCCAGTAAAACTGTGCGAAACCTTGGCGTTATATTCGATCAGGATTTGTCATTTAAACAGCATATTAATCAGGTTTGTAAAACTGCGTTTTTCCACCTCCGTAATATCGCAAAGATTAGGAGCATCCTCTCGCAGAGTGATGCTGAAAAACTAATTCATGCGTTCGTATCTTCTAGACTAGATTACTGTAACGTGTTGTTGGCTGGATGTCCAAGTAATTCTCTTAACAGCCTCCAGCTGATCCAAAATGCAGCAGCGCGAGTGCTGACAGGAATCAACAAGAGAGACCACGTCTCTCCAGTTTTAGCTTCCCTCCATTGGCTCCCTGTAAAATTTAGAATCCAATTCAAAATTTTATTACTGGCATATAAAGTCCAAAATGGCCTAGCGCCGCGATATTTGCAAGACCTGATAGTACCGTACGTTCCTAATAGAGCTCTCCGTTCTCAGGGTGCAGGTTTACTCGTAGTTCCTAGAGTATCGAAATGTAGATTTGGAGGACGGGCTTTCTGTTATCAGGCACCATCACTCTGGAACCAACTTCCAGTTTGGGTTAAGGAGGCTGATACCACCTCCACCTTTAAAACTAAACTTAAAACATTTCTGTTTAATAAAGCATATAGTTAGTGTACATTTAGTACCTTAATGTGTCAGGGCCAGTAGTCAAAGCTGCAGCTACAGGACCAGATTAGAGCAGCTCATCTTAAACAGCTTCGGTGTAGATCTGCTGCTATAGGCCTCTGCTGCAGGGGGGCACCAACATGATCCACTGAGTGGTGCCTTTCACCTTCTCTGTTTCTCTTTGCCTTCTCTTTCTCTTCTTCACCTCAACCCTCATTTATTAACAATATCCCATAAACTTAATTGTGGTCCATTGTTCTGGTAGTTTTTTGTGCTTGTCTGGCCCTTCTTTTCCTCTTCTTTGCATGTCCTGCGGACCAAAGCCTCAGGAGCTGCTTGCTGACCTGCAGTTCCACCTCTGACCATCCCAGTGTCTGCCTTCACCTGTCTGTGTGCATGTCCGTTGGATGCTTGCTGACACCCCGACCTGCAGTCCTCATCCCCTTGGATCACCGTCTATCCATATATCACCCATATTCACAGAAGTCTAATTGGACTACCAAGGACAGTTACTAATGTATCCTATCTTGTACCTTTGACGGTGTCTCTATGTCTCTATTCTTTCTTATTTCTTGCTCTACCCGGCTGGCCTTCGGCAGGAGGGTCCCCCCTCATGAGCCAGGTCCTGCTCAAGGTTTCTTCCCTCTTAAAGGGGAGTTTTTCCTTGCCACTGTTTGGCTTAAGGTTTTTCTTCCACTAGGGGAGTTTTTACCTGCCGCTGTTTATGTAAAAATTGCTCGGGGGTCATGTTCTGGGTCTCTGGAAAGCGCCTAGAGACAACTTGTGTTGTAATAGACGCTATATAAATAAAATTGAAAAAAATTGAAATGGCTCTGTAACAGGGTGTGTCTGTTTTCATAAAAGCATGCAGGGCAATGAGATTCCCTTCCATCTCACGATGTGACCAAAATGAGATAAACTGTGAACAGAGTGGGACCAAGGACTGATTCCTGGGGGACCCCACAAGTGACAGTTTGTGATCTTTCATCTCCACAGTGACCCTCATGTTCCCATGATGTTGAAAAGACAACCAAGAGTCTTACAACATCTAGAACCTTAAGGAACTCAGGTTGGATCTCATTCACCCCTGAAACTCTGCCATCGCGGTACGTTTTAGCTACCTCGGCAACCTCAGCTCCGGTGATGGGCGAACAAGTGGACAGACTGAGCCTCTTCTAGGGAAGATGGTCAGAGGAAGATCAAGAAGCTCCTCAAAGTGTTCCTTCCAACACCTGATGGCATCTCTAGTTGAGGTCAACAGCACCCCACTCACACTAGTCACAGTGTTGGTGAAGCCATCTTCCTATTTGCCAGACTCTTCTTGGAGCCAAATTGAAAGTCATTCTCCATAACCTCTCTGAACTCCCCTCACACCTGAGTTTTTGTCTCAGCAAATGCTGATGCTACAGATGATGTCTGTCAACTGTCTCTGAAGTCCTACAGACTTTGACCTTCTTAAGCTTGATGGTCTCCTTCACCTGGGGTTCCACCATTAAGTGGTGATAACCCTCATGGCAGGAATGACATTTATCCTTTTAGATGGAGCTCTTTTGGGATGATTTGGGATCAGTTGACCTCAGCTGGCTGGGAGATTTACACCTCTCAGGAGTCTTCACAGTAAATGGGAATCAACAAGCAATTATTTTGAAAAACTGATTATGTTTCCAGTGAGTCAAGTTAGGGTCTGATCTTCTACTAATAGCAAAATAGTCAGAGATAAAAAAACATTTTCAGATTCATCCCCGATACTTGTGATTCCATGAATCTAGAGGAGTTTTCCACCGGAACCTGATTTGTGATGGTGAAACACCAGAGATGAGACTGAAACAGAGTCGATCAGTAGAAAGTGAAGTTGCTTTTTGTTGTTCTTGGACTACTAGTTCAGTGAGCTTAAGTCTCAGAGTGGTCGTCTTTACACCATCAAAGTCTGTGGAGTCTTGGTAAGAAACCAAACACAATCTAACTTCCTGATTGAAGCCAGTAGGAAATAAGAGAAGTTGCAGTTCCTCTACTAACCACTACTCCTAGTGGGAGGACATGTAAATGCTCTCTCTACCTTTGCTGTGTCCAAAGGACTGGTCACTTGAAGAACCTGGAGGCTGATCACTGTAGCTGATGAATCCAAAGTCTCCGTCCTGAAAATGTTTCATGAAGAACAGGTTTAATCAACACTGCATTTCAGCTAAACCTGAAATGAATCATCTTTAATGACCACAAACAGACTGTGTCAGGTCAGTCTGTAGATGACACCAACCCAACCACATCGTGCATAACCCAGACAGGAAATCCTGACAACACAGAACCAGAACAGAACTTTCAAAGTTCCTCATCTTAACTTCTCACAGAATGTTTCTGGATATTATCCTCAAATATTTGTCCTGTTTCTAACACTTGTAATTATAACCTATGATTAGTTGGACTGTGAGCTCAACATTAGTTAACTCTGTCTAGTGATGTTGTTTTAGACATTGTCTGAAGATGATGTGTATGAAGAACCGGACCAAGACTGCACACATTCACTCTTACCATTGATCTAATGGGTTTAAGGATGGGTGTCAGAGTGCGACCAAGGACGCTTCCAGAATCATGGATGTTTGTTAGCGGTTTTCCAACTCCATTCTTATCAATGTAAAGGTAGTTGTTGCCATTTAACTTTTCTTTTTTGTTGTTGGCTGATTTGTATAAGATGTACCTAATGATGAACAGAAACAAAAATGTGAACATATATTCAAGAAATCTGCTCACTGCATCACGTCTTAGTGTATTTAGAGGTTTTACTGGAAGTCTGGTGTGATTCCTCACCAGTCCACTTCACCGTTGTTTTTATCCCTGCAGGTCACTCCGGAGCCCTCACACCCCCAACAGAGCAGACAGACGGTCAAGACCAACCTCCACATCTTCCTGAAAAACACAGAAACAAAGCCTTCCAGCTCTTCACTTTCTTCACACAAGCATCACTTTTGTTTAAAGGTCCCAGATTTTCTTTTCACCCTGGACTGGTTTTATCAGGTGACCTACAGTAACCTGTGGTAATCATGGAAGATATCTGTGTTGTCAAACCGGTGGGAATGCTTCATGTCTGTGATTTGTGAATTCAAAGTTCCACCAGTAAATTATGTACCGTACGTCAGCAAACACATATACATATCGCAGTTATTCACTGATTTGTGGCTGGAGTCTTTTTTTTTATTTTTTATTTTTTTACAAAATTCCTCAGCTCACCCTTTCTGCCTCTTTCCACATGTAACTATATTATTTTATTGAGGGTTGGGGATTCTGTTTGCTTATTGTTACCATGGTAAGCACATACATCATTTCACTTTTGTCACCAGGTAAAATGTGATGTGTCATCACTCTAGTCCAGCTGTAGAGTGTTTGATTTGATGCTTTCAACTCAATAATTCTCCCAAATTGTATTCAAATAAGTCCTGGATTCATACTATCATCCAAGTGTATGTTCATTACATGCTGAGGTGCGAGGCAGGTGTAATAACTGAATGACCTGGGCTCCTGAGGTGATACTAGTCCTGGGAATAGGACAGGTATTGCCTCAGGACCTGGAGATGATCATGATGATCAAAAGCCTCTTTCTCTGTTTGTCCTTCCTCTGCTCCACGCTCATTCTGCTGTTACCTAATCCTGTCTATCAGTATCACTCCTAAAGAGAACTTCAGCACCTTTTGTTCTGCTTCTTCCAGCTCTGCCTCTGGACTGTTACGTACCACAGCCAAAGGATCAAACCATATAAGGATCATGTAGTTTCTCGTCAAAGATATGTTAGACAGGATCCGCACATGCAAACTGGGGTCATTTTAACTTTTTTAATCTGCAGAAAGAGTTCAAATAAAGGTCTGCTTCTTCTTCTGGTCACTGACACTTTATCACAAGTCTGAAGAAGATGGCTACTGATGTCACACAAACAATTGTTAATAAATGCAGAAGAAGAAAAAAAAAAACCCCAGAAGCACATTTATAGAAAATAGCAATAGGCCCAGCGTGGATCCTAGAGGTACCCCACAAGAGAGAGGATCCTCAGAAGAAGGAAATTCATTGATCTGTACAGTCAAGCTACTGTCAGTTAAATAATACTTGAACTAAAAGGCTGCAGTTTTAATGTCCACACTCTGATCCAGCTGGGATCAAATAATCTAATAGAAACAGCAGGAACAGTTTTGATCAATGCACAATAAAAAATAAATCTAAAACACAATCACAGTTTTTTTTAAGTATATGAAGTGTTTAAACAAAATGTTCATCCATCTATTTTCTATACCCGCTTCATCCTTTGCAGGGTCACGGGGGTCTGCCGGAGCTTATCACGACTCATTGCAGGCGAACACCCTGGACAGGTCGCCGGTCCATCACAGGGACGCATCCAAAGACAAACAACCACACACACTCACACCTACGGGCAATTTAGTATCAATCAATCTAGCCTGCATGTTTTTGGACTGTGGGAGGAAGCCGGAGGACATTTCAAGAATCTAATATTAACATATTACATATTTGGCATCCAGGACTAAACACCTGCTTCCTAAAATGTGGAAGCTTTTACTAGATATATCTCAACAGAATTTTAATTCACTTTTAGAAAACTATAAAAGTTGACTGCTTTAAAAAAAAACAATGAAAGATTTATAGTACCTGCTTGTTCTTGTTTAGAGTGATCAGGTCTGCAGCAGTCCACTTCAGACCACAATCAGAGTTAGTGTAGACTCCCGGCTGGTGTCCAAGATATGGGACGAGTCACTCACATCCTTCAGATTCCATTCATTACTTATATAGAGCAGGGAGCCATAGTCATCACATGTCTGCAAAGCATCTTGGGAAGGCAGTGTCAAGAACTGGAGCGTTATCCAACTTCATGCAAATGGCAACGTCTAACTTGAGGCCGTTATTCTGTCAGAGCAGATATAGTTCTGCAACGTCAGTGCAGTGAAAGAAAGTTTCTCTGTTGGTTCGTTGTTCTAGTGATGCTATCAGAGCAGAAAATGTAAAATACATTAAGGGAGGAAAATGAAGGAGCAGCCGATGGTGACCACATTTTTATGATCCGTCTTTATGTGCCTGTCAGGAGGGAGAGAAGAGGAGGAATGAGGAGGAAGGTGAAGCAGCCGAGAGCAGAACTGCTTCACTCAGATGCAGTTGAGTAAAAAAAAACAACAAGTTTATAACAAATAACTGAAATAACTGACTACTATTTCTGCATCAGCTGAGATACAGAAAGTTTAACCGTTTTTTCAGTATATCATGTGAATTAGAACCTCTACATTTAACAGGCAAGTATAATTGAATATCATCTGTCAAGCAATGAAAATAAAGATTATGTTGGATGGTGCAGCTCTTTTTTTTTTTTTTTTTTTTTTTAAACCCTTGTTTGCATATATATTTATGGTTGATACCATGTTGGTATAACCGGAGTTGTATATATGCATTTTAATCTGGTAACCAAGGGTGTTTTGTGTGTGTGTGTGGGTGAGTGTGTGCAAGTGTGCTACCTTCACCAGCCCTCATAACAGTCAAACTTATATTTTTATTGATCCCTGGAGAAATCAAACAAGATAAGAGTAAAGGGAGAGTCGGAGAGAGGGGTGTAAATGTTCTGCAGAGGAGGGCTATAGTCACCGGGTGTGGAGAGTGGAGAGAAAGAGAGCAGGAGAGAGAGACGAGACAGTGGTGGTGCAGTTTGGTGTCTGTGTTGTAATATTTGTCAAGAAGTTTATAATGTGTTGTTTAAGGGGTAAAAGGTGGACACAAGACAATCAATCGTTATAAGCAAAAAAGAAAAAAAAGAAAAAGAAAATAGAGGAAAAAGGAGGAGGAGTTTCTTATTTACAATCACATTTCTGATCGTTTGAGCGTTGGGGGGGTGTTGGAGGCAGTATTGAGTAGTCATATATAATACCTACATACATACATACACATACATATGTGGATATGTATGCTGTTATCTAGTACATATTCTTTATACATTGTAAACAGAGCAACTCAATTTGTACCTCAATGCACAATGCACACACACACACACACACCCGTATACATACACCCAGCAATGATCCGTGTGTTGACCTCGAAGCATTATGTATGTAAGATACATGTGCATCAGTAAGTAGTTATTCATACATATTAATATACTCTGATACAATCATGTTCACCTGTGCTTTTTAGTTTCATGTGCATATACATATATCCTGTATTTGTCCATATATATATATATATGTATATATATATATATATATACCCATACATCAATAAATACACATATAGAAATGCATCTACATATACACAGTAACATATAAACATCTAGTGCATACTTATATATATCTATATATATGCATACATACAAACACACATACATACCCACATATACACATCCGCACATGTACACACACACACACACACACACACAACCACACCTCCACATGTGTACTCCCATGCACACACACACACACACACACCTCCACATGTGTTTGCACACACCCACACCCACGTCCACATGTGTACGTACACACACATGCACACACACACACGCACGTGCACAGACACATATACCCACACACACACACGTGTACTCTCACGCACACACACACACACACGTGTACATGCACACGCACACACACACACACGTACATGCACACGCACACCCACACATACACACACGTGAACGCACCCCCCCCCCCCCCCACACACACACACACACACACACCCACATACACACACGTGTACGCACACCCTACCCCCCCCCCCCCCACACACACACACACACACTCGTGTAAATGCACACACACGTACACACACACACACACGTACATGCACACCGACAACATGGAAACCCATATATATATATGGTAATACCTACATACTCATAATTCTTTGTGCACATAAATACATACATATACAAAAATATGATAATAATCACAATAAAAATGACAACAACAAATCATTTACATACCTCCTTCCTTTGAATAGTTATTTTTAACTTTGCTAAAGTAATTATTCTTACAAAGCCCTTGTTGGTTCCCATCGTCACCGGTCTTCGCCCCCCTGCCCCCCCGCCCCCAGGCCAACCCATGCCCCCCCCCCAAGAGGCGGCTGCAGCCAACCCACCCAGCAGAGCAGGACAGAGGAGAAGGCGGCCACCGGTCCCACCTCCCCTTCCATGTCAAATCACCTCCGCATGGAGCCTGACAAGTCCAGGAAGACAAGGGCGCGGGGCGCCCCCGGATCCCCAGGCAACCCACCATGGCGCGTCCCCGCCAAGCAAGAACGGTGCCGTCACGGTCCGCCAGCGTCGGCGCACCGCCACATGTCCGGCCGCCACAGCGATGACACCAGACTCCCAGGGCCGAACAGCACTGGGCCGGCAGAGGCGGGGGGGCCAGGCGGCGAGAGGGGAGGGAGGCGGCGAGAGGAAACACGGGCAGAGCGAGCAGCTCCGGGGGACCGAGGCAGCCACCACCCGCAGTCGCCAACTTACAGAGCCAAGGCGGAGGGACAGGAACAGGGGGCAGGGGGGGGGGGGGGAACACAGCCGACACCCAGAGGCCACGCCAGGCCAGGGAAAAGGAGCCCGCCAACACATCCCGGCGCACCCGGCCGGTGGACCGCCACCGCACTACTTCCAACCAGGGGGCCCCTCCCAGTAGTCAGCCCCGGTACCAGGCGCCGCAGCCAAGGAGGATGGTGCAGCTCTTGTTTCTAGAAATGTGGATGACTTCATTAGACACTCTCCTAACAATCCAGGGTCCAGGCCTGGGTGCAGAGCTGCAGTCTTACACCCTTCTCTGCTGCTTCTCCAGGACCACGGCCTGCCAATAAAGATACAGGAACTAGTTATTTAAGTGGCATACGGTGCAGAGCAAAGCAGAATAGGTGTCGATTCCCAGTCCTCCAAAAGTTCACCAAGCACAGCGTGATAGAGGCCTTAAGCATATACTGCAAAAACATCAGGTCACGTGACCTGTTGGTTTCTAAGGGGCTTTTTGAAGCTTATTTTTCTTTGTACGACCATGTTGCTCAGGTAGCCGACAGGAACCCGCTCACCGTATGTCAATCAAAGTTAATTGTTATTACCAGGTCCTTCAGTGGATCCTCGCCAAAATATTTACAGAACCACCGGCAGACATTTTCAGCAGAAAATCACTTTAAAGACGTTGATTGAATGGTGAAATTAAAAATGTTTCAATCCTGGGTTTGAACAAACGGCTGATTGGTTGGTAAGTTTGGCAGCACGACGGTCGCTGACGAGGAAGTGATAACAGCTAGCCATTGGACGAGTCGACTGTCAATCATTCAGTTTAAAAACAGAAGTATTATTTTACATAAATTCTCCTGATGTGGTTGAAAAGAATTAACCCCCCTCAAGTTGTCATGGATGTGAAATCAAATGATTTAGACCAAAACACTTTTTTAAGCTGGATCGCAAAAAATATTTATATTTGTTTCTGCTATAAAGTTGGACATTTCAACATGGAGGTCAGCGGAGATTGGTGCCATTAGCGAGTCAATCTAGTGGCCAGTCTGAGAACTGCAATGAATCAACTCGATAGTTGAGGATCATGCGTCAACCATCAGGTGGATAATCAGGTTTGGGGGAAACCAAAATAACCATATACAAATAAATACCATTTATATTTAGGATCTTTAAGCTGCAAGAAGCATGGGCCAAATTATGTATAACTTCAAAAGTCTTCAAAAATCAAATCTAAACCCAAATGCAATGGTAATATGTTTAAGCCTCACGCTTAGTCTAATACTCCAGAGCTGGAAATCAGACAGGGGCAGCACGGTGGCTTAGTGGTTAGCACTGTTGCCTCACAGCAAGAAGATTCCCGGTTCAATTCCCGGCCCGGTGGGTCTTTCTGTGTGGAGTTTGCATGTTCTCCCCGTGCTTGCGTGGGTTCCCTCCGGGTACTCCGGCTTCCTCCCACTGTCCAAAAACATGCAGGTAGGTTAATTGATCATCCTAAATTCTCCCTAGGTGTGAATGTGAGTGTGATTGGTTGTTTGTCTTCCATGTGGCCCTGGATAGACTGGCGACCTGTCCAGGGTGTACCCCTGCCTTTCGCCTACTATGCGTCGGGATAGGCTCCGACAGACCCCCGTGACCCGGAAACGGATAAAGCGGGTATAGATAATGGATGGATGGATGGAAATCAGACAAGCCAGTTTTGTAGTGGTAGTTTCAAACCGGTTTCAGAAACCAGTGGGTAACGTGACCGAATGCTTTGTCCATTGTTGTGTTTATGGTGTTGAAGCCCCGCTTCACAGAGAAAACCTCCACATTCATTTATTCTTGTACAATTACAGATATATCTGGAGATCTCCACACGTGTAAAAGCCAGCAAACAGATGAGATCTAAATTTTGCTGTTGCTGTTCCTCCTTTATACCAGAACACCACACCTTTTAGAACATTTAGAACATTCTCATATCATTTTGCGCCATTTACACATTCCCTGTTATCCTTGAACATTCAGTGTCTACAACCTTGTGAACTTCCCACCAGACCGTTATTCCATAACATCAAGTTTCAGACCCAGATACAACACATAGTATGATGTCCTTAATTCTGCAAATGAACAAATAAGCAGTTTGTTACCATTAAGCATGCAATGCAAATTTACTTTCTACAATGGCCAGACCACATGCATCCGTGCTGTGGTGGCTGAGCACAAGATAATCATGTTGCTATGGAAACCTGAGGTCACCTCAGGTTCCAACCTGAATCTGAGAAAAGATACCTGATAAAAAATGTATAATGGAACAAATTGGGGCAAATAAGTTTTAGAAATAGTAAACCTTGTCCAACCATTACACATCCAGTCTTCCTCGAATGGGGGAGGTGTGGATGTTTTACCTAAAGTAAAGGGCTGGATGGGAGGGGGATGTCTAGGCTGTGTCCGACTGTGATTGACGATAACCACGTCTCCTGGCTCAGATTGGAGGAGCTGTGATGGGAAACTCAGGCGAAGCCAAAAGGTTGGTTTCTCAAATTACCTCATTTAAGTAATATTATAAAGAAATGCTGGAAATGTCAGCAAATATGGCAAATCAGCAATTACCAGCTGTAACTTTAGGGGTTCTTGCTGGTTTGAAAAGTTTAGGGTTTAGGTCCAGATTTCAGTGTCTGATCTTTAATCAACCCAGACGAGTACAAGTCAAAGCTCAGTTCACTGATCTTCATGTCACATCTCAGTTCACTGATCTTCATGTCACTTCTCTGTTCACTGATCTTCATGTCACATCTCAGTTCACTGATCTTCATGTCACTTCTCTGTTCACTGATCTTCATGTCACACCTCAGTTCACTGATCTTCATGTCACATCTCAGTTCACTGATCTTCATGTCACTTCTCAGTTCACTGATCTTCATGTCACACCTCAGTTCACTGATCTTCATGTCACACCTCTGTTCGCTGATCTTCATGTCACACCTCTGTTCACTGATCTTCATGTCACACCTCTGTTCACTGATCTTCATGTCACATCTCTCTTCGCTGATCTTCAGGGGTTACCTGCGGCTACTTCAATAAAACACGTCTCTGTCGCTTTGCCTTCAAGATGATTTTGGGGTCCACACCTGTCTATATGAACTGGATCATAAAGGTTTACACCCCTTCACGAGCACTTTACTCTTCACAAGAGAACAGACTGTCCTTGTCCTCTGCTCACACAAGATCTCAGTCCAAACGGTTCTCTCGCGTCGTTCCTTAATACTGGAACAAGTTACTGGTGTAGATAAGAGCAGAGTCGTCCCTCGAGACGTTCAAGAGGATGTTGAAAACTGTCCTCTTCCAAGGACAGCCTCTGTCATTCATCGCTCTCCCTCTTTAACTTCCCGAGCGTTTGAATGTCGTCTCAGTGACACTTATGTAACTGCTGTCTACATCTACTATGTTACTGTGGTGTGATTGTTTTCCTCTGTTTTAAATCATTTTAGACAAAAGTGTTTGCTAAATGTGATGTTTTCATAGACTTTTTTTGTTTTTGCTTTATTTCTATTTTTTCATGTTTTGTGGTTTTATTGGTTTCTGGTCTCTTTATTGTTAACATTTATTGTGGTTGTTTACAGTGGTTTTATATGTTTTAGGTGATTTTCATTGGTTGTCTTTAGAGTATTAATGTTTTTTTTCTCATTAGATGTCTTTTTTTGTTGGTTTTAAAGTAATGTGTGTGTGGGGGGGTATTAAGAGTGTGAGATGGTGAGATGGAGAACAAGTTACAGTTACTCCTTCAGACTAGCAGGTGAAGATCCATCCATCCGTTTTTGTATACCCACTTATTCCTTTGCAGGGTCACGGGGGTCTGCTGGAGCCTATCCCAGCTCGTTACAGCCGAGACAATAATGACAAGTACCAACATTGCAACTGTAAGAATAACTAATAATAGGAGGATGATTATAATTATTACTCTATTTGTGTAAATGGACGTATGTTTGTACGTATATATGTATATACATGTGGTGACTTGAATGAGTGATGCACTGAAGAAATTATTTATGGAAAATAGCTAATGTTCTTGACGAATTCACTTTATTTGTACACTGTATTAATGTTGTTGGTGAACAATGAAACAGGCATTCTAGACATGAATGGCAGCACTTCCAGGGTTCGTTGCTCCAACCAACTGCTACATTTTTCAGACTGCAACATCAGTGCAACCGCAGCCCAAGTGACTGGGGCCCGTGACATGAAGACAGTAGTGAAGTCAGCCTGTTATCACCTAAAGAACTTAGAGGATTTAAGGACCGATCTCTCAGCAGAACTTATAAAGACTTGTCCACATTCTTATCTTCAGTAGAATTGACTACTGTAACAGTGTTCTCACAGGTCTCTAAGAAAATCCATCTAACAACTGCAGTTAGTCCAGAACGGTGCTGCCCGACTCCTCACTAAGACCAAGAGACTGGACTGGACTGGAAATCCTGCTGTTGGTTTATAAATCTCTGAATGGTCTCAGGCCCAAAAACATTTCTGATCTCCTGGTCCATTATAAACCAATGAGAACCCTCCGGTCATCAGGGTCACGCCTACTTTCTGTACCGAGTTACACCCAAACAGGTGAGGCAGCGTTCAGCTTTTATGTTCCTCACCTGTGGAACAAACTCCCAGAATGCATCAGGGCTGTCTGTTGTGGATCAAGGAATTGAACCCCAGAGCAGAGAGCCAAGGAAAGTGGAACTGATTTATTTATGACCAGGAACAAAAACTATTGCAGTCCAACTAGGCCGGAACAAAGCTTGGCAGACGTAGAATCCCCATAGATGAACTGGACTTGACTCGACTCTTGGAATCGGACGCAATCTTCTGGCAACCAGGAGCGGTGAGAAGGCCTGGTAAATAGGTTGAGGCTGATGAGGGGATTGAGTGCAGGTGTCCGAAATGGCTGGCCACGCCCCTGCCATCCACATGGTCTGCAACACAAAGGGGAGGGAAAAAACACCACCGAGCCTCCACAACCATCACAGTACCCCCCCCCCCCCTCAACGGCCGCCACCTGGCGGCCTACCAGGCTTGTGCGGGAACCGGGCATAAAAATCCTGCAGAAGAGCCGAGGGACCCAGGAGCGCTCCTCTGGGCCAAACCCCTCCCAATCCACCAAGTACTGCCACCCGCGCCCCCGCCGCCGAACATCCAGCAGGCGGCGAACAGCAAAAGCTGGGTGATCATCGACGAGCAGGGGGGGGGCGGAGGGGGTACGGCCGGAGGGCTGAGAGCACTGTCCGAGACAGGCTTCAGGAGGGAGACATGGAACGATGGGTGTATCTTCAATGAAGCCGGCAGCTTCAACCGGACCGCGGCAGGGTTTAGGACACGGTCAATCTCGAAAGGACCAATATATCTGGGAGTCAACTTCCGAGACTCACAATGGAGAGGAAGGTCACGGACAACGGGTCTGGTTGTCCACGCTTGTAGTCAGGGACAGGAACCCGACGACGGTCCGCCAATCTCCGGTTACGCTCCGCCGTACGAGCCAGCGCAGCTCTGACCCCCCGCCAGACCCGATGAGCCCTTCTCAGGTGCATCTGAATGGAGGGCACCGCCACTGCCGCCTCCTGGGTAGGGAAAAGGGGAGGCTGGTAGCCGTTAGATGCCATGAAGGGAGACATGCCGGTGGCTGAAGAGACCAAGGTGTTATGGGCATACTCAATCCAAGGCAGGTGGGTGGACCAGGAAACAGGGTGGTCAGCCGCGACGCAACGAATGGCAGACTCCAGGTCCTGGTTTGCCCGCTCTGTTTGGCCATTAGACTGAGGATGGTAACCAGATGACAAACTTACGGTAGCCCCGATGGCCTTACAGAAAGCCCCCCAGACCCGGGAAGTGAACTGGGGACCCCTGTCAGAAACGATATCCTGAGGAAGTCCATGAAGCCTAAAAACATGCTGAACCAGGAGATTAGCAGTCTCAAATGCTGTAGGCAGCTTAGCAAGGGGAATGAAATGGACCGATTTTGAAAAGCGGTCAACCACTGGCAGAACGGTGGTGTTACCTTCTGATGGGGGAAGTCCGGTAACGAAATCCACAGCAATGTGTGACCAAGGGCGATGAGGAACAGGAAGTGGTTGAAGCAGGCCGGCCGGGGCACGATGAGATGCCTTGTTACGAGCACAAACAGAGCAGGCAACGACAAACTCCCGAGTGTCAGATATCATGGATGGCCACCAGAAGCGCTGTTGCAGCAGGGACAGCGTGCAGTGAACCCCAGGGTGGCACGCAAGGGTGGAGCTGTGACCCCACTGTAGCACAGCGGACCTGACCGGCGGAGGCACAAATAGGAGACCGGCAGGACATGTAGGTGGAATGGGAAGGTCTTTCTGAGCCTCCTGAACGACCCTCTCCACCTCCCAGCCAGCGACCCCTACAATACATGAGGAAGGCACAATGGTGTCTTCCCCAGGCCCAGGTCTGGGCGAACTGACGGGACAGAGAGTCGGGCTTCCCATTCTTGGATCCAGGACGGTAGGTGAGTGTGAAATTGAAGCGACCGAGGAACAGGGCCCACCGGGCCTGACGCGAGTTGAGTCTCCGAGCAGAGCGGAGGTAGGACAAGTTCTTGTGATCCGACCATACCAGAAATGGCTGAGAAGCACCCTCCAGCCAGTGCCTCCACTCCTTGAGCGCCAAGACTACCGCCAATAGTTCCCGGTTTCCCACATCATAGTTCCTCTCGGCAGGAGTTAGACGCCGAGAGAAGAAAGCGCAGGGGTGCAGTTTCTGGTCTGAAGCGGATCGCTGGGACAGAACGGCTCCAACTCCAGTCTCCGAGGCGTCCACTTCCACCACGTATTGAGCTGTAGGATCAGGGTGACACAACACAGGAGCAGAACAGAACAGGTGCTTTAACTGAACAAAAGCCTCGTCTGCTTCAGGCGACCAGGAGAACTGGAACCTGTACAGAGGTGAGTCCAGTAAGGGGAGAGGCTACTCTACTGTAGTTCCGAATAAATCTCCGGTAAAAGTTAGCGAAGCCTAAAAATCTCTGCAGTTGCTTCCTGGTAGAGGGTGTCGGCCAATCTACCACTGCTTTGATCTTGGAGGGATCAGGCTTCGGCTGCCCCTCTCCTACTACAAACCCCAAAAAACTAACAGATGACACATGGAAAGCACACTTCTCTGCTTTAACATAAAGTCTATTCTCCAGCAATCGCCGCAAAACGAGTCGGACATGCTGAACGTGCTCCCTAGTATTGCGGGAGAAAATCAAAATATCGTCCAAATAAACAAACACAAATCTATTCAGCATGTCTCGCAAAACATCATTTATGAGGGCCTGAAAAACAGCAGGCGCGTTGGTAAGCCCGAATGGCATGACCAGGTACTCAAAATGTCCCAATGGTGTATTAAATGCCGTCTTCCACTCATCCCCCTCCCTTATCCTCACCAAATGATAGGCATTACGGAGGTCAAACTTAGAAAACACAGTGGCCTGATTCAAGGAGCTGAATGCTGAGTCAAGGAGAGGCAGGGGATACTTGTTCTTTACCGTAATACTGTTCAAGCCCCTAAAGTCAATACAGGGGCGTAGAGATTTGTCCTTGTCCACAAAAAAGAAACCGGCCCCCACAGGAGAAGAGGAGGGCCGAATAAGTCCAGCAGCCAAGCTCTGTGTAATATATGTCTCCATAGCCTCTCTCTCTAGTATTGACAGCTTGTACAGCTTGCTCGACGGCAATGGGGCACCGGGGATTAAATCTATGGAGCAGTCATAAGGTCTATGAGGTGGCAAGGAAGAGGCACGGTCCTTGGAAAAAAAAAAACTTCCTGGAGGTCATGGTATGCTGACGGAACTGCATGGGAACAGCAGCATGTAAACAATGATTGTGGCAAAACAGACTCCAATTTCCAATAGAGTGACTAGACCAGTCTATGTGGGGGTTATGGAGGATGAGCCAGGGAAGTCCCAGAACGAGGGGGGCGGAAGGTGAAGGAATGATATACAGACACACTTGTAATTACCAGAAACAAGTAAAGACAGAGGCACTGTACGGTGGGTGATCAGAGACAGCACTCTTCCATCCAGAGCGAAAACCTCTTTTGGCTCAGGAAGAGGCTCAGAGGGGATGTTAGCTCTGGATACCAGCTCAGAGTCAATAAAGCTGTCATCTGCACCAGAGTCCACCAGGGCGAGGACAGGAATATGGGTGGACTTTAAAAAAATGGTCCCCTCTAGTTGGAGGCACTTGGAGGAGGTATTGATGGGAGTATGGCTCACCAGCGCCCCTCCTGGAGCGGGCAAGCCTGACCTTTTGGCCGAATGGGACAGTTGGGCAGCATGTGGCCTGCCTGGCCACAATAAAAACAGAGACCTTGGCGACGGCGGCGCTGACGTTCCTCCCGAGAGAGCCGGATACCACCTAGCTGCATGGGCTCCTCAGGAGGTAGAGCGGCAGGTGGATCGGTGGTGGCCAACTGACGCAGCGGAGACGCGGAGGGCTTGGACCGGGCACAAGGAACAGGGGAGGTGCCCCGCTCAGCTCTCTCCCTGACCCTGTCGCAAAGGCGATTATCAAGCCTAATGGAGAGGGAAATCAACTCCTCTAAGGTACCCACCTCATCCCTTGTGGCCAGTTGGTCTTTAATGACTTCATTGAGACCCCGGAAAAAAAATGGTCTGAAGGGCCTTATCATCCCACCGACACTCGGCCGCCAGGATGCGAAAATCAATCGAGTAAACAGACACCGGACCAGAACCCTGACGTAAAGAGAGCAACCTATTCCCTGCTTCTTTGCCTCGGAGTGGGTGATCGAATACTCTCAACATCTCTGCTGAGAAGGAATTTAGAGTGTTGCAGACTGGTGATTTGCTATTTGCTAAGGCCACGGCCCAGGCTGACGCCTTTCCGGAGAGGAGGCTCATGATAAATGCCACCCTAGACTTATCCGAGGAGTAGGTGAGTGGCTGTTGGTCAAATACTAAAGTACAATGATGGAGAAATTGGTGACATGAACCTATCTCACCAGAATAATGGTTGGGAGTGGGGATAAATGGCTCACGGGGCTGTGCCGACAGAGAGGGCAGGAACAGGTGCCAAAGGAGCCGGAAACAAAGCATCCGTGGAGTCTTGGGCCGGAACGGGTCGAGCAGAAGTCAGAGAGGTGAGATGAGTAGTTACTTCAACCAGGCGTTCCCCAAGCTGTTTTACTCCCTTGGTGAGATCTTGGATGGCGTTCATCGCAGAATGAAGAGCTTGGCCCTGCTGTCCCAGGAGAGCTTCCTGAGCGGCAATGGCCTGCTTGATCCTCTCGGTTTCGGCCAGAGTCTGGGTCAGGTGTTGAGCCTCTGCGAGGTTCATGGTGGCCAGAAGATTCTGTTGTGGATCAAGGAATTGAACCCCAGAGCAGAGAGCCAAGGAAAGTGGAACTGATTTATTTATAACAAGGAACGAAAACTATTGCAGTCCAAATAGGCAGGAACAAAGCTTGGCAGAAGCAGAATCCCCATAGCTGGACTTGACTTGACTTGACTTGACTTGACTTGACTTGACTTGACTTGACTTGACTTGACTTGACTTGACTTGACTTGACTTGACTTGACTTGACTTGACTTGACTTGACTTGACTTGACTTGACTCTTGGAATCGGACGCAATCTTCTGGCAACCAGGAGCGGTGAGAAGGCCTGGTAAATAGGTTGAGGCTGATGAGGGGATTGAGTGCAGGTGTCCGAAATGGCTGGCCACACCCCTGCCATCCACATGGTCTGCAACACAAAGAAGGGGAGGGGAAAAACACCACAGAGCCTCCACAACCATCACACTGTCTATGTCTATCTAAGTCTATCATATGTCTATCTTTAATTTCTGCTTTTTAATTCTTTTACTTTCATGCATTTTTAGTATTTAAAGCCCTTTAAATTGTGTTTTACATGAAATGTACTATACAAATACATTTGCTTTGCATTCACAACACAGTGATTCAGCAATGGAGTGTCTTCAGTGCGAGGCTTCTTCAGATCCATCAACACAGACTGCTACAGATCCTTCCTGTTCGTAGCTATGAACGTTTACAATGAATCATAAAAGCCTAAAATCATGGAAACAGTTTCCCAAAGTGGTGTTTGGCCACATATTAATATTAATTTGGTTGTAAAGGTGGAGGTGGTGTCAGCCTCCTTAACTCAAACTGGAAGTTGGTTCCAGAGTGATGGTGCCTGATAACAGAAGACCCGTCCTCCAAATCTACATTTGGATCTTCTAGGATCTACGAGTAAACCTGCACCCTGAGAACGGAGAGCTCTATCAGGAACATAAGTTGCTATCAGGTTTTGCAAATGTCGAGCTTGGCCATTTAGAACCTTATATGCAAGTAGCAACATTTTAAATTGGACTGTAGATTTTAAGGGGAGACGAGGGAGGCGACACTGCAGAGACGTGGTCTCCTGTGGATTCCTGTCAGCATTTACGCTGCTGCAGTCAGGATCAGCTGGAGGATATCCAGAGAATTACTTGGACATCCAGCCCAGAATCCTGAACGACATCACCCACCAGTTTCTGAAGGCTAGTTTACCTTGTACAGCACAGCACCATGTTGCAGGCGGGTGGAGGAAACAGCCCCCTTCTTTTAGTTACTGCCAGTTACTAGGTTACACTGTGACGCTGATTGAAATTACATTCTCTCTGATAAACTCATCTATTTTCACATGTCGTCACTGAAACAAGATTTAAATCAGGACCAGCGAAAGCTGAAACAAAAACTCTCAAAACTGAAGTCAGGATTAGGATGAGGTTTGGACCCAGACTCTAGTAGCCGGTAGCGGGCCGGCAGGTTTTATCTTCTTTGTTGGCTTCAGCCCAGCCAGTACATTGTTAGTTCTTGGTCAGGATCAGTGCTCCATTACTTAACACAGTAAAATAAAAACATACAACTGAACATCTAACAGACAACAATGAACAGTCTCATAATACCTAAATTATTTATTCCTATATTTATTTATTCCTAATATTTTGATATTTCAGTTGGGTTTATTACCTAAAGAGAAATAACAGCATAAATGTCAGACTCATTAAATCTTTAAAGATACATTTGAAATCTAAATCCAGAGGGAAGAACAATTAGAAATAAAATGAAATTGAAGGAAAAATGAGCATTTCTGTTTTTTTCAACTACTATTTTCTCATATATTATGAGTAGAATATTTCTACCAGCTTCATCCTAATGATAATTGAGTGGACTGGAATCTTTCTCAGAATCATCGCACTCCTCTTTTTCATTAATAAAACCCTTGAAGGCTGTGCGTACCGTCTCGTTTTGAAAACACACAGCACCGCCGTATCTTTTGTACTGGGTTGTTCTTCTGTTCACATCTGCGATACAAACCCATGGTTTGTTCTGGTCGACAGCAACACACCACTTTGAATGATCGTTTCCACTCGACCAGTCACCCATTGCGGTTTTTATCTCTTTGATGTTAATCACAGGAAACTCATCACTACAGTAGGACTTGTTTCCGCCCACTGGCCACATCTGGGCGTTCAGCTCACTCTCGACTTCGTTGGCAATCGTGACGTAAAGATCTCCACCTAGAAAAAGAGGAGTCAGGTTAGAGGAATGTTCCGTTATGTCCAGCTCTTCCTGTTGTTTTTATAATCATATTGATTATGTTTATGCAACTCTTGATATTGAGCAACTTTGCATGCTTTCATCCTGTTTTTTATTGTTATTTATTGATAGTATTTGTTGGTTGTGTAAAACAGCTTTCTTTCCTTATAATATAAGACCCGGGGTCTCTATGAGACTAACCTGTGTCTTCTGGTTTAACACATCATCTATTTCTCATCCATTTAATTTTTCTATTCATCATTCACATTACACATTGGTTGTTTATGACTCATTATTCCATTAATTTATTTATTTATATATGTTAGTCAGTGTTGCATGCAGAAACTGTTTTAGTTACAGAAAAACAGTGGGGAACTGTGAAGAATATATTTAGTCCCTCTGTGAGATCATGATGAAGTCACGCTGAGGTCATGATGAGTCCACTCAGGTCAGACCAGGATTGTGTCTGTGCAGTTTGGGTTCAGTCGTCTGACACAGCTGCAAAGATGTTTTAGGAGCTGCAGGTTATTTTGTCTAAAGAGCACCGAGCTCTGTTCTGGAAAACTGCTGGACTGGACACTCTCCGTGTCACTCATGTATTGAAACTTCAGATTTATGTTTTGACCCTTTTGCATGCAAAATATAATTAGATAATTCATTGATTCAAGCCATGTTGCCAAGTCCGTATTTTACAGTTTCATTTTATTATTTCAGTCTTATTCAGATATTACAGTCACCTAGTGGTTAAAATGTGTTTCTACAGAGGTATTAGATACTTTTTTCCACAACAGCACGTTGAGGAGTAGACCATGGTCAACCTTGTCAAATACAGTTGAGAGATTAAAGAGGATAAGAAGGGAAGGTGAGCCAGTGTCAGCTGCCATCAGAAGGTTCTTTTGAAACTCTGACCAGGACCCTTTCTGTACTGTGAGCACCACAGAAACCAGACGGCATTTTTAACAGAGATTAGTATGCATGATCGTAGAGATGGACTGGTACGACTATTTCCATTACTGTTGAGACAAATGGAAGATTGTGAATGGACGCGTTATTGACAAAAACTTCCTGATCAAGAATGTATTACTTGAGAAATGATCTGAACTTGTCAGATGTTCCACTACAAGGACAGAACCACATCCTTTTCTCTAAATCTGAGGTTTGACGTTTAACTGGACTCTCGTCTCCAGCTCCCCTGCAAAGACCTTACCAGTGAGGCTGAGACGTGTGGTTCCCCTGTAGACCCCCTTCTTAAAAAGGGTAACCGCCTCCCTTATCTGCCAATCCCGAGGGAATGGCCCTCATGTTCCCATGATGTTGAAAAGACAACCAAGAGTCTTACAACATCTAGAACCTTAAGGAACTCAGGGTGGATCTCATCCACCCCTGAAACTCTGCCATCGCGGTACGTTTTAGCTACCTCGGCAACCTCAGCTCCGGTGATGGGCGAACAAGTGGACAGACTGAGCCTCTTCTAGGGAAGATGGTCAGAGGAAGATCAAGAAGCTCCTCAAAGTGTTCCTTCCAACACCTGATGGCATCTCCAGTTGAGGTCAACAGCACCCCACTCCCACTAGTCACAGTGTTGGTGAAGCCATCTTACTATTTGCCAGACTCTTCTTGGAGCCAAATTGAAAGTCATTCTCCGTAACCTCTCTGAACTCCCCTCACACCTGAGTTTTTGTCTCAACAAATGCTGATGCTACAGATGATGTCTGTCAACTGTCTCTGAAGTCCTACAGACTTTGACCTTCTGCAGCTTGATGGTCTCCTTCACCTGGGGTTCTACCATTAGGTGGCGATAACCGTCATGGCAGGAATGACATTCATCCTTTTAGATGGACCTCTTTTGGGATGATTTGGGATCAGTTGACCTCAGCTGGCTGGGAGATTTACACCTCTCAGGAGTCTTCACAGTAAATGGGAATCAACAAGCAATTATTTTGAAAAACTGATTATGTTTCCAGTGAGTCAAGTTAGGGTCTGATCTTCTACAAGTAGCAAAATAGTCAGAGATAATAAAACATTTTCAGATTCATCCCTGAAACTTGTGATTCCATGAATCTAGAGGAGTTTTCCACTGGAACCTGATTTGTGATGGTGAAACACCAGAGATGAGACTGAAACAGAGTCGATCAGTAGAAAGTGAAGTTGCTTTTTGTTGTTCTTGGACTACTAGTTCAGTGAGCTTAAGTCTCAGAGTGGTCGTCTTTACACCATCAAAGTCTGTGGAGTCTTGGTAAGAAACCAAACACAATCTAACTTCCTGATTGAAGCCAGTAGGAAATAAGAGAAGTTGCAGTTCCTCTACTAACCACTACTCCTAGTGGGAGGACATGTAAATGCTCTCTCTACCTTTGCTGTGTCCAAAGGACTGGTTACTTGAAGAACCTGGAGGCTGATCGCTGTAGCTGATGAATCCAAAGTCTTCGTCCTGAAAATGTGTCATGAAGAACAGGTTTAATCAACACTGCATTTCAGCTAAACCTGAAATGAATCATCTTTAATGACCACAAACAGACTGTGTCAGGTCAGTCTGTAGATGACACCAACCCAACCACATCGTGTATAACCCAGACAGGAAATCCTGACAACACAGAACCAGAACAGAACTTTCAAAGTTCCTCATCTTAACTTCTCACAGAATGTTTCTGGATATTATCCTCAAATATTTGTCCTGTTTCTAACACTGGTAATTATAACCTATGATTAGTTGGACTGTGAGCTCAACATTAGTTAACTCTGTCTAGTGATGTTGTTTTAGACATTGTCTGAAGATGATGTGTATGAAGAACCGGACCAAGACTGCACACATTCACTCTTACCATTGATCTAATGGGTTTAAGGATGGGTGTCAGAATGCGACCAAGGACGCTTCCAGAATCATGGATGTTTGTTAGCGGTTTTCCAACTCCATTCTCATCAATGTAAAGGTAGTTGTCGCCATTTAACTTTTCTTTTTCTTTGTTTTTCTCTTTGTTGGGTGATTTGTATAAGATGTACCTAATGATGAACAGAAACAAAAATGTGAACATATATTCAAGAAATCTGCTCACTGCATCACGTCTTAGTGTATTTAGAGGTTTTACTGGAAGTCTGGTGTGATTCCTCACCAGTCCACTTCACCGTTGTTTTTATCCCTGCAGGTCACTCCGGAGCCCTCACACCCCCAACAGAGCAGACAGACGGTCAAGACCAACCTCCACATCTTCCTGAAAAACACAGAAACAAAGCCTTCCAGCTCTTCACTTTCTTCACACAAGCATCACTTTTGTTTAATGGTCCCAGATGTTGTTTTCACCCTGGACTGGTTTTATCAGGTGACCTACAGTAACCTGTGGTAATCATGGAGGATATCAGTGATATCAAACCGGTGGGAATGCTTCATGTCTGTGATTTGTGAATTCAAAGTTCCACCAGTAAATTATGTACCGTACGTCAGCAAACACATATACATATCGCAGTTATTCACTGATTTGTGGCTGGAGTAATTTTTTTAAAATTTATTTTTTACAAAATTCCTCAGCTCACCCTTTCTGCCTCTTTCCACATGTAACTATATTATTTTATTGAGGGTTGGGGATTCTGTTTGCTTATTGTTACCATGGCAACGTAAGCACATACATCATTTCACTTTTGTCACCAGGTAAAATGTGATGTGTCATCACTCTAGTCCAGCTGTAGAGTGTTTGATTTGATGCTTTCAACTCAATAATTCTCCCAAATTGTATTCAAATAAGTCCTGGATTCATACTATCATCCAAGTGTATGTTCATTACATGCTGAGGTGTGAGGCAGGTGTAATAACTGAATGACCTGGGCTCCTGAGGTGATACTAGTCCTGGGAATAGGGCAGGTATTGCCTCAGGACCTGGAGATGATCATGATGATCAAAAGCCTCTTTCTCTGTTTGTCCTTCCTCTGCTCCACGCTCATTCTGCTGTTACCTAATCCTGTCTATCAGTATCACTCCTAAAGAGAACTTCAGCACCTTTTGTTCTGCTTCTTCCAGCTCTGCCTCTGGACTGTTACGTACCACCGCCAAAGGATCAAACCATATAAGGATCATGTAGTTTCTCGTCAAAGATATGTTAGACAGGATCCGCACATGCAAACTGGGGTCATTTTAACTTTTTTAATCTGCAGAAAGAGTTCAAAAAAAGGTCTGCTTCTTCTTCTGGTCACTGACACTTTATCACAAGTCTGAAGAAGATGGCTACTGATGTCACACAAACAATTGTTAATAAATGCAGAAGAAGAAAAAAAGACCCCAGAAGCACATTTATAGGAAATAAAGCGTGGATCCAGCGTGGATCCTAGAGGTACCCCACAAGAGAGAGAATCCTCAGAAGAAGGAAATTCATTGATCTGTACAGTCAAGCTACTGTCAGTTAAATAATACTTGAACTAAAAGGCTGCAGTTTTAATGTCCACACTCTGATCCAGCTGGGATAAAATAATCTAATAGAAACAGGAGGAACAGTTTTGATCAATGCACAATAAAAAATAAATCTAAAACACAATCACAGTTTTTTTTTTAAGTATATGAAGTGTTTAAACAAAATGTTCATCCATCTATTTTCTATACCCGCTTCATCCTTTGCAGGGTCACGGGGGTCTGCCGGAGCTTATCACGACTCATTGCAGGCGAACACCCTGGACAGGTCGCCGGTCCATCACAGGGACGCATCCAAAGACAAACAACCACACACACTCACACCTACGGGCAATTTAGTATCAATCAATCTAGCCTGCATGTTTTTGGACTGTGGGAGGAAGCCGGAGGACATTTCAAGAATCTAATATTAACATATTACATATTTGGCATCCAGGACTAAACACCTGCTTCCTAAAATGTGGAAGCTTTTACTAGATATATCTCAACAGAATTTTAATTCACTTTTAGAAAACTATAAAAGTTGACTGCTTTAAAAAACAAACAATGAAAGATTTATAGTACCTGCTTGTTCTTGTTTAGAGTGATCAGGTCTGCAGCAGTCCACTTCAGACCACAATCAGAGTTAGTGTAGACTCCCGGAATATGCAAAGCGTTGTAATTGAAAAATACGGATGTTCTTACAATGTCAAGCTTTTGGGGAACTCTGTTGAACAATACTGTTGTATAACCCAAAGGGAAACTTGCTTCTGTGGCAATTACTGCTGCTTTGTTTGTGAAACTGTTAGGGTGCAACCACATGTTCTTGTTTTAGTGCAACATAGTTTTGACATCTGTTTGGAAACCGATAGGGCGAGTCTATTTTTCTGTTAGACTGCTTTGCAAAGATGATTACTTCTGCTTTAGGCGTAGGTTGAAGGCTGTATAAGAAGAAGTTGTATGTCTGCTTCGATAGACTCACTCTGCTGACTGTGTTCAACTGTGTGACTCTCAGCTCTACAGCTTAATAAACTTTAGTAAACGGAGCTCTCCTGTACCGTTTCTTATTAAACTGAGATCATTTCCACAACGTCTTGAGAAGGCAGTATCAAGAACTGGAGCATTATCCAACCTTATGCAAATAAGAACGTCTATCATGAGGCCGTTATCCTGTCAAAACAGATATAGTTCTGCATGTCAGTGCAGTGAAAGAAAGTTTCTATGTTGGTCCATTGTTCTAGTGTTTACATTCCCGTCAGCAGAGGGCAGCAAAGCTAAACCCAAAAGCAGCAGTCCATCTCTTCCTAATAGATTAATGGGGCAATTTGGAAAATAGAGTACAGACAGTTGACAGGAGTCTCCCTCTGGGTCTCTCAACCACACAGGTTCTGATTCATCCACATACGTGGCCTGACTGCTAGCTGATCGTACTATGATCCCTGTGTCGGTTTTATGGTACCCAGGAATGCTTTGTTTATGCTTTCATGTTACTCTGTACTACAAAAACACTCCAGGATCAGATAAGAAATACAAAGACTTACTCAACAAAAGCACACCAACTGCTGTCATTGTTAACTATCTGTACTCAGATGTTCACAGCACAGCGGTAGCTGGAGTAACTTTAAAAGACAGTCAAAAACCCCTATTCAGAATGTGGGCCCCTCCACATATTTCTTTGTATAAGGCTAACACTCAGAAATCAATTCAATTCAATTCAATTTTGACACAAGTTGTCTCTAGGCGCTTTCCAGAGACCCAGAACATGACCCCCGAGCAATTATTACATAAACAGCGGCAGGTAAAAACTTCCCTAGTGGAAGAAAAACCTTAAGCCAAACAGTGGCAAGGAAAAACTCCCCTTTAAGAGGGAGGAAACCTTGAGCAGGACCTGGCTCATGAGGGGGGACCCTCCTGCCGAAGGCCAGCCGGGTAGAGCAAGAAGTAAGAAAGAATAGAGACATAGAGACACCGTCAAAGGTACAAGACAGGATACTATAATAACTATCATCAGTAGTCCAATTAGACTTCTGTGTATATGGGTAATATATGGATAGACGGTGATCCAAGGGGATGGGGACTGCAGGTCGGGATGTCAGAAAGTATCCAACAGACATCCACACAGACAGGTGAAGGCAGACACTGGGATGGTCAGAGGTGGAACTGCAGGTCAGCAAGCAGCTTCTGAGGTTCTGGTCCGCAGGACATGCACAGAAGAGGAAAAGAAGGGCCAGACAAGCACAACAAACTACAAGAACAATGGACCACAATTAAGTTTATGGGATATTGTTAATAAATGAGGGTTGAGGTGAGGAAGAGACAGAGAAGACAAAGAGAAACAGAGAAGGTGAAAGGTTCCAAAATCAAGGTCATTTCCAGGTGAGCGGTCTTCACTAGTCACAGATCATGTCGTCATTGCTGGAGTCAGTCATGGGGATGGCGTCGGAGTCACTTTCAGAGTTGTCGTCTGTGATGTTCCGTGTCGAACAGTCATCTTTTTTCTTAATAAAACCCTTGAAGGCTGTGCGTACCATCTCGTTTTGAAAACACACAGCACCGCCGTATCTTTTGTACTGGGTTGTGCTTCTGTTCACATCTGCGATACAAACCCATGGTTTGTTCTGGTCGACAGCAACACACCACTTTGAATGATCGTTTCCCCTCGACCAGTCACCCATTATGGTTTTTATCTCTTTGATGTTAATCACAGAAAACTTAGTACTACAGTAGGACTCGTCTTGCTTTAATGTCCACGTCTGGACATTCAGCTCACTCAACTTCGTTGGCAATCGTGACGTAAAGATCTCCACCTAGAAAAAGAGGAGTCAGGTTAGAGAAATGTTCCGTTATCTCCAGCTCTTCCTGCAGGACGCTCCGTCCCCCAGATCTACTCATCGATCACATGACTGAACGCAGACAGGAAGCAGGTCCTCCTCAATCCTGCTTCAGGAAAATGTTTTGAAACCAGAGGGTTTTCTCTTGCTCCCATCCCTGTGATGAGTGATCACCAAATATCGGAAGAGCATGCATCGTATCCACAGTTGTTAACTTGTGCAGTAAACATGCAAACATCTTACCTTCCGGTTCTGTTGAACTTTGTTTAGGAATTAGTTTAAAACTGTTTCCTTGGGCTGATACGACTTCTGGGAAATTGCCAGTCGGGGGGGTTAGTTTTTTCCAGTTTACAGCATCTTTCAGCTCCTGGTGAAAACTGTCTGGGATATCATGTTCAAATGGAAAAGCTCGGATGTACTGCAGATATGTACCTGAAACATGAAAACATGACAACTGTAAGACTAGAGGTTCTACAAATCTGGATCCTTGCAGTAACTAACATTCTTACCGATAGTTTTGAACTGGTCGTAGTTTACAGTGATGCATATAAATGTTTGGGCATTTGTGAAACTGGAGGAAGACCAGACGTTGTTCTGATCTCTCCTGAATGGGAATTGTGGTGTGCTGTGGGAGAGCCAGACTCCGGTTCTTCCCTTGTTCACCATCAGTAGTCCTGCGGAAAAGATCATCAGAATGAGTTCACAGCTACTTCATGAAAGGTTCAGAAGATCTGACCATCAACACGTGTTTGACAAAAGGGAAGGTGCTGCAGGCTTTTCAGATTGTAACAAGTCTGTTGTAATTAAGGTTGGCTATAACATAATTTAAGCTTACATTACAGCCTAATTCTTTTTTCCTTTTTGTTTACACAGACAGAAAATGCTGAGCTGCTGGGAGACATTTATAGCGGCATATTGCATACAGACACTTGTGATCTGACAGCCTTCTTAACATCCATCCATCCATCATCTTTACCCGCTTACACCTTCGCAGGGATACGGGGGTCTGTCGGAGCCTATCCCGACACATTGCAGGCAAAAGGAAGGGGTCCACCCTTGACAGGTCACCAGTCCATATCAGAGCCACATACAAAGACAGACAACCATGCACGTTCACATTCACACCTATGGGCAATTTAGAATGATCAATTAACCTAGTATGCATGTTTTTGGACTGTGGGAGGAAGCCGGAGTACCCGGAGGGAACCAACACAAGCAGGGGGAGAACATGCACCTTCTTGCTTTGAGGCAAAAACCACCATGCTGCCACCACATACGGCACAATAATGCAGTTCTCAACACCTAGCGGACTCTGGCCAGATGCTTAATATGCAAAAATGCTTATTCAGTCAGTCCATCCCTAGATATTTGGGCCACTTGATCTCCAGTGAGGGAATTCATCCAGATATAAATCGTACTATTGCTGATCAAGGTGCCCCAGCCTCTCATGATGTTGCCTCTCCTTCTTGGGACTCATCTCATGCAGTAAATTCTTGCCTAACTTTGCTAGTGTGGTTGAACCAATGCGAGCATTGCTGCGGGACCAGGCCGACTCGAGCCTTGTCTGGACTGTGGCTGCTGATTGCAGCTGCAATGCCTTAAAATAGCTGCTCCTGCACAGTCAAGTGCTTGCGTAAGTTGACCCTGCCCTTCCAACATTTGCGACTACGGATGCATCAGACTTTGGACTGGGTGGTGTGCTGACTCAGCTACACGCTGACGGCACTGAATGCATCATTGCTTTTGCACCACGGACCCTCACCACTGCTGAAAGAACCCACTCTACAGTGGAGAAGGAGACTCTCCCTTGAGTCTGGGCTGTTGAAAAGTGGAGACCATACCTTCACGATGAGAACAGACCACCAAGCTCTGACCACGCTACTTTGTACTAAAGGTATCGGCTGTGCAGGGATGAGAGTTACCTGATGGTTATCCCACTTATATGCTTCACCTATGATATGCAATACAGACCTGGACCCTGGACACAGAACCAGGCTGCTGACTGCCTGTTACGTCTGCAGTTGCCTACAGATGTGCCTTCTGAGGAGGAGCCTGATATAGTTGCATCTGGAGGATTTTATATCTTCATCTACACGGTGTCCTGAGCTCTGCCTGTTGCGAGCCCAAATCACAAAGAGATGGCTGGCTCGGAAGGCGGATATGGATCCTAATTTGACACAGTACTTCCTGATTCAACATGAACTCTCTTCATTGGATGATCTTGGTTCACCTGGCACATTATGGCACCAGGGCATTTTACGTACTAAAGAATGGCTGACTGAACGTCATTGACGGCCTCACATGGACAAACTTGAACCAACCATAGCTGCCTACTGTGTTTGCCAGCTCAGTGACAAAACAGCCAAGACTGCTCCTGCCCCGCACCAGTGGTTGAGCTACCAGATCGGCTTTGAAAGACAGTGGGCCTGGACATTGTGGATCCTTTTATCTATGCGCCTTCCTCTTGTAGGTTTGTAATGACTTTGGTGGATTATTACAGTAAATGACCAGATGTTGCGTTTCTGCTGATGTTGTCATCACATTCCTGCGTTCTGGTTTCAGCACGGAGGGCAATGATATCAGTAGAAGATGGTCTTCTGATATTTAAATTGTGAGAATGCTTTTTCTTTTTTTTTCGAAATGCCATTATAATCTCTTTTTTTAGGTAAGTTGGTAGTTTATTTATTCTGATTGTTTGAAGTATCCTCCTTCACACAATCAGCTGAAGGTAGGGGAAGGGTTTTTTTGTTCCACATCAGGTAAAATTCTAATAAACCATCCAATTTACTAATTTATTCAATTCATACTTGTGGTTTTTATCCCCTCTTTGTTTTGAGTGACAGCTGTCACTCTGTTGTGTCAACCTGCCATCACTTTAGCTGTTTGTTGTCATTTCAGTGAACGGTGAATACAGACTTTGAACAACATATTTGTTGTAGCTACCAGCAGAGGGAGCAGGGTCATGAATGTAAGAAAGAGAGTAAGGAAAGAAGAGAGGGTTTTTTTTGGCCGTGTACATAGTTGGGGAAGAGGAATAAAGTGAGTAAAAGGAAGCTCTTGTTTGCTGTCGTGATATTGCAACCTAACATAACAATATTCATTTTTATTTTAATTATTATAGGGCTGGTTGTACTTATAATTGAGATCATCTCAAAGTGTCAGATTGTTCATCAAGAGATTTTATTACCATTTCATGATAGTAAATTCAATAAATGACATCACTTTGAATTATACCTCATACAGCATTTCAGGTGCAGATGTAAGTTACAGTAAATTTAATTTATTGATTATTGTGGACAGGTTAGGTGGGTAGCCGACATCGCTGTAGAAGCTGCAGCGTTAAAATGTGCTCAGAGCAGTTATAATTGATCGATAAGTATCGGCATTTGTAAAAAAAATAAAAATATAAACAACTTGTGGTCAGTGGTGTGAAATGAGCTCTGATCAGTGCAGACCAGTATTGACCAGTATGAACTAAAACAGAGTGGTACAGTGAGAAGACGATTGTGCGAGGTGATGAGGACGTCAGTTGTAAATGTAACTGAAGTGGTTTCAGAACTTTTTAAAAATATTTCTTCTTAAAAATCAAAACAGAATGTGAGAAATTTTCAGCACTTAGATTTATGATCAGGGAAAAATGATCAAATTGTGGCCTGAAGCAGCAGAGCTGCAGGTTCCAAAATCAAGGTCATTTCCAGGTGGGCGGTCTTCACTAGTCACAGATCATGTCGTCATTGCTGGAGTCAGTCATGGGGATGGCGTCGGAGTCACTTTCAGAGTTGTCGTCTGTGATGTTCCGTGTCGAACAGTCATCTTTTTTCTTAATAAAACCCTTGAAGGCTGTGCGTACCATCTCGTTTTGAAAACACACAGCACCGCCGTATCTTTTGTACTGGGTTGTGCTTCTGTTCACATCTGCGATACAAACCCATGGTTTGTTCTGGTCGACAGCAACACACCACTTTGAATGATCGTTTCCCCTCGACCAGTCACCCATTATGGTTTTTATCTCTTTGATGTTAATCACAGAAAACTTAGTACTACAGTAGGACTTGTCTTGCTTTAATGTCCACGTCTGGGCGTTCAGCTCACTCTCAACTTCGTTGGCAATCGTGACGTAAAGATCTCCACCTAGAAACAGAGGAGTCAGGTTAGAGAAAGGTTCCGTTATCTCCAGCTCTTCCTGCAGGACGCTTCGTCCCCCAGATCTACTCATCGATCACATGACTGAACACAGACAGGAAGCAGGTCCTCCTCAATCCTGCTTCAGGAAAATGTTTTGAAACCAGAGGGTTTTCTCTTGCTCCCATCCCTGTGATGAGTGATCACCAAGTATCGGAAGAGCATGTGTCGTATCCACTGTGGTTAACTTGTGCAGTAAACATGCAGACGTCTTACGTTTTGTTCCGTTTGACTTTTGTTTAGGAATTAGTGTAAAACGGTTTCCTTGGGCTGATACGACTTTGGGGAAATTGCCAGTCGGGGGGGTTAGTTTTTTCCAGTTTACAGCATCTTTCAGCTCCTGGTGAAAACTGTCTGGGATATCATGTTCAAATGTAAAAGCTCGGATGTACTGCAGATATGTACCTGAAACATGAAAACATGACAACTGTAAGACTGGAGCTTCTACAAATCTGGATCCTTGCAGTAACTAACATTCTTACCGATAGTTTTGAACTGGTCGTAGTTTACAGTGATGCATATAAATGTTTGGGCATTTGTGAAACTGGAGGAAGACCAGAAGTTGTTCTGATCTCTCCTGAATGGGAATTGTGGTGTGCTGTGGGAGAGCCAGACTCCGGTTCTTCCCTTGTTCACCATCAGTAGTCCTATAAGGAAGAAGTAAACAGTTTATGCTCAGCTTAACAAAGTCACTGCCACATCGTTAAAGCTTGAGAAGATCTGACCATCAACACGTGTTTGATGAAGTAAAGGTTTATCTGGTAGGTTAGAAGTTTTTGAAAAAAAATATTTAAATAGACTTCTGCTACATTTAGTCACACCTGAGGAATTACTTTAGCAGATGTCTGTCCAATAAAGCTATTACTAAATTTAGGGAGGCCGTTGCTCTTCATCTTCCTACAGTGGAACATAGTGAAGCAGTTGAGGGCCGTGACCTCGGTTCTACCTCTGCAGACGTTGATTTCCTTGTCGGTAGCACTCCAGATGTGTTGCCCTCAGCTGTAGATGTAGTTGCTCCTTTGAGAAAGAGGCTCTCTAATCGTAGGAGCTTAACTCCCTGGTTTAACTCACATATTCGTATGTTAAAACAGAAAGTGCACAAAAAAGGAAAGAAAGTGGTTCTCTTGTAGGTCTGTAGATATTTATCGTGCATGGAAATATAGTCTAATAGTATATAAAAAAATGCTTCACAAATCTAGAACAGTTTATTATTCAGCGTTAATAGAGGATAATAAAAATAACCCACGTTTTCTGTTCAGCACTGTAGCCAGGCTGACGAAGAGCCACAGCTCTGTTGAGTCGTGCATCCTTGCAGCTCTCAGTAGTGAAGACTTTATGAGCTTCTTTATCAATAAAATTGTCAGAATTAGAGAGGAAATTGGCCAGGCCCACCCGGCAGTGGCTGTGGGCATTTCTTCACCTCAAGCGACCAACTTAGGCTCTATCCTGACTCTAGACTGTTCCTGTAGACCTCCCTGAGTAGTATATAGTGTACTAAATGTACTGTATAGTGTAGGATATGTACTATATAGTGTTGTATATGTAGTATATATTGTAATATTGTAGTATATGTAATATATAGTGTAGTATCTGTAGTATATAGTGTAGTATATGTAATATATAGTGTAGTATCTGTAGTATATAGTGTAGTATATGTAATATATAGTGTAGTATCTGTAGTATACAGTGTAGTAAATGTAGTATATAGTGTAGTAAATGTAGTATATAGTGTAGTAAATGTAGTATATAGTGTACTAAATGTAGTGGTGTTAGATGGTCTTGCGATGGCCTCCAGTAAAACTGTGCAAAATCTTGGTGTTATATTCAGTCAGGATTTGTCATTTTAATCAGGTTTGTAAAACTGCATTTTTCCACCTCCGTAATATCGCAAAGATTAGGAGCATCCTCTCACAGAGTGATGCTGAAAAACTAATTCATGCGTTCGTATCTTCTAGACTAGATTACTGTAACGTGTTGTTGGCTGGATGTCCAAGTTATTCTCCGAACAGCCTCCAGCTGATCCAAAATGCAGCAGCGCGAGTGCTGACAGGAATCAACAAGAGAGACCACGTCTCTCCAGTTTTAGCTTCCCTCCATTGGCTCCCTTGAAAACTCAGAATCCAATTCAACATTTTATTACTTTTGTCTAAAGTCCAAAATGGCCTAGCACCGCGATATTTACAAGACCTGATAGTACCGTATGTTCCTAATAGAGTTCTCCGTTCTCAGAGTGCAGGTTTACTCGTAGTTCCTAGAAGAACCAAATGTAGATTTGGAGGACGGGCCTTCTGCTATCAGGAACCATCACTATGGAACCAACTTCCAGTTTGAGTTCAGGAGGCTGATACCACCTCCACCTTTAAAACTAAACTTAAAACATTTCTGTTTAATAAAGTATATAATTAGTACTTTAATGTGTCAGGACCAGTAGTCACAGCAGCAGCTGCAGGACCAGACTGGAGCAGCTGGTCTTCAACACAGCTTCATCCTGTTATGCTGCTGTAGACCTGCTGCAGGGGGACCCCAACATGATCCACTGACTGGTGCCCCTCACCTCCTCTGTTTCTCCTTCTCTTCTTCAGCTCAATCCTTAGTTATTAATTAGAAGTATCTCCTAAGTATAAGTGTTCTCCATTGTTCTTGTAGTTTGTTGTGCTGGTCTGTCTCCTCTTTTTCTCTTCTGTACATGTTTGCAGAACAGAACCTCAGGAGCTGCTTGCTGACCTGCAGTCCGACCTCTGACCTGCAGTCCCACCCTCTGACCACCCCAGTGTTACCTCCACCTGTCTGTATAGATGTCTCTGTTGGATACCTGCTGACATCCTGACCTGCAGTCCTCATCAATGTGGATCATCAACTATCCATATATCACCCATATATACATAGAAGTCTTAGTTCTGCTGCTGATGGATAATTATACTATTGTATCCTGTCTTTTGTACCTTTGACAGTGTGTCTGTGTCTCTCTTTACTCTCTACTTCCTTCTCTACCTGGCTGGTCTTCGGCAGGAGGGTCCCCCCTTATGATCCAGGTCCTGATCCAGGTTTTTTTTCCCTCTTAAAGAAGAGCTTTTCCTTGCCACTGTTTGGTTTAAAGTTTTTCTCCCATCTAGGGGAGTTTTTACCGTTGTCGTTGTTTACGTATTAATATTTGGTTGGGGGTCATGTTCTGGGTCTCTGGAAAGATCCTGCAGACAACTTGTGTTGTAATAGATGCTATATAAATAAAATTGAATTAAATTGAATTAAACCTGTGTTATTGAGGTTTTTATGTACCAAACTTCAAAACTGACCAGCTTCACAGCTTGGCTCCTTCTACTAGCGCTAAATGCTCTGCTACACTTATATGTCACCAAATGCAATCAGTTCTTTCAGACAGAATTGTTTTAAATTTGTTTGTATAAGTTCTTTCTACTTTTTTTTTTTTTTTTTTTTTTGCCCTTGTTTGCACATACATTAATGGTTGATACCAAGTTGTAGAACCCAAACGTTTTATATATATATATATATATATATACATTTTAATCTGTAATTAAGGGTTGTTTTTTTTTCTTTATGTGTGCGTAGGTGTGCACAAGTGTGTACCCTTCACCAGCCCTCATGACAGTCTAACTATTTTATATTGATCCCTGGGTAAAAAAAATAATTAAAATTAGGACAAAAAAATATTCTGTCAAGGAGGGCTTAAATCAGCGGGTGTCGAATGTGAAAGACTAGAAATAGAAAGAGAAAGAAAGAAAGAAAGACGAGACGGTGGTGGTGCAGTCTGGTGTCTGTGTTGTAATGTGTGTTAAAAAAAAGTTTATAATGTGTTTTTTAAAGAGTAAAGGTGGACATATATACACATATATTCTTTTTTCTTCTCTTTCTTTTTTTTAACCTTAAATTTTTTTCTTTTTTTATTATTTTGTTCATGTATTTTTTTTTTTGTTTTGTTTAATAAAATTAATTTTTTTAACCTTACTTTTTTTTTTCTTATATTTTCTTTGTAAATATATGAAAATGGGTGGTGGGGAAGGCGGCCACCAGCCACGCTCCACCACCAGGAACCCCCCCACAAAGGGGCACCAGAGTCCCGAGGGGGCCGACACACGCCCCCAGCCGCAGGCCAGACACCAGGGCCGGCCCCAACGAGGCCCCCGGCCAGGGCTGCACCAACCAGGGAGCCACGATGGCGGCGGACACCCAATCCCCTCCCCAGCGCCACACCCGGGAGCCGTGATGTATGTGTCATGAATTCAAGGATAAAATGAATTTTTGAACTCGATCAAACTTTAAAGTTTGTTTTTTAATTGAAGCAGATAGTTGTTCCATTGATATGAAATCTGTTAGTAAGTTTTCCCAGAGGATGACATTGATGGAGTTTTTGGTTTTCCAGTTCATGAGGATTGTTTTCTTGGCGATGATTAGGGCAATAGAAAGGATTCTGTTGGAGCTGTTATCCAGTGATAGAGCAGAGAAATCTGTTTGTATAAGTTCTTCACCTCTTCAGTATTATGAACATTTGCTGAGATGTACATTTTTGAATGAAGTTTACACTTCCTAAGGAATTTTCGAAGTCAAAAGATTTGACGAGCAGTTAGTAAATCAATTTGTTATTGAGTAGTACCAAGTAACTGGCGGACTGCTGCCTGTCTGGTTGGCCTCGCTCGTTTCACCAACATCAGAGGAGCTGGATGAATCCAGTAGAAGGAGCGGGTAGAGGATCCATGCTGAATAACAACAGGATTTGTGTAGCAACTTCACCCAAATCATGCTTCACAAATATGAACATTAGTCTCCCACTGACACTCCTGCTGTTGTGTTTGTTGAATTCAAATAACTTATTTTTAACGACCTTCAGTTTGTTAATGATCCGAGTTTTGCTTCTTGCAAAGCTGCAGTTTTGTTTTTGGTTCTGTAATATGGTGATTTATAACGTCCACGGCTCTGAGGATGAGGAGCTGGAAGACATCCTCGTTATGTCATCAACAAATCCCGCCCACACCCTGCATCAGTTCTGTTCACATTAGTCTGACTGATTAAGTGTACCCTCAGAGGCGAGTAATTGGCGGGGCCAGCTCGACATGCCAGCCTCGGTTATGCTAGAGTGTTAAATGTGGGGTATCTGCTGGTGTAAAAGGGACTTGTGTGACTGCAGGCATTATTTAAACAGAACAATAACAACAATCGATTTTATGTTTCCAAGAACCCAAGTTAGTACTGCCTTTAAATCTGAGCTGATGCCACTAATAGAAACAGTCTGAGTGATCAAAAGTGAGTCAGATTTGAGTCTTGTGATTCCATGAATCCTGTGAAGTTTTCCACTGGAATCTGATTTCTGAAGGTTGAAACAAACGATAAGACTGAATGAAAAGTTGATCTTTTAAAAGTGAAGCTGTGTTCTTTTTGTGTTGTTCTTGGACAGCTTGTTCAGTGAGGTTTGGTCTCAGAGTGGTCATCATTACGGTTACAATCTCTGGAGACTTTCAACGACTAACAGGGTTGTTGGCGGCAGCTGGTCACTGGTGACAGTTTTCTGTGACATGTTCACGTTGTTTTGTGTCAGTTTTGTTTAGGTTTTTAAAGGATTAAACCTGAAATTAAAATAAAAAGATGAATCTTATGTTTATATTGTATTATGGCTTCTTTGATCAAAAATATCTCATATGATTTCTGTGTTGTTTGCCTCCAGTGCCAGATTAATTATTAGGAAGAGGTCAAATATAGGACTGCTCAGAGGCTCTAACGCGTATAAAATGATCTCTCTACCTTTGCTGTGTCCAAAGGACTGGTTACTTGAAGAACCTGGAGGCTGATCGCTGTAGCTGATGAATCCAAAGTCTCCGTCCTGAAAATGTTTCATGAAGAACAGGTTTAATCAACACTGCATTTCAGCTAAACCTGAAATGAATCATCTTTAATGACCACAAACAGACTGTGTCAGGTCAGTCTGTAGATGACACCAACCCAACCACATCGTGCATAACCCAGACAGGAAATCCTGACAACACAGAACCAGAACAGAACTTTCAAAGTTCCTCATCTTAACTTCTCACTGAATGTTTCTGGATATTATCCTCAAATATTTGTCCTGTTTCTAACACTGGTAATTATAACCTATGATTATTTGGACAGTGAGCTCAACATTAGTTAACTCTGTCTAGTGATGTTGTTTTAGACATTGTCTGAAGATGATGTGTATGAAGAACCGGACCAAGACTGCACACATTCACTCTTACCATTGATCTAATGGGTTTAAAGATGGGTGTCAGAGTGCGACCAAGGACGCTTCCAGAACCATTGATGTTTGTTAGCGGTTTTCCAACTCCATTCTCATCAATGTAAAGGTAGTCAGTGCCACTTAAAAGACCTTTCTGGGGGGATTTGTATAAGATGTACCTAATGATGAACAGAAACAAAAATGTGAACATATATTCAAGAAATCTGCTCACTGCATCACGTCTTAGTGTATTTAGAGGTTTTACTGGAAGTCTGGTGTGATTCCTCACCAGTCCACTTCACCGTTGTTTTTATCCCTGCAGGTCACTCCGGAGCCCTCACACCCCCAACAGAGCAGACAGACGGTCAAGACCAACCTCCACATCTTCCTGAAAAACACAGAAACAAAGCCTTCCAGCTCTTCACTTTCTTCACACAAGCATCACTTTTGTTTAAAGGTCCCAGATGTTCTTTTCACCCTGGACTGGTTTTATCAGGTGACCTACAGTAACCTGTGGTAATCATGGAGGATATCGGTGATATCAAACCGGTGGGAATGCTTCATGTCTGTGATTTGTGAATTCAAAGTTCCACCAGTAAATTATGTACCGTACGTCAGCAAACACATATACATATCGCAGTTATTCACTGATTTGTGGCTGGAGTAATTTTTTTAAAATTTATTTTTTACAAAATTCCTCAGCTCACCCTTTCTGCCTCTTTCCACATGTAACTATATTATTTTATTGAGGGGTGGGGATTCTGTTTTTTTTTTTTCATGATCTTTCTTGTCAGTGTGGACATCGTGCACACGCTGTATGTACGATACACACCAAAATTGGCCCTCTGCTTTTAACCCATCAAATAGTTTCACTAGTGAGCAGTGGGCGGCTAGAACCAGCGCCGGGGAGCAATTGGGAGTCTGTTTGCTTATTGTTACCATGGCAACGTAAGCACATACATCATTTCACTTTTGTCACCAGGTAAAATGTGATGTGTCATCACTCTAGTCCAGCTGTAGAGTGTTTGATTTGATGCTTTCAACTCAATAATTCTCCCAAATTGTATTCAAATAAGTCCTGGATTCATACTATCATCCAAGTGTATGTTCATTACATGCTGAGGTGCGAGGCAGGTGTAATAACTGAATGACCTGGGCTCCTGAGGTGATACTAGTCCTGGGAATAGGACAGGTATTGCCTCAGGACCTGGAGATGATCATGATGATCAAAAGTCTCTTTCTCTGTTTGTCCTTCCTCTGCTCCACGCTCATTCTGCTGTTACCTAATCCTGTCTATCAGTATCACTCCTAAAGAGAACTTCAGCACCTTTTGTTCTGCTTCTTCCAGCTCTGCCTCTGGACTGTTACGTACCACCGCCAAAGGATCAAACCATATAAGGATCATGTAGTTTCTCGTCAAAGATATGTTAGACAGGATCCGCACATGCAAACTGGGGTCATTTTAACTTTTTTAATCTGCAGAAAGAGTTCAAAAAAAGGTCTGCTTCTTCTTCTGGTCACTGACACTTTATCACAAGTCTGAAGAAGATGGCTACTGATGTCACACAAACAATTGTTAATAAATGCAGAAGAAGAAAAAAAGACCCCAGAAGCACATTTATAGGAAATAAAGCGTGGATCCAGCGTGGATCCTAGAGGTACCCCACAAGAGAGAGAATCCTCAGAAGAAGGAAATTCATTGATCTGTACAGTCAAGCTACTGTCAGTTAAATAATACTTGAACTAAAAGGCTGCAGTTTTAATGTCCACACTCTGATCCAGCTGGGATAAAATAATCTAATAGAAACAGCAGGAACAGTTTTGATCAATGCACAATAAAAAATAAATCTAAAACACAATCACAGTTTTTTTTAAGTATATGAAGTGTTTAAACAAAATGTTCATCCATCTATTTTCTATACCCGCTTCATCCTTTGCAGGGTCACGGGGGTCTGCCGGAGCTTATCACGACTCATTGCAGGCGAACACCCTGGACAGGTCGCCGGTCCATCACAGGGACGCATCCAAAGACAAACAACCACACACACTCACACCTACGGGCAATTTAGTATCAATCAATCTAGCCTGCATGTTTTTGGACTGTGGGAGGAAGCCGGAGGACATTTCAAGAATCTAATATTAACATATTACATATTTGGCATCCAGGACTAAACACCTGCTTCCTAAAATGTGGAAGCTTTTACTAGATATATCTCAACAGAATTTTAATTCACTTTTAGAAAACTATAAAAGTTGACTGCTTTAAAAAAAAACAATGAAAGATTTATAGTACCTGCTTGTTCTTGTTTAGAGTGATCAGGTCTGCAGCAGTCCACTTCAGACCACAATCAGAGTTAGTGTAGACTCCCGGCTGGTGTCCAAGATATGGGACGAGTCACTCACATCCTTCAGATTCCATTCATTACTTATATAGAGCAAGACAGTGTCAAGAACTGGAGTGTTATCCAACTTCATGCAAATGGCAACGTCTAACTTGAGGCCGTTATTCTGTCAGAGCAGATATAGTTCTGCAACGTCAGTGCAGTGAAAGAAAGTTTCTCTGTTGGTTCGTTGTTCTAGTGATGCTATCAGAGCAGAAAATGTAAAATACATTAAGGGAGGAAAATGAAGGAGCAGCCGATGGTGACCACATTTTTATGATCCGTCTTTATGTGCCTGTCAGGAGGGAGAGAAGAGGAGGAATGAGGAGGAAGGTGAAGCAGCCGAGAGCAGAACTGCTTCACTCAGATGCAGTTGAGTAAAAAAAAACAACAAGTTTATAACAAATAACTGACTACTATTTCTGCATCAGCTGAGATACAGAAAGTTTAACCGTTATTTCAGTTTATCATGTGAATTAGAACTTCTACATTTAACAGGCAAGTATATTTGAATATCATCTGTCAAGCAATGAAAATAAAGATTATGTTGGATGGTGCAGCTCTTGTTTCTAGAAATGTGGATGACTTCATTAGACACTCTCCTAACAATCCAGGGTCCAGGCCTGGGTGCAGAGCTGCAGTCTTACACCCTTCTCTGCTGCTTCTCCAGGACCACGGCCTGCCAATAAAGATACAGGAACTAGTTATTTAAGTGGCACACGGTGCAGAGCAAAGCAGAATAGGTGTCGATTCCCAGTCCTCCAAAAGTTCACCAAGCACAGCGTGATAGAGGCCTTAAGCATATACTGCAAAAACATCAGGTCACGTGACCTGTTGGTTTCTTAAGAGTCATTTTGAAGCTTCTTTTTCTTTGTACGATCATGTTGCTCAGGTAGCCAACAGGAACCCGCTCACCGTATGTCAATCAAAGTTAGTTGTTATTAGCAGGTCCTTCAGTGGATCCTCGCCAAAATATTTACAGAACCACCGGCAGACGTTTACAGCAGAAAATCTCTTTAAAGACGTTGATTGAATGGTGAAATTAAAAATGTTTCAATCCTGGGTTTGGACAGCTAGCCATTGGACGAGTCGACTGTCAATCATTCAGTTTAAAAACAGAAGTATTATTTTACATAAATTCTCCTGATGTGGTTGAAAAGAATTCACCCCCGTCAAGTTGTCATGGATGTGAAATCAAATGATTTAGACCAAAACACTTTTTTAAGCTGGATCGCAAAAAATATTTATATTTGTTTCTGCTATAAAGTTGGACATTTCAACGTGGAGGTCAGCGGAGATTGGTGCCATTAGCAAATCAATCTAGTGGCCAGTCTGAGAACTGCAATGAATCAACTCGATAGTTGAGGATCATGCGTCAACCATCAGGTGGATAATCAGGTTTGGGGGGAAACCAAAATAACCATATACAAATAAATACCATTTATATTTAGGATCTTTAAGCTGCAAGAAGCATGGGCCAAATTATGTATAACTTCAAAAGTCTTCAAAAATCAAATCTAAACCCAAATGCAATGGTAATATGTTTAAGCCTCACGCTTAGTCTAATACTCTAGAGCTGGAAATCAGACAAGCCAGTTTTGTAGTGGTAGTTTCAAACCGGTTTCAGAAACCAGTGGGTCACGTGACCGAATGCTTTGTCCATTGTTGTGTTTATGGTGTTGAAGCCCCGCTTCACAGAGAAAACCTCCACATTCATTTATTCTTGTACAATTACAGATATATCTGGAGTTCTCCACACGTGTAAAAGCCAGCAAACAGATGAGATCTAAATTTTGCTGTTGCTGTTCCTCCTTTATACCAGAACACCACACCTTTTAGAACATTTAGAACATTCTCATATCATTTTGCGCCATTTACACATTCCCTGTTATCCTTGAACATTCAGTGTCTACAACCTTGTGAACTTCCCACCAGACCGTTATTCCATAACATCAAGTTTCAGACCCAGATACAACACATAGTATGATGTCCTTAATTCTGCAAATGAACAAATAAGCAGTTTGTTACTAATAAGCATGCAATGCAAATTTCCTTTCTACAATGGCCAGACCACATGCATCCGTGCTGTGGTGGCTGAGCACAAGATAATCATGTTGCTATGGAAACCTGAGGTCACCTCAGGTTCCAACCTGAATCTGAGAAAAGATACCTGATAACAAATGTATAATGGAACAAATTGGGGCAAATAAGTTTTAGAAATAGTAAACCTTGTCCAACCATTACACATCCAGTCTTCCTCGAATGGGGGAGGTGTGGATGTTTTACCTAAAGTAAAGGGCTGGATGGGAGGGGGATGTCTAGGCTGTGTCCGACTGTGATTGACGATAACCACGTCTCCTGGCTCAGATTGGAGGAGCTGTGATGGGAAACTCAGGCGAAGCCAAAAGGTTGGTTTCTCAAATTACCTCATTTAAGTAATATTATAAAGAAATGCTGGAAATGTCAGCAAATATGGCAAATCAGCAATTACCAGCTGTAACTTTAGGGGTTCTTGCTGGTTTGAAAAGTTTAGGGTTTAGGTCCAGATTTCAGTGTCTGATCTTTAATCAACCCAGACGAGTACAAGTCAAAGCTCAGTTCACTGATCTTCATGTCACATCTCAGTTCACTGATCTTCATGTCACTTCTCAGTTCACTGATCTTCATGTCACATCTCAGTTCGCTGATCTTCATGTCACTTCTCAGTTCACTGATCTTCATGTCACATCTCAGTTCACTGATCTTCATGTCACTTCTCTGTTCACTGATCTTCATGTCACATCTCAGTTCACTGATCTTCATGTCACACCTCAGTTCACTGATCTTCATGTCACACCTCAGTTCACTGATCTTCATGTCACACCTCTGTTCACTGATCTTCATGTCACACCTCTGTTCACTGATCTTCATGTCACATCTCTCTTCGCTGATCTTCAGGGGTTACCTGCGGCTACTTCAATAAAACACGTCTCTGTCGCTTTGCCTACAAGATGATTTTGGGGTCCACACCTGTCTATATGAACTGGATCATAAAGGTTTACACCCCTTCACTGCACTTTACTCTTCACAAGAGAACAGACTGTCCTTGTCCTCTGCTCACACAAGATCTCAGTCCAAACGGTTCTCTCGCGTCGTTCCTTAATACTGGAACAAGTTACTGGTGTAGATAAGAGCAGAGTCGTCCCTCGAGACGTTCAAGAGGATGTTGAAAACTGTCCTCTTCCAAGGACAGCCTCTGTCATTCATCGCTCTCCCTCTTTAACTTCCCGAGCGTTTGAATGTCGTCTCAGTGACACTTATGTAACTGCTGTCTACATCTACTATGTTACTGTGGTGTGATTGTTTTCCTCTGTTTTAAATCATTTTAGACAAAAGTGTTTGCTAAATGTGATGTTTTCATAGACTTTTTTTGTTTTTGCTTTATTTCTATTTTTTCATGTTTTGTGGTTTTATTGGTTTCTGGTCTCTTTATTGTTAACATTTATTGTGGTTGTTTACAGTGGTTTTATATGTTTTAGGTGATTTTCATTGGTTGTCTTTAGAGTATTAATGTTTTTTTTCTCATTAGATGTCTTTTTTTGTTGGTTTTAAAGTAATGTGTGTGTGGGGGGGTATTAAGAGTGTGAGATGGTGAGATGGAGAACAAGTTACAGTTACTCCTTCAGACTAGCAGGTGAAGATCCATCCATCCGTTTTTGTATACCCACTTATTCCTTTGCAGGGTCACGGGGGTCTGCTGGAGCCTATCCCAGCTCGTTACAGCCGAGACAATAATGACAAGTACCAACATTGCAACTGTAAGAATAACTAATAATAGGAGGATGATTATAAGTATTACTCTATTTGTGTAAATGGACGTATGTTTGTACGTATATATGTATATACATGTGGTGACTTGAATGAGTGATGCACTGAAGAAATTATTTATGGAAAATAGCTAATGTTCTTGACGAATTCACTTTATTTGTACACTGTATTAATGTTGTTGGTGAACAATGAAACAGGCATTCTAGACATGAATGGCAGCACTTCCAGGGTTCGTTGCTCCAACCAACTGCTACATTTTTCAGACTGCAACATCAGTGCAACCGCAGCCCAAGTGACTGGGGCCCGTGACATGAAGACAGTAGTGAAGTCAGCCTGTTATCACCTAAAGAACTTAGAGGATTTAAGGACCGATCTCTCAGCAGAACTTATAAAGACTTGTCCACATTCTTATCTTCAGTAGAATTGACTACTGTAACAGTGTTCTCACAGGTCTCTAAGAAAATCCATCTAACAACTGCAGTTAGTCCAGAACGGTGCTGCCCGACTCCTCACTAAGACCAAGAGACTGGACTGGACTGGAAATCCTGCTGTTGGTTTATAAATCTCTGAATGGTCTCAGGCCCAAAAACATTTCTGATCTCCTGGTCCATTATAAACCAATGAGAACCCTCCGGTCATCAGGGTCACGCCTACTTTCTGTACCGAGTTACACCCAAACAGGTGAGGCAGCGTTCAGCTTTTATGTTCCTCACCTGTGGAACAAACTCCCAGAATGCATCAGGGCTGTCTGTTGTGGATCAAGGAATTGAACCCCAGAGCAGAGAGCCAAGGAAAGTGGAACTGATTTATTTATGACCAGGAACAAAAACTATTGCAGTCCAACTAGGCCGGAACAAAGCTTGGCAGACGTAGAATCCCCATAGATGAACTGGACTTGACTCGACTCTTGGAATCGGACGCAATCTTCTGGCAACCAGGAGCGGTGAGAAGGCCTGGTAAATAGGTTGAGGCTGATGAGGGGATTGAGTGCAGGTGTCCGAAATGGCTGGCCACGCCCCTGCCATCCACATGGTCTGCAACACAAAGGGGAGGGAAAAAACACCACCGAGCCTCCACAACCATCACAGTACCCCCCCCCCCTCAACGGCCGCCACCTGGCGGCCTACCAGGCTTGTGCGGGAACCGGGCATAAAAATCCTGCAGAAGAGCCGAGGGACCCAGGAGCGCTCCTCTGGGCCAAACCCCTCCCAATCCACCAAGTACTGCCACCCGCGCCCCCGCCGCCGAACATCCAGCAGGCGGCGAACAGCAAAAGCTGGGTGATCATCGACGAGCAGGGGGGGGGGCGGAGGGGGTACGGCCGGAGGGCTGAGAGCACTGTCCGAGACAGGCTTCAGGAGGGAGACATGGAACGATGGGTGTATCTTCAATGAAGCCGGCAGCTTCAACCGGACCGCGGCAGGGTTTAGGACACGGTCAATCTCGAAAGGACCAATATATCTGGGAGTCAACTTCCGAGACTCACAATGGAGAGGAAGGTCACGGACAACGGGTCTGGTTGTCCACGCTTGTAGTCAGGGACAGGAACCCGACGACGGTCCGCCAATCTCCGGTTACGCTCCGCCGTACGAGCCAGCGCAGCTCTGACCCCCCGCCAGACCCGATGAGCCCTTCTCAGGTGCATCTGAATGGAGGGCACCGCCACTGCCGCCTCCTGGGTAGGGAAAAGGGGAGGCTGGTAGCCGTTAGATGCCATGAAGGGAGACATGCCGGTGGCTGAAGAGACCAAGGTGTTATGGGCATACTCAATCCAAGGCAGGTGGGTGGACCAGGAAACAGGGTGGTCAGCCGCGACGCAACGAATGGCAGACTCCAGGTCCTGGTTTGCCCGCTCTGTTTGGCCATTAGACTGAGGATGGTAACCAGATGACAAACTTACGGTAGCCCCGATGGCCTTACAGAAAGCCCCCCAGACCCGGGAAGTGAACTGGGGACCCCTGTCAGAAACGATATCCTGAGGAAGTCCATGAAGCCTAAAAACATGCTGAACCAGGAGATTAGCAGTCTCAAATGCTGTAGGCAGCTTAGCAAGGGGAATGAAATGGACCGATTTTGAAAAGCGGTCAACCACTGGCAGAACGGTGGTGTTACCTTCTGATGGGGGAAGTCCGGTAACGAAATCCACAGCAATGTGTGACCAAGGGCGATGAGGAACAGGAAGTGGTTGAAGCAGGCCGGCCGGGGCACGATGAGATGCCTTGTTACGAGCACAAACAGAGCAGGCAACGACAAACTCCCGAGTGTCAGATATCATGGATGGCCACCAGAAGCGCTGTTGCAGCAGGGACAGCGTGCAGTGAACCCCAGGGTGGCACGCAAGGGTGGAGCTGTGACCCCACTGTAGCACAGCGGACCTGACCGGCGGAGGCACAAATAGGAGACCGGCAGGACATGTAGGTGGAATGGGAAGGTCTTTCTGAGCCTCCTGAACGACCCTCTCCACCTCCCAGCCAGCGACCCCTACAATACATGAGGAAGGCACAATGGTGTCTTCCCCAGGCCCAGGTCTGGGCGAACTGACGGGACAGAGAGTCGGGCTTCCCATTCTTGGATCCAGGACGGTAGGTGAGTGTGAAATTGAAGCGACCGAGGAACAGGGCCCACCGGGCCTGACGCGAGTTGAGTCTCCGAGCAGAGCGGAGGTAGGACAAGTTCTTGTGATCCGACCATACCAGAAATGGCTGAGAAGCACCCTCCAGCCAGTGCCTCCACTCCTTGAGCGCCAAGACTACCGCCAATAGTTCCCGGTTTCCCACATCATAGTTCCTCTCGGCAGGAGTTAGACGCCGAGAGAAGAAAGCGCAGGGGTGCAGTTTCTGGTCTGAAGCGGATCGCTGGGACAGAACGGCTCCAACTCCAGTCTCCGAGGCGTCCACTTCCACCACGTATTGAGCTGTAGGATCAGGGTGACACAACACAGGAGCAGAACAGAACAGGTGCTTTAACTGAACAAAAGCCTCGTCTGCTTCAGGCGACCAGGAGAACGGAACCTGTACAGAGGTGAGTCCAGTAAGGGGAGAGGCTACTCTACTGTAGTTCCGAATAAATCTCCGGTAAAAGTTAGCGAAGCCTAAAAATCTCTGCAGTTGCTTCCTGGTAGAGGGTGTCGGCCAATCTACCACTGCTTTGATCTTGGAGGGATCAGGCTTCAGCTGCCCCTCTCCTACTACAAAACCCAAAAAACTAACAGAGGACACATGGAAAGCACACTTCTCTGCTTTAACATAAAGTCTATTCTCCAGCAATCGCCGCAAAACGAGTCGGACATGCTGAACGTGCTCCCTAGTATTGCGGGAGAAAATCAAAATATCGTCCAAATAAACAAACACAAATCTATTCAGCATGTCTCGCAAAACATCATTTATGAGGGCCTGAAAAACAGCAGGCGCGTTGGTAAGCCCGAATGGCATGACCAGGTACTCAAAATGTCCCAATGGTGTATTAAATGCCGTCTTCCACTCATCCCCCTCCCTTATCCTCACCAAATGATAGGCATTAGGGAGGTCCAACTTAGAAAACACAGTGGCCTGATTCGAGGAGCTGAATGCTGAGTCAAGGAGCGGCATGGATTACTTGTTCTTTACCGTAATACTGTTCAAGCCCCTAAAGTCAATACAGGGGCGTAGAGATTTGTCCTTGTCCACAAAAAAGAAACCGGCCCCCACAGGAGAAGAGGAGGGCCGAATAAGTCCAGCAGCCAAGCTCTGTGTAATATATGTCTCCATAGCCTCTCTCTCTAGTATTGACAGCTTGTACAGCTTGCTCGACGGCAATGGGGCACCGGGGATTAAATCTATGGAGCAGTCATAAGGTCTATGAGGTGGCAAGGAAGAGGCACGGTCCTTGGAAAAAAAAAACTTCCTGGAGGTCATGGTATGCTGACGGAACTGCATGGGAACAGCAGCATGTAAACAATGATTGTGGCAAAACAGACTCCAATTTCCAATAGAGTGACTAGACCAGTCTATGTGGGGGTTATGGAGGATGAGCCAGGGAAGTCCCAGAACGAGGGGGGCGGAAGGTGAAGGAATGATATACAGACACAGCAGCTCCTTGTAATTACCAGAAACAAGTAAAGACAGAGGCACTGTACGGTGGGTGATCAGAGACAGCACTCTTCCATCCAGAGCGAAAACCTCTTTTGGCTCAGGAAGAGGCTCAGAGGGGATGTTAGCTCTGGATACCAGCTCAGAGTCAATAAAGCTGTCATCTGCACCAGAGTCCACCAGGGCGAGGACAGGAATATGGGTGGACTTTAAAAAAATGGTCCCCTCTAGTTGGAGGCACTTGGAGGAGGTATTGATGGGAGTATGGCTCACCAGCGCCCCTCCTGGAGCGGGCAAGCCTGACCTTTTGGCCGAATGGGACAGTTGGGCAGCATGTGGCCTGCCTGGCCACAATAAAAACAGAGACCTTGGCGACGGCGGCGCTGACGTTCCTCCCGAGAGAGCCGGATACCACCTAGCTGCATGGGCTCCTCAGGAGGTAGAGCGGCAGGTGGATCGGTGGTGGCCAACTGACGCAGCGGAGACGCGGAGGGCTTGGACCGGGCACAAGGAACAGGGGAGGTGCCCCGCTCAGCTCTCTCCCTGACCCTGTCGCAAAGGCGATTATCAAGCCTAATGGAGAGGGAAATCAACTCCTCTAAGGTACCCACCTCATCCCTTGTGGCCAGTTGGTCTTTAATGACTTCATTGAGACCCCGGAAAAAAAATGGTCTGAAGGGCCTTATCATCCCACCGACACTCGGCCGCCAGGATGCGAAAATCAATCGAGTAAACAGACACAGGACCAGAACCCTGACGTAAAGAGAGCAACCTATTCCCTGCTTCTTTGCCTCGGAGTGGGTGATCGAATACTCTCAACATCTCTGCTGAGAAGGAATTTAGAGTGTTGCAGACTGGTGATTTGCTATTTGCTAAGGCCACGGCCCAGGCTGACGCCTTTCCGGAGAGGAGGCTCATGATAAATGCCACCCTAGACTTATCCGAGGAGTAGGTGAGTGGCTGTTGGTCAAATACTAAAGTACAATGATGGAGAAATTGGTGACATGAACCTATCTCACCAGAATAATGGTTGGGAGTGGGGATAAATGGCTCACGGGGCTGTGCCGACAGAGAGGGCAGGAACAGGTGCCAAAGGAGCCGGAAACAAAGCATCCGTGGAGTCTTGGGCCGGAACGGGTCGAGCAGAAGTCAGAGAGGTGAGATGAGTAGTTACTTCAACCAGGCGTTCCCCAAGCTGTTTTACTCCCTTGGTGAGATCTTGGATGGCGTTCATCGCAGAATGAAGAGCTTGGCCCTGCTGTCCCAGGAGAGCTTCCTGAGCGGCAATGGCCTGCTTGATCCTCTCGGTTTCGGCCAGAGTCTGGGTCAGGTGTTGAGCCTCTGCGAGGTTCATGGTGGCCAGAAGATTCTGTTGTGGATCAAGGAATTGAACCCCAGAGCAGAGAGCCAAGGAAAGTGGAACTGATTTATTTATAACAAGGAACGAAAACTATTGCAGTCCAAATAGGCAGGAACAAAGCTTGGCAGAAGCAGAATCCCCATAGCTGGACTTGACTTGACTTGACTTGACTTGACTTGACTTGACTTGACTTGACTTGACTTGACTTGACTTGACTTGACTTGACTTGACTTGACTTGACTTGACTTGACTTGACTCTTGGAATCGGACGCAATCTTCTGGCAACCAGGAGCGGTGAGAAGGCCTGGTAAATAGGTTGAGGCTGATGAGGGGATTGAGTGCAGGTGTCCGAAATGGCTGGCCACACCCCTGCCATCCACATGGTCTGCAACACAAAGAAGGGGAGGGGAAAAACACCACCGACCCTCCACAACCATCACACTGTCTATGTCTATCTAAGTCTATCATATGTCTATCTTTAATTTCTGCTTTTTAATTCTTTTACTTTCATGCATTTTTAGTATTTAAAGCCCTTTAAATTGTGTTTTACATGAAATGTACTATACAAATACATTTGCTTTGCATTCACAACACAGTGATTCAGCAATGGAGTGTCTTCAGTGCGAGGCTTCTTCAGATCCATCAACACAGACTGCTACAGATCCTTCCTGTTCGTAGCTATGAACGTTTACAATGAATCATAAAAGCCTAAAATCATGGAAACAGTTTCCCAAAGTGGTGTTTGGCCACATATTAATATTAATTTGGTTGTAAAGGTGGAGGTGGTGTCAGCCTCCTTAACTCAAACTGGAAGTTGGTTCCAGAGTGATGGTGCCTGATAACAGAAGACCCGTCCTCCAAATCTACATTTGGATCTTCTAGGATCTACGAGTAAACCTGCACCCTGAGAACGGAGAGCTCTATCAGGAACATAAGTTGCTATCAGGTTTTGCAAATGTCGAGCTTGGCCATTTAGAACCTTATATGCAAGTAGCAACATTTTAAATTGGACTGTAGATTTTAAGGGGAGACGAGGGAGGCGACACTGCAGAGACGTGGTCTCCTGTGGATTCCTGTCAGCATTTACGCTGCTGCAGTCAGGATCAGCTGGAGGATATCCAGAGAATTACTTGGACATCCAGCCCAGAATCCTGAACGACATCACCCACCAGTTTCTGAAGGCTAGTTTACCTTGTACAGCACAGCACCATGTTGCAGGCGGGTGGAGGAAACAGCCCCCTTCTTTTAGTTACTGCCAGTTACTAGGTTACACTGTGACGCTGATTGAAATTACATTCTCTCTGATAAACTCATCTATTTTCACATGTCGTCACTGAAACAAGATTTAAATCAGGACCAGCGAAAGCTGAAACAAAAACTCTCAAAACTGAAGTCAGGATTAGGATGAGGTTTGGACCCAGACTCTAGTAGCCGGTAGCGGGCCGGCAGGTTTTATCTTCTTTGTTGGCTTCAGCCCAGCCAGTACATTGTTAGTTCTTGGTCAGGATCAGTGCTCCATTACTTAACACAGTAAAATAAAAACATACAACTGAACATCTAACAGACAACAATGAACAGTCTCATAATACCTAAATTATTTATTCCTATATTTATTTATTCCTAATATTTTGATATTTCAGTTGGGTTTATTACCTAAAGAGAAATAACAGCATAAATGTCAGACTCATTAAATCTTTAAAGATACATTTGAAATCTAAATCCAGAGGGAAGAACAATTAGAAATAAAATGAAATTGAAGGAAAAATGAGCATTTCTGTTTTTTTCAACTACTATTTTCTCATATATTATGAGTAGAATATTTCTACCAGCTTCATCCTAATGATAATTGAGTGGACTGGAATCTTTCTCAGAATCATCGCACTCCTCTTTTTCATTAATAAAACCCTTGAAGGCTGTGCGTACCGTCTCGTTTTGAAAACACACAGCACCGCCGTATCTTTTGTACTGGGTTGTTCTTCTGTTCACATCTGCGATACAAACCCATGGTTTGTTCTGGTCGACAGCAACACACCACTTTGAATGATCGTTTCCACTCGACCAGTCACCCATTGCGGTTTTTATCTCTTTGATGTTAATCACAGGAAACTCATCACTACAGTAGGACTTGTTTCCGCCCACTGGCCACATCTGGGCGTTCAGCTCACTCTCGACTTCGTTGGCAATCGTGACGTAAAGATCTCCACCTAGAAAAAGAGGAGTCAGGTTAGAGGAATGTTCCGTTATGTCCAGCTCTTCCTGTTGTTTTTATAATCATATTGATTATGTTTATGCAACTCTTGATATTGAGCAACTTTGCATGCTTTCATCCTGTTTTTTATTGTTATTTATTGATAGTATTTGTTGGTTGTGTAAAACAGCTTTCTTTCCTTATAATATAAGACCCGGGGTCTCTATGAGACTAACCTGTGTCTTCTGGTTTAACACATCATCTATTTCTCATCCATTTAATTTTTCTATTCATCATTCACATTACACATTGGTTGTTTATGACTCATTATTCCATTAATTTATTTATTTATATATGTTAGTCAGTGTTGCATGCAGAAACTGTTTTAGTTACAGAAAAACAGTGGGGAACTGTGAAGAATATATTTAGTCCCTCTGTGAGATCATGATGAAGTCACGCTGAGGTCATGATGAGTCCACTCAGGTCAGACCAGGATTGTGTCTGTGCAGTTTGGGTTCAGTCGTCTGACACAGCTGCAAAGATGTTTTAGGAGCTGCAGGTTATTTTGTCTAAAGAGCACCGAGCTCTGTTCTGGAAAACTGCTGGACTGGACACTCTCCGTGTCACTCATGTATTGAAACTTCAGATTTATGTTTTGACCCTTTTGCATGCAAAATATAATTAGATAATTCATTGATTCAAGCCATGTTGCCAAGTCCGTATTTTACAGTTTCATTTTATTATTTCAGTCTTATTCAGATATTACAGTCACCTAGTGGTTAAAATGTGTTTCTACAGAGGTATTAGATACTTTTTTCCACAACAGCACGTTGAGGAGTAGACCATGGTCAACCTTGTCAAATACAGTTGAGAGATTAAAGAGGATAAGAAGGGAAGGTGAGCCAGTGTCAGCTGCCATCAGAAGGTTCTTTTGAAACTCTGACCAGGACCCTTTCTGTACTGTGAGCACCACAGAAACCAGACGGCATTTTTAACAGAGATTAGTATGCATGATCGTAGAGATGGACTGGTACGACTATTTCCATTACTGTTGAGACAAATGGAAGATTGTGAATGGACGCGTTATTGACAAAAACTTCCTGATCAAGAATGTATTACTTGAGAAATGATCTGAACTTGTCAGATGTTCCACTACAAGGACAGAACCACATCCTTTTCTCTAAATCTGAGGTTTGACGTTTAACTGGACTCTCGTCTCCAGCTCCCCTGCAAAGACCTTACCAGTGAGGCTGAGACGTGTGGTTCCCCTGTAGACCCCCTTCTTAAAAAGGGTAACCGCCTCCCTTATCTGCCAATCCCGAGGGAATGGCCCTCATGTTCCCATGATGTTGAAAAGACAACCAAGAGTCTTACAACATCTAGAACCTTAAGGAACTCAGGGTGGATCTCATCCACCCCTGAAACTCTGCCATCGCGGTACGTTTTAGCTACCTCGGCAACCTCAGCTCCGGTGATGGGCGAACAAGTGGACAGACTGAGCCTCTTCTAGGGAAGATGGTCAGAGGAAGATCAAGAAGCTCCTCAAAGTGTTCCTTCCAACACCTGATGGCATCTCCAGTTGAGGTCAACAGCACCCCACTCCCACTAGTCACAGTGTTGGTGAAGCCATCTTACTATTTGCCAGACTCTTCTTGGAGCCAAATTGAAAGTCATTCTCCGTAACCTCTCTGAACTCCCCTCACACCTGAGTTTTTGTCTCAACAAATGCTGATGCTACAGATGATGTCTGTCAACTGTCTCTGAAGTCCTACAGACTTTGACCTTCTGCAGCTTGATGGTCTCCTTCACCTGGGGTTCTACCATTAGGTGGCGATAACCGTCATGGCAGGAATGACATTCATCCTTTTAGATGGACCTCTTTTGGGATGATTTGGGATCAGTTGACCTCAGCTGGCTGGGAGATTTACACCTCTCAGGAGTCTTCACAGTAAATGGGAATCAACAAGCAATTATTTTGAAAAACTGATTATGTTTCCAGTGAGTCAAGTTAGGGTCTGATCTTCTACTAATAGTAAAATAGTCAGAGATAATAAAACATTTTCAGATTCATCCCTGAAACTTGTGATTCCATGAATCTAGAGGAGTTTTCCACTGGAACCTGATTTGTGATGGTGAAACACCAGAGATGAGACTGAAACAGAGTCGATCAGTAGAAAGTGAAGTTGCTTTTTGTTGTTCTTGGACTACTAGTTCAGTGAGCTTAAGTCTCAGAGTGGTCGTCTTTACACCATCAAAGTCTGTGGAGTCTTGGTAAGAAACCAAACACAATCTAACTTCCTGATTGAAGCCAGTAGGAAATAAGAGAAGTTGCAGTTCCTCTACTAACCACTACTCCTAGTGGGAGGACATGTAAATGCTCTCTCTACCTTTGCTGTGTCCAAAGGACTGGTTACTTGAAGAACCTGGAGGCTGATCGCTGTAGCTGATGAATCCAAAGTCTTCGTCCTGAAAATGTGTCATGAAGAACAGGTTTAATCAACACTGCATTTCAGCTAAACCTGAAATGAATCATCTTTAATGACCACAAACAGACTGTGTCAGGTCAGTCTGTAGATGACACCAACCCAACCACATCGTGTATAACCCAGACAGGAAATCCTGACAACACAGAACCAGAACAGAACTTTCAAAGTTCCTCATCTTAACTTCTCACAGAATGTTTCTGGATATTATCCTCAAATATTTGTCCTGTTTCTAACACTGGTAATTATAACCTATGATTAGTTGGACTGTGAGCTCAACATTAGTTAACTCTGTCTAGTGATGTTGTTTTAGACATTGTCTGAAGATGATGTGTATGAAGAACCGGACCAAGACTGCACACATTCACTCTTACCATTGATCTAATGGGTTTAAGGATGGGTGTCAGAATGCGACCAAGGACGCTTCCAGAATCATGGATGTTTGTTAGCGGTTTTCCAACTCCATTCTCATCAATGTAAAGGTAGTTGTCGCCATTTAACTTTTCTTTTTCTTTGTTTTTCTCTTTGTTGGGTGATTTGTATAAGATGTACCTAATGATGAACAGAAACAAAAATGTGAACATATATTCAAGAAATCTGCTCACTGCATCAAGTCTTAGTGTATTTAGAGGTTTTACTGGAAGTCTGGTGTGATTCCTCACCAGTCCACTTCACCGTTGTTTTTATCCCTGCAGGTCACTTCGGAGCCCTCACACCCCCAACAGAGCAGACAGACGGTCAAGACCAACCTCCACATCTTCCTGAAAAACACAGAAACAAAGCCTTCCAGCTCTTCACTTTCTTCACACAAGCATCACTTTTGTTTAATGGTCCCAGATGTTGTTTTCACCCTGGACTGGTTTTATCAGGTGACCTACAGTAACCTGTGGTAATCATGGAGGATATCAGTGATATCAAACCGGTGGGAATGCTTCATGTCTGTGATTTGTGAATTCAAAGTTCCACCAGTAAATTATGTACCGTACTGCAGCAAACACATATACATATCGCAGTTATTCACTGATTTGTGGCTGGAGTAATTTTTTTAAAATTTATTTTTTACAAAATTCCTCAGCTCACCCTTTCTGCCTCTTTCCACATGTAACTATATTATTTTATTGAGGGTTGGGGATTCTGTTTGCTTATTGTTACCATGGCAACGTAAGCACATACATCATTTCACTTTTGTCACCAGGTAAAATGTGATGTGTCATCACTCTAGTCCAGCTGTAGAGTGTTTGATTTGATGCTTTCAACTCAATAATTCTCCCAAATTGTATTCAAATAAGTCCTGGATTCATACTATCATCCAAGTGTATGTTCATTACATGCTGAGGTGTGAGGCAGGTGTAATAACTGAATGACCTGGGCTCCTGAGGTGATACTAGTCCTGGGAATAGGGCAGGTATTGCCTCAGGACCTGGAGATGATCATGATGATCAAAAGCCTCTTTCTCTGTTTGTCCTTCCTCTGCTCCACGCTCATTCTGCTGTTACCTAATCCTGTCTATCAGTATCACTCCTAAAGAGAACTTCAGCACCTTTTGTTCTGCTTCTTCCAGCTCTGCCTCTGGACTGTTACGTACCACCGCCAAAGGATCAAACCATATAAGGATCATGTAGTTTCTCGTCAAAGATATGTTAGACAGGATCCGCACATGCAAACTGGGGTCATTTTAACTTTTTTAATCTGCAGAAAGAGTTCAAAAAAAGGTCTGCTTCTTCTTCTGGTCACTGACACTTTATCACAAGTCTGAAGAAGATGGCTACTGATGTCACACAAACAATTGTTAATAAATGCAGAAGAAGAAAAAAAGACCCCAGAAGCACATTTATAGGAAATAAAGCGTGGATCCAGCGTGGATCCTAGAGGTACCCCACAAGAGAGAGAATCCTCAGAAGAAGGAAATTCATTGATCTGTACAGTCAAGCTACTGTCAGTTAAATAATACTTGAACTAAAAGGCTGCAGTTTTAATGTCCACACTCTGATCCAGCTGGGATAAAATAATCTAATAGAAACAGCAGGAACAGTTTTGATCAATGCACAATAAAAAATAAATCTAAAACACAATCACAGTTTTTTTTTAAGTATATGAAGTGTTTAAACAAAATGTTCATCCATCTATTTTCTATACCCGCTTCATCCTTTGCAGGGTCACGGGGGTCTGCCGGAGCTTATCACGACTCATTGCAGGCGAACACCCTGGACAGGTCGCCGGTCCATCACAGGGACGCATCCAAAGACAAACAACCACACACACTCACACCTACGGGCAATTTAGTATCAATCAATCTAGCCTGCATGTTTTTGGACTTTGGGGGGAAGCCGGAGGACATTTCAAGAATCTAATATTAACATATTACATATTTGGCATCCAGGACTAAACACCTGCTTCCTAAAATGTGGAAGCTTTTACTAGATATATCTCAACAGAATTTTAATTCACTTTTAGAAAACTATAAAAGTTGACTGCTTTAAAAAACAAACAATGAAAGATTTATAGTACCTGCTTGTTCTTGTTTAGAGTGATCAGGTCTGCAGCAGTCCACTTCAGACCACAATCAGAGTTAGTGTAGACTCCCGGAATATGCAAAGCGTTGTAATTGAAAAATACGGATGTTCTTACAATGTCAAGCTTTTGGGGAACTCTGTTGAACAATACTGTTGTATAACCCAAGGGGAAACTTGCTTCTGTGGCAATTACTGCTGCTTTGTTTGTGAAACTGTTAGGGTGCAACCACATGTTCTTGTTTTAGTGCAACATAGTTTTGACATCTGTTTGGAAACCGATAGGGCGAGTCTATTTTTCTGTTAGACTGCTTTGCAAAGATGATTACTTCTGCTTTAGGCGTAGGTTGAAGGCTGTATAAGAAGAAGTTGTATGTCTGCTTCGATAGACTCACTCTGCTGACTGTGTTCAACTGTGTGACTCTCAGCTCTACAGCTTAATAAACTTTAGTAAACGGAGCTCTCCTGTACCGTTTCTTATTAAACTGAGATCATTTCCACAACGTCTTGAGAAGGCAGTATCAAGAACTGGAGCATTATCCAACCTTATGCAAATAAGAACGTCTATCATGAGGCCGTTATCCTGTCAAAACAGATATAGTTCTGCATGTCAGTGCAGTGAAAGAAAGTTTCTATGTTGGTCCATTGTTCTAGTGTTTACATTCCCGTCAGCAGAGGGCAGCAAAGCTAAACCCAAAAGCAGCAGTCCATCTCTTCCTAATAGATTAATGGGGCAATTTGGAAAATAGAGTACAGACAGTTGACAGGAGTCTCCCTCTGGGTCTCTCAACCACACAGGTTCTGATTCATCCACATACGTGGCCTGACTGCTAGCTGATCGTACTATGATCCCTGTGTCGGTTTTATGGTACCCAGGAATGCTTTGTTTATGCTTTCATGTTACTCTGTACTACAAAAACACTCCAGGATAAGATAAGAAATACAAAGACTTACTCAACAAAAGCACACCAACTGCTGTCATTGTTAACTATCTGTACTCAGATGTTCACAGCACAGCGGTAGCTGGAGTAACTTTAAAAGACAGTCAAAAACCCCTATTCAGAATGTGGGCCCCTCCACATATTTCTTTGTATAAGGCTAACACTCAGAAATCAATTCAATTCAATTCAATTTTGACACAAGTTGTCTCTAGGCGCTTTCCAGAGACCCAGAACATGACCCCCGAGCAATTATTACATAAACAGCGGCAGGTAAAAACTTCCCTAGTGGAAGAAAAACCTTAAGCCAAACAGTGGCAAGGAAAAACTCCCCTTTAAGAGGGAGGAAACCTTGAGCAGGACCTGGCTCATGAGGGGGGACCCTCCTGCCGAAGGCCAGCCGGGTAGAGCAAGAAGTAAGAAAGAATAGAGACATAGAGACACCGTCAAAGGTACAAGACAGGATACTATAATAACTATCATCAGTAGTCCAATTAGACTTCTGTGTATATGGGTAATATATGGATAGACGGTGATCCAAGGGGATGGGGACTGCAGGTCGGGATGTCAGAAAGTATCCAACAGACATCCACACAGACAGGTGAAGGCAGACACTGGGATGGTCAGAGGTGGAACTGCAGGTCAGCAAGCAGCTTCTGAGGTTCTGGTCCGCAGGACATGCACAGAAGAGGAAAAGAAGGGCCAGACAAGCACAACAAACTACAAGAACAATGGACCACAATTAAGTTTATGGGATATTGTTAATAAATGAGGGTTGAGGTGAGGAAGAGACAGAGAAGACAAAGAGAAACAGAGAAGGTGAAAGGTTCCAAAATCAAGGTCATTTCCAGGTGAGCGGTCTTCACTAGTCACAGATCATGTCGTCATTGCTGGAGTCAGTCATGGGGATGGCGTCGGAGTCACTTTCAGAGTTGTCGTCTGTGATGTTCCGTGTCGAACAGTCATCTTTTTTCTTAATAAAACCCTTGAAGGCTGTGCGTACCATCTCGTTTTGAAAACACACAGCACCGCCGTATCTTTTGTACTGGGTTGTGCTTCTGTTCACATCTGCGATACAAACCCATGGTTTGTTCTGGTCGACAGCAACACACCACTTTGAATGATCGTTTCCCCTCGACCAGTCACCCATTATGGTTTTTATCTCTTTGATGTTAATCACAGAAAACTTAGTACTACAGTAGGACTCGTCTTGCTTTAATGTCCACGTCTGGACATTCAGCTCACTCAACTTCGTTGGCAATCGTGACGTAAAGATCTCCACCTAGAAAAAGAGGAGTCAGGTTAGAGAAATGTTCCGTTATCTCCAGCTCTTCCTGCAGGACGCTCCGTCCCCCAGATCTACTCATCGATCACATGACTGAACGCAGACAGGAAGCAGGTCCTCCTCAATCCTGCTTCAGGAAAATGTTTTGAAACCAGAGGGTTTTCTCTTGCTCCCATCCCTGTGATGAGTGATCACCAAATATCGGAAGAGCATGCATCGTATCCACAGTTGTTAACTTGTGCAGTAAACATGCAAACATCTTACCTTCCGGTTCTGTTGAACTTTGTTTAGGAATTAGTTTAAAACTGTTTCCTTGGGCTGATACGACTTCTGGGAAATTGCCAGTCGGGGGGGTTAGTTTTTTCCAGTTTACAGCATCTTTCAGCTCCTGGTGAAAACTGTCTGGGATATCATGTTCAAATGGAAAAGCTCGGATGTACTGCAGATATGTACCTGAAACATGAAAACATGACAACTGTAAGACTAGAGGTTCTACAAATCTGGATCCTTGCAGTAACTAACATTCTTACCGATAGTTTTGAACTGGTCGTAGTTTACAGTGATGCATATAAATGTTTGGGCATTTGTGAAACTGGAGGAAGACCAGACGTTGTTCTGATCTCTCCTGAATGGGAATTGTGGTGTGCTGTGGGAGAGCCAGACTCCGGTTCTTCCCTTGTTCACCATCAGTAGTCCTGCGGAAAAGATCATCAGAATGAGTTCACAGCTACTTCATGAAAGGTTCAGAAGATCTGACCATCAACACGTGTTTGACAAAAGGGAAGGTGCTGCAGGCTTTTCAGATTGTAACAAGTCTGTTGTAATTAAGGTTGGCTATAACATAATTTAAGCTTACATTACAGCCTAATTCTTTTTTCCTTTTTGTTTACACAGACAGAAAATGCTGAGCTGCTGGGAGACATTTATAGCGGCATATTGCATACAGACACTTGTGATCTGACAGCCTTCTTAACATCCATCCATCCATCATCTTTACCCGCTTACACCTTCGCAGGGATACGGGGGTCTGTCGGAGCCTATCCCGACACATTGCAGGCAAAAGGAAGGGGTCCACCCTTGACAGGTCACCAGTCCATATCAGAGCCACATACAAAGACAGACAACCATGCACGTTCACATTCACACCTATGGGCAATTTAGAATGATCAATTAACCTAGTATGCATGTTTTTGGACTGTGGGAGGAAGCCGGAGTACCCGGAGGGAACCAACACAAGCAGGGGGAGAACATGCACCTTCTTGCTTTGAGGCAAAAACCACCATGCTGCCACCACATACGGCACAATAATGCAGTTCTCAACACCTAGCGGACTCTGGCCAGATGCTTAATATGCAAAAATGCTTATTCAGTCAGTCCATCCCTAGATATTTGGGCCACTTGATCTCCAGTGAGGGAATTCATCCAGATATAAATCGTACTATTGCTGATCAAGGTGCCCCAGCCTCTCATGATGTTGCCTCTCCTTCTTGGGACTCATCTCATGCAGTAAATTCTTGCCTAACTTTGCTAGTGTGGTTGAACCAATGCGAGCATTGCTGCGGGACCAGGCCGACTCGAGCCTTGTCTGGACTGTGGCTGCTGATTGCAGCTGCAATGCCTTAAAATAGCTGCTCCTGCACAGTCAAGTGCTTGCGTAAGTTGACCCTGCCCTTCCAACATTTGCGACTACGGATGCATCAGACTTTGGACTGGGTGGTGTGCTGACTCAGCTACACGCTGACGGCACTGAATGCATCATTGCTTTTGCACCACGGACCCTCACCACTGCTGAAAGAACCCACTCTACAGTGGAGAAGGAGACTCTCCCTTGAGTCTGGGCTGTTGAAAAGTGGAGACCATACCTTCACGATGAGAACAGACCACCAAGCTCTGACCACGCTACTTTGTACTAAAGGTATCGGCTGTGCAGGGATGAGAGTTACCTGATGGTTATCCCACTTATATGCTTCACCTATGATATGCAATACAGACCTGGACCCTGGACACAGAACCAGGCTGCTGACTGCCTGTTACGTCTGCAGTTGCCTACAGATGTGCCTTCTGAGGAGGAGCCTGATATAGTTGCATCTGGAGGATTTTATATCTTCATCTACACGGTGTCCTGAGCTCTGCCTGTTGCGAGCCCAAATCACAAAGAGATGGCTGGCTCGGAAGGCGGATATGGATCCTAATTTGACACAGTACTTCCTGATTCAACATGAACTCTCTTCATTGGATGATCTTGGTTCACCTGGCACATTATGGCACCAGGGCATTTTACGTACTAAAGAATGGCTGACTGAACGTCATTGACAGCCTCACATGGACAAACTTGAACCAACCATAGCTGCCTACTGTGTTTGCCACCTCAGTGACAAAACAGCCAAGACTGCTCCTGCCCCGCACCTGTGGTTGAGCTACCAGATCGGCTTTGAAAGACAGTGGGCCTGGACATTGTGGATCCTTTTATCTATGCGCCTTCCTCTTGTAGGTTTGCAATGACTTTGGTGGATTATTACAGTAAATGACCAGATGTTGCGTTTCTGCTGATGTTGTCATCACATTTCTGCGTTCTGGTTTCAGCACGGAGGGCAATGATATCAGTAGAAGATGGTCTTCTGATATTTAAATTGTGAGAATGCTTTTTCTTTTTTTTTCGAAATGCCATTATAATCTCTTTTTTTAGGTAAGTTGGTAGTTTATTTATTCTGATTGTTTGAAGTATCCTCCTTCACACAATCAGCTGAAGGTAGGGGAAGGGTTTTTTTTGTTCCACATCAGGTAAAATTCTAATAAACCATCCAACTTACTAATTTATTTAATTCATACTTGTGGTTTTTATCCCCTCTTTGTTTTGATTGACAGCTGTCACTCTGTTGTGTCAACCTGCCATCACTTTAGCTGTTTGTTGTCATTTCAGTGAACGGTGAATACAGACTTTGAACAACATATTTGTTGAAGCTACCAGCAGAGGGAGCAGGGTCATGAATGTAAGGAAGAGAGTAAGGAAAGAAGAGAGGGGTTTTTTTGGCCGTGTACATAGTTGGGGAAGAGGAATAAAGTGAGTAAAAGGAAGCTCTTGTTTGCTGTCGTGATATTGCAACCTAACATAACAATATTCATTTTTATTTTAATTATTATAGGGCTGGTTGTACTTATAATTGAGATCATCTCAAAGTGTCAGATTGTTCATCAAGAGATTTTATTACCATTTCATGATAGTAAATTCAATAAATGACATCACTTTGAATTATACCTCATACAGCATTTCAGGTGCAGATGTAAGTTACAGTAAATTTAATTTATTGATTATTGAGGACAGGTTAGGTGGGTAGCCGACATCGCTGTAGAAGCTGCAGCGTTAAAATGTGCTCAGAGCAGTTATAATTGATCGATAAGTATCGGCATTTGTAAAAAAAATAAAAATATAAACAACTTGTGCTCAGTGGTGTGAAATGAGCTCTGATCAGTGCAGACCAGTATTGACCAGTATGAACTAAAACAGAGTGGTACAGTGAGAAGACGATTGTGCGAGGTGATGAGGACGTCAGTTGTAAATGTAACTGAAGTGGTTTCAGAACTTTTTAAAAACTATTTCTTCTTAAAAATCAAAACAGAATGTGAGAAATTTTCAGCACTTAGATTTATGATCAGGGAAAAATGATCAAATTGTGGCCTGAAGCAGCAGAGCTGCAGGTTCCAAAATCAAGGTCATTTCCAGGTGAGCGGTCTTCACTAGTCACAGATCATGTCGTCATTGCTGGAGTCAGTCATGGGGATGGCGTCGGAGTCACTTTCAGAGTTGTCGTCTGTGATGTTCCGTGTCGAACAGTCATCTTTTTTCTTAATAAAACCCTTGAAGGCTGTGCGTACCATCTCGTTTTGAAAACACACAGCACCGCCGTATCTTTTGTACTGGGTTGTGCTTCTGTTCACATCTGCGATACAAACCCATGGTTTGTTCTGGTCGACAGCAACACACCACTTTGAATGATCGTTTCCCCTCGACCAGTCACCCATTATGGTTTTTATCTCTTTGATGTTAATCACAGAAAACTTAGTAATACAGTAGGACTTGTCTTGCTTTAATGTCCACGTCTGGGCGTTCAGCTCACTCTCAACTTCGTTGGCAATCGTGACGTAAAGATCTCCACCTAGAAAAAGAGGAGTCAGGTTAGAGAAAGGTTCCGTTATCTCCAGCTCTTCCTGCAGGACGCTTCGTCCCCCAGATCTACTCATCGATCACATGACTGAACACAGACAGGAAGCAGGTCCTCCTCAATCCTGCTTCAGGAAAATGTTTTGAAACCAGAGGGTTTTCTCTTGCTCCCATCCCTGTGATGAGTGATCACCAAGTATCGGAAGAGCATGTGTCGTATCCACTGTGGTTAACTTGTGCAGTAAACATGCAGACGTCTTACGTTTTGTTCCGTTTGACTTTTGTTTAGGAATTAGTGTAAAACGGTTTCCTTGGGCTGATACGACTTCTGGGAAATTGCCAGTCGGGGGGGTTAGTTTTTTCCAGTTTACAGCATCTTTCAGCTCCTGGTGAAAACTGTCTGGGATATCATGTTCAAATGTAAAAGCTCGGATGTACTGCAGATATGTACCTGAAACATGAAAACATGACAACTGTAAGACTGGAGCTTCTACATATCTGGATCCTTGCAGTAACTAACATTCTTACCGATAGTTTTGAACTGGTCGTAGTTTACAGTGATGCATATAAATGTTTGGGCATTTGTGAAACTGGAGGAAGACCAGAAGTTGTTCTGATCTCTCCTGAATGGGAATTGTGGTGTGCTGTGGGAGAGCCAGACTCCGGTTCTTCCCTTGTTCACCATCAGTAGTCCTATAAGGAAGAAGTAAACAGTTTATGCTCAGCTTAACAAAGTCACTGCCACATCGTTAAAGCTTGAGAAGATCTGACCATCAACACGTGTTTGATGAAGTAAAGGTTTATCTGGTAGGTTAGAAGTTTTTGAAAAAAAATATTTAAATAGACTTCTGCTACATTTAGTCACACCTGAGGAATTACTTTAGCAGATGTCTGTCCAATAAAGCTATTACTAAATTTAGGGAGGCCGTTGCTCTTCATCTTCCTACAGTGGAACATAGTGAAGCAGTTGAGGGCCGTGACCTCGGTTCTACCTCTGCAGACGTTGATTTCCTTGTCGGTAGCACTCCAGATGTGTTGCCCTCAGCTGTAGATGTAGTTGCTCCTTTGAGAAAGAGGCTCTCTAATCGTAGGAGCTTAACTCCCTGGTTTAACTCACATATTCGTATGTTAAAACAGAAAGTGCACAAAAAAGGAAAGAAAGTGGTTCTCTTGTAGGTCTGTAGATATTTATCGTGCATGGAAATATAGTCTAATAGTATATAAAAAAATGCTTCACAAAGCTAGAACAGCTTATTATTCAGTGTTAATAGAGGATAATAAAAATAACCCACGTTTTCTGTTCAGCACTGTAGCCAGGCTGACGAAGAGCCACAGCTCTGTTGAGTCGTGCATCCTTGCAGCTCTCAGTAGTGAAGACTTTATGAGCTTCTTTATCAATAAAATTGTCAGAATTAGAGAGGAAATTGGCCAGGCCCACCCGGCAGTGGCTGTGGGCATTTCTTCACCTCAAGCGACCAACTTAGGCTCTATCCTGACTCTAGACTGTTCCTGTAGACCTCCCTGAGTAGTATATAGTGTACTAAATGTACTGTATAGTGTAGGATATGTACTATATAGTGTTGTATATGTAGTATATATTGTAATATTGTAGTATATGTAATATATAGTGTAGTATCTGTAGTATATAGTGTAGTATATGTAATATATAGTGTAGTATCTGTAGTATATAGTGTAGTATATGTAATATATAGTGTAGTATCTGTAGTATACAGTGTAGTAAATGTAGTATATAGTGTAGTAAATGTAGTATATAGTGTAGTAAATGTAGTATATAGTGTACTAAATGTAGTGGTGTTAGATGGTCTTGCGATGGCCTCCAGTAAAACTGTGCAAAATCTTGGTGTTATATTCAGTCAGGATTTGTCATTTTAATCAGGTTTGTAAAACTGCATTTTTCCACCTCCGTAATATCGCAAAGATTAGGAGCATCCTCTCACAGAGTGATGCTGAAAAACTAATTCATGCGTTCGTATCTTCTAGACTAGATTACTGTAACGTGTTGTTGGCTGGATGTCCAAGTAATTCTCCTGAACAGCCTCCAGCTGATCCAAAATGCAGCAGCGCGAGTGCTGACAGGAACCAACAAGAGACACCACGTCTCTCCAGTTTTAGCTTCCCTCCATTGGCTCCCTTGAAAACTCAGAATCCAATTCAACATTTTATTACTTTTGTCTAAAGTCCAAAATGGCCTAGCACCGCGATATTTACAAGACCTGATAGTACCGTATGTTCCTAATAGAGTTCTCCGTTCTCAGAGTGCAGGTTTACTCGTAGTTCCTAGAAGAACCAAATGTAGATTTGGAGGACGGGCCTTCTGCTATCAGGAACCATCACTATGGAACCAACTTCCAGTTTGAGTTCAGGAGGCTGATACCACCTCCACCTTTAAAACTAAACTTAAAACATTTCTGTTTAATAAAGTATATAGTTAGTACTTTAATGTGTCAGGACCAGTAGTCACAGCAGCAGCTGCAGGACCAGACTGGAGCAGCTGGTCTTCAACACAGCTTCATCCTGTTATGCTGCTGTAGACCTGCTGCAGGGGGACCCCAACATGATCCACTGACTGGTGCCCCTCACCTCCTCTGTTTCTCCTTCTCTTCTTCAGCTCAATCCTTAGTTATTAATTAGAAGTATCTCCTAAGTATAAGTGTTCTCCATTGTTCTTGTAGTTTGTTGTGCTGGTCTGTCTCCTCTTTTTCTCTTCTGTACATGTTTGCAGAACAGAACCTCAGGAGCTGCTTGCTGACCTGCAGTCCGACCTCTGACCTGCAGTCCCACCCTCTGACCACCCCAGTGTTACCTCCACCTGTCTGTATAGATGTCTCTGTTGGATACCTGCTGACATCCTGACCTGCAGTCCTCATCAATGTGGATCATCAACTATCCATATATCACCCATATATACATAGAAGTCTTAGTTCTGCTGCTGATGGATAATTATACTATTGTATCCTGTCTTTTGTACCTTTGACAGTGTGTCTGTGTCTCTCTTTACTCTCTACTTCCTTCTCTACCTGGCTGGTCTTCGGCAGGAGGGTCCCCCCTTATGATCCAGGTCCTGATCCAGGTTTTTTTTCCCTCTTAAAGAAGAGCTTTTCCTTGCCACTGTTTGGTTTAAAGTTTTTCTCCCATCTAGGGGAGTTTTTACCGTTGTCGTTGTTTACGTATTAATATTTGGTTGGGGGTCATGTTCTGGGTCTCTGGAAAGATCCTGCAGACAACTTGTGTTGTAATAGATGCTATATAAATAAAATTGAATTAAATTGAATTAAACCTGTGTTATTGAGGTTTTTATGTACCAAACTTCAAAACTGACCAGCTTCACAGCTTGGCTCCTTCTACTAGCGCTAAATGCTCTGCTACACTTATATGTCACCAAATGCAATCAGTTCTTTCAGACAGAATTGTTTTAAATTTGTTTGTATAAGTTCTTTCTACTTTTTTTTTTTTTTTTTTTTTTGCCCTTGTTTGCACATACATTAATGGTTGATACCAAGTTGTAGAACCCAAACGTTTTATATATATATATATATATATATACATTTTAATCTGTAATTAAGGGTTGTTTTTTTTTCTTTATGTGTGCGTAGGTGTGCACAAGTGTGTACCCTTCACCAGCCCTCATGACAGTCTAACTATTTTATATTGATCCCTGGGTAAAAAAAATAATTAAAATTAGGACAAAAAAATATTCTGTCAAGGAGGGCTTAAATCAGCGGGTGTCGAATGTGAAAGACTAGAAATAGAAAGAGAAAGAAAGAAAGAAAGACGAGACGGTGGTGGTGCAGTCTGGTGTCTGTGTTGTAATGTGTGTTAAAAAAAAGTTTATAATGTGTTTTTTAAAGAGTAAAGGTGGACATATATACACATATATTCTTTTTTCTTCTCTTTCTTTTTTTTAACCTTAAATTTTTTTCTTTTTTTATTATTTTGTTCATGTATTTTTTTTTTTTTGTTTTGTTTAATAAAATTAATTTTTTTAACCTTACTTTTTTTTTTCTTATATTTTCTTTGTAAATATATGAAAATGGGTGGTGGGGAAGGCGGCCACCAGCCACGCTCCACCACCAGGAACCCCCCCACAAAGGGGCACCAGAGTCCCGAGGGGGCCGACACACGCCCCCAGCCGCAGGCCAGACACCAGGGCCGGCCCCAACGAGGCCCCCGGCCAGGGCTGCACCAACCAGGGAGCCACGATGGCGGCGGACACCCAATCCCCTCCCCAGCGCCACACCCGGGAGCCGTGATGTATGTGTCATGAATTCAAGGATAAAATGAATTTTTGAACTCGATCAAACTTTAAAGTTTGTTTTTTAATTGAAGCAGATAGTTGTTCCATTGATATGAAATCTGTTAGTAAGTTTTCCCAGAGGATGACATTGATGGAGTTTTTGGTTTTCCAGTTCATGAGGATTGTTTTCTTGGCGATGATTAGGGCAATAGAAAGGATTCTGTTGGAGCTGTTATCCAGTGATAGAGCAGAGAAATCTGTTTGTATAAGTTCTTCACCTCTTCAGTATTATGAACATTTGCTGAGATGTACATTTTTGAATGAAGTTTACACTTCCTAAGGAATTTTCGAAGTCAAAAGATTTGACGAGCAGTTAGTAAATCAATTTGTTATTGAGTAGTACCAAGTAACTGGCGGACTGCTGCCTGTCTGGTTGGCCTCGCTCGTTTCACCAACATCAGAGGAGCTGGATGAATCCAGTAGAAGGAGCGGGTAGAGGATCCATGCTGAATAACAACAGGATTTGTGTAGCAACTTCACCCAAATCATGCTTCACAAATATGAACATTAGTCTCCCACTGACACTCCTGCTGTTGTGTTTGTTGAATTCAAATAACTTATTTTTAACGACCTTCAGTTTGTTAATGATCCGAGTTTTGCTTCTTGCAAAGCTGCAGTTTTGTTTTTGGTTCTGTAATATGGTGATTTATAACGTCCACGGCTCTGAGGATGAGGAGCTGGAAGACATCCTCGTTATGTCATCAACAAATCCCGCCCACACCCTGCATCAGTTCTGTTCACATTAGTCTGACTGATTAAGTGTACCCTCAGAGGCGAGTAATTGGCGGGGCCAGCTCGACATGCCAGCCTCGGTTATGCTAGAGTGTTAAATGTGGGGTATCTGCTGGTGTAAAAGGGACTTGTGTGACTGCAGGCATTATTTAAACAGAACAATAACAACAATCGATTTTATGTTTCCAAGAACCCAAGTTAGTACTGCCTTTAAATCTGAGCTGATGCCACTAATAGAAACAGTCTGAGTGATCAAAAGTGAGTCAGATTTGAGTCTTGTGATTCCATGAATCCTGTGAAGTTTTCCACTGGAATCTGATTTCTGAAGGTTGAAACAAACGATAAGACTGAATGAAAAGTTGATCTTTTAAAAGTGAAGCTGTGTTCTTTTTGTGTTGTTCTTGGACAGCTTGTTCAGTGAGGTTTGGTCTCAGAGTGGTCATCATTACGGTTACAATCTCTGGAGACTTTCAACGACTAACAGGGTTGTTGGCGGCAGCTGGTCACTGGTGACAGTTTTCTGTGACATGTTCACGTTGTTTTGTGTCAGTTTTGTTTAGGTTTTTAAAGGATTAAACCTGAAATTAAAATAAAAAGATGAATCTTATGTTTATATTGTATTATGGCTTCTTTGATCAAAAATATCTCATATGATTTCTGTGTTGTTTGCCTCCAGTGCCAGATTAATTATTAGGAAGAGGTCAAATATAGGACTGCTCAGAGGCTCTAACGCGTATAAAATGATCTCTCTACCTTTGCTGTGTCCAAAGGACTGGTTACTTGAAGAACCTGGAGGCTGATCGCTGTAGCTGATGAATCCAAAGTCTCCGTCCTGAAAATGTTTCATGAAGAACAGGTTTAATCAACACTGCATTTCAGCTAAACCTGAAATGAATCATCTTTAATGACCACAAACAGACTGTGTCAGGTCAGTCTGTAGATGACACCAACCCAACCACATCGTGCATAACCCAGACAGGAAATCCTGACAACACAGAACAAGAACAAAACTTTCAAAGTTCCTCATCTTAACTTCTCACTGAATGTTTCTGGATATTATCCTCAAATATTTGTCCTGTTTCTAACACTGGTAATTATAACCTATGATTATTTGGACAGTGAGCTCAACATTAGTTAACTCTGTCTAGTGATGTTGTTTTAGACATTGTCTGAAGATGATGTGTATGAAGAACCGGACCAAGACTGCACACATTCACTCTTACCATTGATCTAATGGGTTTAAGGATGGGTGTCAGAATGCGACCAAGGACGCTTCCAGAACCATTGATGTTTGTTAGCGGTTTTCCAACTCCATTCTCATCAATGTAAAGGTAGTCAGTGCCACTTAAAAGACCTTTCTGGGGGGATTTGTATAAGATGTACCTAATGATGAACAGAAACAAAAATGTGAACATATATTCAAGAAATCTGCTCACTGCATCAAGTCTTAGTGTATTTAGAGGTTTTACTGGAAGTCTGGTGTGATTCCTCACCAGTCCACTTCACCGTTGTTTTTATCCCTGCAGGTCACTCCGGAGCCCTCACACCCCCAACAGAGCAGACAGACGGTCAAGACCAACCTCCACATCTTCCTGAAAAACACAGAAACAAAGCCTTCCAGCTCTTCACTTTCTTCACACAAGCATCACTTTTGTTTAAAGGTCCCAGATGTTCTTTTCACCCTGGACTGGTTTTATCAGGTGACCTACAGTAACCTGTGGTAATCATGGAGGATATCAGTGATATCAAACCGGTGGGAATGCTTCATGTCTGTGATTTGTGAATTCAAAGTTCCACCAGTAAATTATGTACCGTACGTCAGCAAACACATATACATATCGCAGTTATTCACTGATTTGTGGCTGGAGTAATTTTTTTAAAATTTATTTTTTACAAAATTCCTCAGCTCACCCTTTCTGCCTCTTTCCACATGTAACTATATTATTTTATTGAGGGGTGGGGATTCTGTTTTTTTTTTTTCATGATCTTTCTTGTCAGTGTGGACATCGTGCACACGCTGTATGTACGATACACACCAAAATTGGCCCTCTGCTTTTAACCCATCAAATAGTTTCACTAGTGAGCAGTGGGCGGCTAGAACCAGCGCCGGGGAGCAATTGGGAGTCTGTTTGCTTATTGTTACCATGGCAACGTAAGCACATACATCATTTCACTTTTTTCATCAGGTAAAATGTGATGTGTCATCACTGTAGTCCAGCTGTAGAGTGTTTGATTTGATGCTTTCAGCTCAATAATTCTCCCAAATTGTATTCAAATAAGTCCTGGATTCATACTATCATCCAAGTGTATGTTCATTACATGCTGAGGTGAATAACTGAATGACCTGGGCTCCTGAGGTGATACTAGTCCTGGGAATAGGACAGGTATTGCCTCAGGACCTGGAGATGATCATGATGATCAAAAGTCTCTTTCTCTGTTTGTCCTTCCTCTGCTCCACGCTCATTCTGCTGTTACCTAATCCTGTCTATCAGTATCACTCCTAAAGAGAACTTCAGCACCTTTTGTTCTGCTTCTTCCAGCTCTGCCTCTGGACTGTTACGTACCACCGCCAAAGGATCAAACCATATAAGGATCATGTAGTTTCTCGTCAAAGATATGTTAGACAGGATCCGCACATGCAAACTGGGGTCATTTTAACTTTTTTAATCTGCAGAAAGAGTTCAAAAAAAGGTCTGCTTCTTCTTCTGGTCACTGACACTTTATCACAAGTCTGAAGAAGATGGCTACTGATGTCACACAAACAATTGTTAATAAATGCAGAAGAAGAAAAAAAGACCCCAGAAGCACATTTATAGGAAATAAAGCGTGGATCCAGCGTGGATCCTAGAGGTACCCCACAAGAGAGAGAATCCTCAGAAGAAGGAAATTCATTGATCTGTACAGTCAAGCTACTGTCAGTTAAATAATACTTGAACTAAAAGGCTGCAGTTTTAATGTCCACACTCTGATCCAGCTGGGATCAAATAATCTAATAGAAACAGCAGGAACAGTTTTGATCAATGCACAATAAAAAATAAATCTAAAACACAATCACAGTTTTTTTTAAGTATATGAAGTGTTTAAACAAAATGTTCATCCATCTATTTTCTATACCCGCTTCATCCTTTGCAGGGTCACGGGGGTCTGCCGGAGCTTATCACGACTCATTGCAGGCGAACACCCTGGACAGGTCGCCGGTCCATCACAGGGACGCATCCAAAGACAAACAACCACACACACTCACACCTACGGGCAATTTAGTATCAATCAATCTAGCCTGCATGTTTTTGGACTTTGGGGGGAAGCCGGAGGACATTTCAAGAATCTAATATTAACATATTACATATTTGGCATCCAGGACTACACACCTGCTTCCTAAAATGTGGAAGCTTTTACTAGATATATCTCAACAGAATTTTAATTCACTTTTAGAAAACTATAAAAGTTGACTGCTTTAAAAAAAAACAATGAAAGATTTATAGTACCTGCTTGTTCTTGTTTAGAGTGATCAGGTCTGCAGCAGTCCACTTCAGACCACAATCAGAGTTAGTGTAGACTCCCGGCTGGTGTCCAAGATATGGGACGAGTCACTCACATCCTTCAGATTCCATTCATTACTTATATAGAGCAAGACAGTGTCAAGAACTGGAGCGTTATCCAACTTCATGCAAATGGCAACGTCTAACTTGAGGCCGTTATTCTGTCAGAGCAGATATAGTTCTGCAACGTCAGTGCAGTGAAAGAAAGTTTCTCTGTTGGTTCGTTGTTCTAGTGATGCTATCAGAGCAGAAAATGTAAAATACATTAAGGGAGGAAAATGAAGGAGCAGCCGATGGTGACCACATTTTTATGATCCGTCTTTATGTGCCTGTCAGGAGGGAGAGAAGAGGAGGAATGAGGAGGAAGGTGAAGCAGCCGAGAGCAGAACTGCTTCACTCAGATGCAGTTGAGTAAAAAAAAACAACAAGTTTATAACAAATAACTGACTACTATTTCTGCATCAGCTGAGATACAGAAAGTTTAAACCGTTATTTCAGTTTATCATGTGAATTAGAACTTCTACATTTAACAGGCAAGTATATTTGAATATCATCTGTCAAGCAATGAAAATAAAGATTATGTTGGATGGTGCAGCTCTTGTTTCTAGAAATGTGGATGACTTCATTAGACACTCTCCTAACAATCCAGGGTCCAGGCCTGGGTGCAGAGCTGCAGTCTTACACCCTTCTCTGCTGCTTCTCCAGAACCACGGCCTGCCAATAAAGATACAGGAACTAGTTATTTAATTGGCATACGGTGCAGAGCAAAGCAGAATAGGTGTCGATTCCCAGTCCTCCAAAAGTTCACCAAGCACAGCGTGATAGAGGCCTTAAGCATATACTGCAAAAACATCAGGTCACGTGACCTGTTGGTTTCTTAAGAGTCATTTTGAAGCTTCTTTTTCTTTGTACGACCATGTTGCTCAGGTAGCCGACAGGAACCCGCTCACCGTATGTCAATCAAAGTTAATTGTTATTACCAGGTCCTTCAGTGGATCCTCGCCAAAATATTTACAGAACCACCGGCAGACATTTTCAGCAGCAAATCACTTTAAAGACGTTGATTGAATGGTGAAATTAAAAATGTTTCAATCCTGGGTTTGGACAGCTAGCCATTGGACGAGTCGACTGTCAATCATTCAGTTTAAAAACAGAAGTATTATTTTACATAAATTCTCCTGATGTGGTTGAAAAGAATTAACCCCCGTCAAGTTGTCACTGATGTGAAATCAAATGATTTAGACCAAAACACTTTTTTAAGCTGGATTGCAAAAAATATTTATATTTGTTTCTGCTATAAAGTTGGACATTTCAACATGGAGGTCAGCGGAGATTGGTGCCATTAGCGAGTCAATCTAGTGGCCAGTCTGAGAACTGCAATGAATCAACTCGATAGTTGAGGATCATGCGTCAACCATCAGGTGGATAATCAGGTTTGGGGGAAACCAAAATAACCATATACAAATAAATACCATTTATATTTAGGATCTTTAAGCTGCAAGAAGCATGGGCCAAATTATGTATAACTTCAAAAGTCTTCAAAAATCAAATCTAAACCCAAATGCAATGGTAATATGTTTAAGCCTCACGCTTAGTCTAATACTCTAGAGCTGGAAATCAGACAAGCCAGTTTTGTAGTGGTAGTTTCAAACCGGTTTCAGAAACCAGTGGGTCACGTGACCGAATGCTTTGTCCATTGTTGTGTTTATGGTGTTGAAGCCCCGCTTCACAGAGAAAACCTCCACATTCATTTATTCTTGTACAATTACAGATATATCTGGAGTTCTCCACACGTGTAAAAGCCAGCAAACAGATGAGATCTAAATTTTGCTGTTGCTGTTCCTCCTTTATACCAGAACACCACACCTTTTAGAACATTTAGAACATTCTCATATCATTTTGCATCATGTAGACATTCCCTGTTATCCTTGAACATTCAGTGTCTACAACCTTGTGAACTTCCCACCAGACCGTTATTCCATAACATCAAGTTTCAGACCCAGATACAACACATAGTATGATGTCCTTAATTCTGCAAATGAACAAATAAGCAGTTTGTTACTAATAAGCATGCAATGCAAATTTCCTTTCTACAATGGCCAGACCACATGCATCCGTGCTGTGGTGGCTGAGCACAAGATAATCATGTTGCTATGGAAACCTGAGGTCACCTCAGGTTCCAACCTGAATCTGAGAAAAGATACCTGATAAAAAATGTATAATGGAACAAATTGGGGCAAATAAGTTTTAGAAATAGTAAACCTTGTCCAACCATTACACATCCAGTCTTCCTCGAATGGGGGAGGTGTGGATGTTTTACCTAAAGTAAAGGGCTGGATGGGAGGGGGATGTCTAGGCTGTGTCCGACTGTGATTGACGATAACCACGTCTCCTGGCTCAGATTGGAGGAGCTGTGATGGGAAACTCAGGCGAAGCCAAAAGGTTGGTTTCTCAAATTACCTCATTTAAGTAATATTATAAAGAAATGCTGGAAATGTCAGCAAATATGGCAAATCAGCAATTACCAGCTGTAACTTTAGGGGTTCTTGCTGGTTTGAAAAGTTTAGGGTTTAGGTCCAGATTTCAGTGTCTGATCTTTAATCAACCCAGACGAGTACAAGTCAAAGCTCAGTTCACTGATCTTCATGTCACATCTCAGTTCACTGATCTTCATGTCACTTCTCTGTTCACTGATCTTCATGTCACATCTCAGTTCACTGATCTTCATGTCACTTCTCAGTTCACTGATCTTCATGTCACATCTCAGTTCACTGATCTTCATGTCACTTCTCTGTTCACTGATCTTCATGTCACTTCTCTGTTCACTGATCTTCATGTCACACCTCTGTTCACTGATCTTCATGTCACTTCTCTGTTCACTGATCTTCATGTCACATCTCAGTTCACTGATCTTCATGTCACTTCTCAGTTCACTGATCTTCATGTCACATCTCAGTTCACTGATCTTCATGTCACTTCTCAGTTCACTGATCTTCATGTCACATCTCAGTTCACTGATCTTCATGTCACTTCTCAGTTCACTGATCTTCATGTCACATCTCAGTTCACTGATCTTCATGTCACTTCTCTGTTCACTGATCTTCATGTCACATCTCAGTTCACTGATCTTCATGTCACTTCTCTGTTCACTGATCTTCATGTCACACCTCAGTTCACTGATCTTCATGTCACATCTCAGTTCACTGATCTTCATGTCACATCTCAGTTCACTGATCTTCATGTCACACCTCAGTTCACTGATCTTCATGTCACACCTCAGTTCACTGATCTTCATGTCACACCTCTGTTCACTGATCTTCATGTCACACCTCTGTTCACTGATCTTCATGTCACATCTCTCTTCGCTGATCTTCAGGGGTTACCTGCGGCTACTTCAATAAAACACGTCTCTGTCGCTTTGCCTACAAGATGATTTTGGGGTCCACACCTGTCTATATGAACTGGATCATAAAGGTTTACACCCCTTCACGAGCACTTTACTCTTCACAAGAGAACAGACTGTCCTTGTCCTCTGCTCACACAAGATCTCAGTCCAAACGGTTCTCTCGCGTCGTTCCTTAATACTGGAACAAGTTACTGGTGTAGATAAGAGCAGAGTCGTCCCTCGAGACGTTCAAGAGGATGTTGAAAACTGTCCTCTTCCAAGGACAGCCTCTGTCATTCATCGCTCTCCCTCTTTAACTTCCCGAGCGTTTGAATGTCGTCTCAGTGACACTTATGTAACTGCTGTCTACATCTACTATGTTACTGTGGTGTGATTGTTTTCCTCTGTTGTAAATCATTTTAGACAAAAGTGTTGGCTAAATGTGATGTTTTCACAGGTTTCTCTCTTTTTTTGTTTTTGCTTTATTTCTATTTTTTCATGTTTTGTGGTTTTATTGGTTTCTGGTCTCTTTATTGTTAACATTTATTGTGGTTGTTTACAGTGGTTTTATATGTTTTAGGTGATTTTCATTGGTTGTCTTTAGAGTATTAATGTTTTTTTTCTCATTAGATGTCTTTTTTTGTTGGTTTTAAAGTAATGTGTGTGTGGGGGGGTATTAAGAGTGTGAGATGGTGAGATGGAGAACAAGTTACAGTTACTCCTTCAGACTAGCAGGTGAAGATCCATCCATCCGTTTTTGTATACCCACTTATTCCTTTGCAGGGTCACGGGGGTCTGCTGGAGCCTATCCCAGCTCGTTACAGCCGAGACAATAATGACAAGTACCAACATTGCAACTGTAAGAATAACTAATAATAGGAGGATGATTATAATTATTACTCTATTTGTGTAAATGGACGTATGTTTGTACGTATATATGTATATACATGTGGTGACTTGAATGAGTGATGCACTGAAGAAATTATTTATGGAAAATAGCTAATGTTCTTGACGAATTCACTTTATTTGTACACTGTATTAATGTTGTTGGTGAACAATGAAACAGGCATTCTAGACATGAATGGCAGCACTTCCAGGGTTCGTTGCTCCAACCAACTGCTACATTTTTCAGACTGCAACATCAGTGCAACCGCAGCCCAAGTGACTGGGGCCCGTGACATGAAGACAGTAGTGAAGTCAGCCTGTTATCACCTAAAGAACTTAGAGGATTTAAGGACCGATCTCTCAGCAGAACTTATAAAGACTTGTCCACATTCTTATCTTCAGTAGAATTGACTACTGTAACAGTGTTCTCACAGGTCTCTAAGAAAATCCATCTAACAACTGCAGTTAGTCCAGAACGGTGCTGCCCGACTCCTCACTAAGACCAAGAGACTGGACTGGACTGGAAATCCTGCTGTTGGTTTATAAATCTCTGAATGGTCTCAGGCCCAAAAACATTTCTGATCTCCTGGTCCATTATAAACCAATGAGAACCCTCCGGTCATCAGGGTCACGCCTACTTTCTGTACCGAGTTACACCCAAACAGGTGAGGCAGCGTTCAGCTTTTATGTTCCTCACCTGTGGAACAAACTCCCAGAATGCATCAGGGCTGTCTGTTGTGGATCAAGGAATTGAACCCCAGAGCAGAGAGCCAAGGAAAGTGGAACTGATTTATTTATGACCAGGAACAAAAACTATTGCAGTCCAACTAGGCCGGAACAAAGCTTGGCAGACGTAGAATCCCCATAGATGAACTGGACTTGACTCGACTCTTGGAATCGGACGCAATCTTCTGGCAACCAGGAGCGGTGAGAAGGCCTGGTAAATAGGTTGAGGCTGATGAGGGGATTGAGTGCAGGTGTCCGAAATGGCTGGCCACGCCCCTGCCATCCACATGGTCTGCAACACAAAGGGGAGGGAAAAAACACCACCGAGCCTCCACAACCATCACAGTACCCCCCCCCCCCTCAACGGCCGCCACCTGGCGGCCTACCAGGCTTGTGCGGGAACCGGGCATAAAAATCCTGCAGAAGAGCCGAGGGACCCAGGAGCGCTCCTCTGGGCCAAACCCCTCCCAATCCACCAAGTACTGCCACCCGCGCCCCCGCCGCCAAACATCCAGCAGGCGGCGAACAGCAAAAGCTGGGTGATCATCGACGAGCAGGGGGGGGGGGCGGAGGGGGTACGGCCGGAGGGCTGAGAGCACTGTCCGAGACAGGCTTCAGGAGGGAGACATGGAACGATGGGTGTATCTTCAATGAAGCCGGCAGCTTCAACCGGACCGCGGCAGGGTTTAGGACACGGTCAATCTCGAAAGGACCAATATATCTGGGAGTCAACTTCCGAGACTCACAATGGAGAGGAAGGTCACGGACAACGGGTCTGGTTGTCCACGCTTGTAGTCAGGGACAGGAACCCGACGACGGTCCGCCAATCTCCGGTTACGCTCCGCCGTACGAGCCAGCGCAGCTCTGACCCCCCCGCCAGACCCGATGAGCCCTTCTCAGGTGCATCTGAATGGAGGGCACCGCCACTGCCGCCTCCTGGGTAGGGAAAAGGGGAGGCTGGTAGCCGTTAGATGCCATGAAGGGAGACATGCCGGTGGCTGAAGAGACCAAGGTGTTATGGGCATACTCAATCCAAGGCAGGTGGGTGGACCAGGAAACAGGGTGGTCAGCCGCGACGCAACGAATGGCAGACTCCAGGTCCTGGTTTGCCCGCTCTGTTTGGCCATTAGACTGAGGATGGTAACCAGATGACAAACTTACGGTAGCCCCGATGGCCTTACAGAAAGCCCCCCAGACCCGGGAAGTGAACTGGGGACCCCTGTCAGAAACGATATCCTGAGGAAGTCCATGAAGCCTAAAAACATGCTGAACCAGGAGATTAGCAGTCTCAAATGCTGTAGGCAGCTTAGCAAGGGGAATGAAATGGACCGATTTTGAAAAGCGGTCAACCACTGGCAGAACGGTGGTGTTACCTTCTGATGGGGGAAGTCCGGTAACGAAATCCACAGCAATGTGTGACCAAGGGCGATGAGGAACAGGAAGTGGTTGAAGCAGGCCGGCCGGGGCACGATGAGATGCCTTGTTACGAGCACAAACAGAGCAGGCAACGACAAACTCCCGAGTGTCAGATATCATGGATGGCCACCAGAAGCGCTGTTGCAGCAGGGACAGCGTGCAGTGAACCCCAGGGTGGCACGCAAGGGTGGAGCTGTGACCCCACTGTAGCACAGCGGACCTGACCGGCGGAGGCACAAATAGGAGACCGGCAGGACATGTAGGTGGAATGGGAAGGTCTTTCTGAGCCTCCTGAACGACCCTCTCCACCTCCCAGCCAGCGACCCCTACAATACATGAGGAAGGCACAATGGTGTCTTCCCCAGGCCCAGGTCTGGGCGAACTGACAGGACAGAGAGTCGGGCTTCCCATTCTTGGATCCAGGACGGTAGGTGAGTGTGAAATTGAAGCGACCGAGGAACAGGGCCCACCGGGCCTGACGCGAGTTGAGTCTCCGAGCAGAGCGGAGGTAGGACAAGTTCTTGTGATCCGACCATACCAGAAATGGCTGAGAAGCACCCTCCAGCCAGTGCCTCCACTCCTTGAGCGCCAAGACTACCGCCAATAGTTCCCGGTTTCCCACATCATAGTTCCTCTCGGCAGGAGTTAGACGCCGAGAGAAGAAAGCGCAGGGGTGCAGTTTCTGGTCTGAAGCGGATCGCTGGGACAGAACGGCTCCAACTCCAGTCTCCGAGGCGTCCACTTCCACCACGTATTGAGCTGTAGGATCAGGGTGACACAACACAGGAGCAGAACAGAACAGGTGCTTTAACTGAACAAAAGCCTCGTCTGCTTCAGGCGACCAGGAGAACGGAACCTGTACAGAGGTGAGTCCAGTAAGGGGAGAGGCTACTCTACTGTAGTTCCGAATAAATCTCCGGTAAAAGTTAGCGAAGCCTAAAAATCTCTGCAGTTGCTTCCTGGTAGAGGGTGTCGGCCAATCTACCACTGCTTTGATCTTGGAGGGATCAGGCTTCGGCTGCCCCTCTCCTACTACAAACCCCAAAAAACTAACAGATGACACATGGAAAGCACACTTCTCTGCTTTAACATAAAGTCTATTCTCCAGCAATCGCCGCAAAACGAGTCGGACATGCTGAACGTGCTCCCTAGTATTGCGGGAGAAAATCAAAATATCGTCCAAATAAACAAACACAAATCTATTCAGCATGTCTCGCAAAACATCATTTATGAGGGCCTGAAAAACAGCAGGCGCGTTGGTAAGCCCGAATGGCATGACCAGGTACTCAAAATGTCCCAATGGTGTATTAAATGCCGTCTTCCACTCATCCCCCTCCCTTATCCTCACCAAATGATAGGCATTACGGAGGTCAAACTTAGAAAACACAGTGGCCTGATTCAAGGAGCTGAATGCTGAGTCAAGGAGAGGCAGGGGATACTTGTTCTTTACCGTAATACTGTTCAAGCCCCTAAAGTCAATACAGGGGCGTAGAGATTTGTCCTTGTCCACAAAAAAGAAACCGGCCCCCACAGGAGAAGAGGAGGGCCGAATAAGTCCAGCAGCCAAGCTCTGTGTAATATATGTCTCCATAGCCTCTCTCTCTAGTATTGACAGCTTGTACAGCTTGCTCGACGGCAATGGGGCACCGGGGATTAAATCTATGGAGCAGTCATAAGGTCTATGAGGTGGCAAGGAAGAGGCACGGTCCTTGGAAAAAAAAAACTTCCTGGAGGTCATGGTATGCTGACGGAACTGCATGGGAACAGCAGCATGTAAACAATGATTGTGGCAAAACAGACTCCAATTTCCAATAGAGTGACTAGACCAGTCTATGTGGGGGTTATGGAGGATGAGCCAGGGAAGTCCCAGAACGAGGGGGGCGGAAGGTGAAGGAATGATATACAGACACAGCAGCTCCTTGTAATTACCAGAAACAAGTAAAGACAGAGGCACTGTACGGTGGGTGATCAGAGACAGCACTCTTCCATCTAGAGCGAAAACCTCTTTTGGCTCAGGAAGAGGCTCAGAGGGGATGTTAGCTCTGGATACCAGCTCAGAGTCAATAAAGCTGTCATCTGCACCAGAGTCCACCAGGGCGAGGACAGGAATATGGGTGGACTTTAAAAAAATGGTCCCCTCTAGTTGGAGGCACTTGGAGGAGGTATTGATGGGAGTATGGCTCACCAGCGCCCCTCCTGGAGCGGGCAAGCCTGACCTTTTGGCCGAATGGGACAGTTGGGCAGCATGTGGCCTGCCTGGCCACAATAAAAACAGAGACCTTGGCGACGGCGGCGCTGACGTTCCTCCCGAGAGAGCCGGATACCACCTAGCTGCATGGGCTCCTCAGGAGGTAGAGCGGCAGGTGGATCGGTGGTGGCCAACTGACGCAGCGGAGACGCGGAGGGCTTGGACCGGGCACAAGGAACAGGGGAGGTGCCCCGCTCAGCTCTCTCCCTGACCCTGTCGCAAAGGCGATTATCAAGCCTAATGGAGAGGGAAATCAACTCCTCTAAGGTACCCACCTCATCCCTTGTGGCCAGTTGGTCTTTAATGACTTCATTGAGACCCCGGAAAAAAAATGGTCTGAAGGGCCTTATCATCCCACCGACACTCGGCCGCCAGGATGCGAAAATCAATCGAGTAAACAGACACCGGACCAGAACCCTGACGTAAAGAGAGCAACCTATTCCCTGCTTCTTTGCCTCGGAGTGGGTGATCGAATACTCTCAACATCTCTGCTGAGAAGGAATTTAGAGTGTTGCAGACTGGTGATTTGCTATTTGCTAAGGCCACGGCCCAGGCTGACGCCTTTCCGGAGAGGAGGCTCATGATAAATGCCACCCTAGACTTATCCGAGGAGTAGGTGAGTGGCTGTTGGTCAAATACTAAAGTACAATGATGGAGAAATTGGTGACATGAACCTATCTCACCAGAATAATGGTTGGGAGTGGGGATAAATGGCTCACGGGGCTGTGCCGACAGAGAGGGCAGGAACAGGTGCCAAAGGAGCCGGAAACAAAGCATCCGTGGAGTCTTGGGCCGGAACGGGTCGAGCAGAAGTCAGAAAGGTGAGATGAGTAGTTACTTCAACCAGGCGTTCCCCAAGCTGTTTTACTCCCTTGGTGAGATCTTGGATGGCGTTCATCGCAGAATGAAGAGCTTGGCCCTGCTGTCCCAGGAGAGCTTCCTGAGCGGCAATGGCCTGCTTGATCCTCTCGGTTTCGGCCAGAGTCTGGGTCAGGTGTTGAGCCTCTGCGAGGTTCATGGTGGCCAGAAGATTCTGTTGTGGATCAAGGAATTGAACCCCAGAGCAGAGAGCCAAGGAAAGTGGAACTGATTTATTTATAACAAGGAACGAAAACTATTGCAGTCCAAATAGGCAGGAACAAAGCTTGGCAGAAGCAGAATCCCCATAGCTGGACTTGACTTGACTTGACTTGACTTGACTTGACTTGACTTGACTTGACTTGACTTGACTTGACTTGACTTGACTTGACTTGACTTGACTTGACTTGACTTGACTTGACTTGACTTGACTTGACTCTTGGAATCGGACGCAATCTTCTGGCAACCAGGAGCGGTGAGAAGGCCTGGTAAATAGGTTGAGGCTGATGAGGGGATTGAGTGCAGGTGTCCGAAATGGCTGGCCACACCCCTGCCATCCACATGGTCTGCAACACAAAGAAGGGGAGGGGAAAAACACCACCGACCCTCCACAACCATCACACTGTCTATGTCTATCTAAGTCTATCATATGTCTATCTTTAATTTCTGCTTTTTAATTCTTTTACTTTCATGCATTTTTAGTATTTAAAGCCCTTTAAATTGTGTTTTACATGAAATGTACTATACAAATACATTTGCTTTGCATTCACAACACAGTGATTCAGCAATGGAGTGTCTTCAGTGCGAGGCTTCTTCAGATCCATCAACACAGACTGCTACAGATCCTTCCTGTTCGTAGCTATGAACGTTTACAATGAATCATAAAAGCCTAAAATCATGGAAACAGTTTCCCAAAGTGGTGTTTGGCCACATATTAATATTAATTTGGTTGTAAAGGTGGAGGTGGTGTCAGCCTCCTTAACTCAAACTGGAAGTTGGTTCCAGAGTGATGGTGCCTGATAACAGAAAGTTGTCCTCCAAATCTACATTTGGATCTTCTAGGATCTACGAGTAAACCTGCACCCTGAGAACGGAGAGCTCTATCAGGAACATAAGTTGCTATCAGGTTTTGCAAATGTCGAGCTTGGCCATTTAGAACCTTATATGCAAGTAGCAACATTTTAAATTGGACTGTAGATTTTAAGGGGAGACGAGGGAGGCGACACTGCAGAGACGTGGTCTCCTGTGGATTCCTGTCAGCATTTACGCTGCTGCAGTCAGGATCAGCTGGAGGATATCCAGAGAATTACTTGGACATCCAGCCCAGAATCCTGAACGACATCACCCACCAGTTTCTGAAGGCTAGTTTACCTTGTACAGCACAGCACCATGTTGCAGGCGGGTGGAGGAAACAGCCCCCTTCTTTTAGTTACTGCCAGTTACTAGGTTACACTGTGACGCTGATTGAAATTACATTCTCTCTGATAAACTCATCTATTTTCACATGTCGTCACTGAAACAAGATTTAAATCAGGACCAGCGAAAGCTGAAACAAAAACTCTCAAAACTGAAGTCAGGATTAGGATGAGGTTTGGACCCAGACTCTAGTAGCCGGTAGCGGGCCGGCAGGTTTTATCTTCTTTGTTGGCTTCAGCCCAGCCAGTACATTGTTAGTTCTTGGTCAGGATCAGTGCTCCATTACTTAACACAGTAAAATAAAAACATACAACTGAACATCTAACAGACAACAATGAACAGTCTCATAATACCTAAATTATTTATTCCTATATTTATTTATTCCTAATATTTTGATATTTCAGTTGGGTTTATTACCTAAAGAGAAATAACAGCATAAATGTCAGACTCATTAAATCTTTAAAGATACATTTGAAATCTAAATCCAGAGGGAAGAACAATTAGAAATAAAATGAAATTGAAGGAAAAATTAGCATTTCTGTTTTTTTCAACTACTATTTTCTCATATATTATGAGTAGAATTTTTCTACCAGCTTCATCCTAATGATAATTGAGTGGACTGGAATCTTTCTCAGAATCATCGCACTCCTCTTTTTCATTAATAAAACCCTTGAAGGCTGTGCGTACCGTCTCGTTTTGAAAACACACAGCACCGCCGTATCTTTTGTACTGGGTTGTTCTTCTGTTCACATCTGCGATACAAACCCATGGTTTGTTCTGGTCGACAGCAACACACCACTTTGAATGATCGTTTCCACTCGACCAGTCACCCATTGGGGTTTTTATCTCTTTGATGTTAATCACAGGAAACTCATCACTACAGTAGGACTTGTTTCCGCCCACTGGCCACATCTGGGCGTTCAGCTCACTCTCGACTTCGTTGGCAATCGTGACGTAAAGATCTCCACCTAGAAAAAGAGGAGTCAGGTTAGAGAAATGTTCCGTTATCTCCAGCTCTTCCTGTTGTTTTTATAATCATATTGATTATGTTTATGCAACTCTTGATATTGAGCAACTTTGCATGCTTTCATCCTGTTTTTTATTGTTATTTATTGATAGTATTTGTTGGTTGTGTAAAACAGCTTTCTTTCCTTATAATATAAGACCCGGGGTCTCTATGAGACTAACCTGTGTCTTCTGGTTTAACACATCATCTATTTCTCATCCATTTAATTTTTCTATTCATCATTCACATTACACATTGGTTGTTTATGACTCATTATTCCATTAATTTATTTATTTATATATGTTAGTCAGTGTTGCATGCAGAAACTGTTTTAGTTACAGAAAAACAGTGGGGAACTGTGAAGAATATATTTAGTCCCTCTGTGAGATCATGATGAAGTCACGCTGAGGTCATGATGAGTCCACTCAGGTCAGACCAGGATTGTGTCTGTGCAGTTTGGGTTCAGTCGTCTGACACAGCTGCAAAGATGTTTTAGGAGCTGCAGGTTATTTTGTCTAAAGAGCACCGAGCTCTGTTCTGGAAAACTGCTGGACTGGACACTCTCCGTGTCACTCATGTATTGAAACTTCAGATTTATGTTTTGACCCTTTTGCATGCAAAATATAATTAGATAATTCATTGATTCAAGCCATGTTGCCAAGTCCGTATTTTACAGTTTCATTTTATTATTTCAGTCTTATTCAGATATTACAGTCACCTAGTGGTTAAAATGTGTTTCTACAGAGGTATTAGATACTTTTTTCCACAACAGGAAAACCACAATGTTTCTGGATATTATCCTCAAATATTTGTCCTGTTTCTAACACTGGTAATTATAACCTATGATTATTTGGACTGTGAGCTCAACATTAGTTAACTCTGTCTAGTGATGTTGTTTTAGACATTGTCTGAAGATGATGTGTATGAAGAACCGGACCAAGACTGCACACATTCACTCTTACCATTGATCTAATGGGTTTAAGGATGGGTGTCAGAATGCGACCAAGGAGGCTTCCAGAATCATGGATGTTTGTTAGCGGTTTTCCAACTCCATTCTCATCAATGTAAAGGTAGTTGTCGCCATTTAACTTTTCTTTTTCTTTGTTTTTCTCTTTGTTGGGTGATTTGTATAAGATGTACCTAATGATGAACAGAAACAAAAATGTGAACATATATTCAAGAAATCTGCTCACTGCATCACGTCTTAGTGTATTTAGAGGTTTTACTGGAAGTCTGGTGTGATTCCTCACCAGTCCACTTCACCGTTGTTTTTATCCCTGCAGGTCACTCCGGAGCCCTCACACCCCCAACAGAGCAGACAGACGGTCAAGACCAACCTCCAAATCTTCCTGAAAAACACAGAAACAAAGCCTTCCAGCTCTTCACTTTCTTCACACAAGCATCACTTTTGTTTAATGGTCCCAGATGTTGTTTTCACCCTGGACTGGTTTTATCAGGTGACCTACAGTAACCTGTGGTAATCATGGAGGATATCAGTGATATCAAACCGGTGGGAATGCTTCCTGTCTGTGATTTGTGAATTCAAAGTTCCACCAGTAAATTATGTACCGTACTGCAGCAAACACATATACATATCGCAGTTATTCACTGATTTGTGGCTGGAGTAATTTTTTTAAAATTTATTTTTTACAAAATTCCTCAGCTCACCCTTTCTGCCTCTTTCCACATGTAACTATATTATTTTATTGAGGGTTGGGGATTCTGTTTGCTTATTGTTACCATGGCAACGTAAGCACATACATCATTTCACTTTTGTCACCAGGTAAAATGTGATGTGTCATCACTCTAGTCCAGCTGTAGAGTGTTTGATTTGATGCTTTCAACTCAATAATTCTCCCAAATTGTATTCAAATAAGTCCTGGATTCATACTATCATCCAAGTGTATGTTCATTACATGCTGAGGTGAATAACTGAATGACCTGGGCTCCTGAGGTGATACTAGTCCTGGGAATAGGGCAGGTATTGCCTCAGGACCTGGAGATGATCATGATGATCAAAAGCCTCTTTCTCTGTTTGTCCTTCCTCTGCTCCACGCTCATTCTGCTGTTACCTAATCCTGTCTATCAGTATCACTCCTAAAGAGAACTTCAGCACCTTTTGTTCTGCTTCTTCCAGCTCTGCCTCTGGACTGTTACGTACCACCGCCAAAGGATCAAACCATATAAGGATCATGTAGTTTCTCGTCAAAGATATGTTAGACAGGATCCGCACATGCAAACTGGGGTCATTTTAACTTTTTTAATCTGCAGAAAGAGTTCAAAAAAAGGTCTGCTTCTTCTTCTGGTCACTGACACTTTATCACAAGTCTGAAGAAGATGGCTACTGATGTCACACAAACAATTGTTAATAAATGCAGAAGAAGAAAAAAAGACCCCAGAAGCACATTTATAGGAAATAAAGCGTGGATCCAGCGTGGATCCTAGAGGTACCCCACAAGAGAGAGAATCCTCAGAAGAAGGAAATTCATTGATCTGTACAGTCAAGCTACTGTCAGTTAAATAATACTTGAACTAAAAGGCTGCAGTTTTAATGTCCACACTCTGATCCAGCTGGGATAAAATAATCTAATAGAAACAGGAGGAACAGTTTTGATCAATGCACAATAAAAAATAAATCTAAAACACAATCACAGTTTTTTTTTTAAGTATATGAAGTGTTTAAACAAAATGTTCATCCATCTATTTTCTATACCCGCTTCATCCTTTGCAGGGTCACGGGGGTCTGCCGGAGCTTATCACGACTCATTGCAGGCGAACACCCTGGACAGGTCGCCGGTCCATCACAGGGACGCATCCAAAGACAAACAACCACACACACTCACACCTACGGGCAATTTAGTATCAATCAATCTAGCCTGCATGTTTTTGGACTTTGGGGGGAAGCCGGAGGACATTTCAAGAATCTAATATTAACATATTACATATTTGGCATCCAGGACTAAACACCTGCTTCCTAAAATGTGGAAGCTTTTACTAGATATATCTCAACAGAATTTTAATTCACTTTTAGAAAACTATAAAAGTTGACTGCTTTAAAAAACAAACAATGAAAGATTTATAGTACCTGCTTGTTCTTGTTTAGAGTGATCAGGTCTGCAGCAGTCCACTTCAGACCACAATCAGAGTTAGTGTAGACTCCCGGAATATGCAAAGCGTTGTAATTGAAAAATACTGATGTTCTTACAATGTCAAGCTTTTGGGGAACTCTGTTGAACAATACTGTTGTATAACCCAAGGGGAAACTTGCTTCTGTGGCAATTACTGCTGCTTTGTTTGTGAAACTGTTAGGGTGCAACCACATGTTCTTGTTTTAGTGCAACATAGTTTTGACATCTGTTTGGAAACCGATAGGGCGAGTCTATTTTTCTGTTAGACTGCTTTGCAAAGATGATTACTTCTGCTTTAGGCGTAGGTTGAAGGCTGTATAAGAAGAAGTTGTATGTCTGCTTCGATAGACTCACTCTGCTGACTGTGTTCAACTGTGTGACTCTCAGCTCTACAGCTTAATAAACTTTAGTAAACGGAGCTCTCCTGTACCGTTTCTTATTAAACTGAGATCATTTCCACAACGTCTTGAGAAGGCAGTATCAAGAACTGGAGCATTATCCAACCTTATGCAAATAAGAACGTCTATCATGAGGCCGTTATCCTGTCAAAACAGATATAGTTCTGCATGTCAGTGCAGTGAAAGAAAGTTTCTACGTTGGTCCATTGTTCTAGTGTTTACGTTCCCGTCAGCAGAGGGCAGCAAAGCTAAACCCAAAAGCAGCAGTCCATCTCTTCCTAATAGATTAATGGGGCAATTTGGAAAATAGAGTACAGACAGTTGACAGGAGTCTCCCTCTGGGTCTCTCAACCACACAGGTTCTGATTCATCCACATACGTGGCCTGACTGCTAGCTGATCGTACTATGATCCCTGTGTCGGTTTTATGGTACCCAGGAATGCTTTGTTTATGCTTTCATGTTACTCTGTACTACAAAAACACTCCAGGATCAGATAAGAAATACAAAGACTTACTCAACAAAAGCACACCAACTGCTGTCATTGTTAACTATCTGTACTCAGATGTTCACAGCACAGCAGTAGCTGGAGTAACTTTAAAAGACAGTCAAAAACCCCTATTCAGAATGTGGGCCCCTCCACATATTTCTTTGTATAAGGCTAACACTCAGAAATCAATTCAATTCAATTCAATTTTGACACAAGTTGTCTCTAGGCGCTTTCCAGAGACCCAGAACATGACCCCCGAGCAATTATTACATAAACAGCGGCAGGTAAAAACTTCCCTAGTGGAAGAAAAACCTTAAGCCAAACAGTGGCAAGGAAAAACTCCCCTTTAAGAGGGAGGAAACCTTGAGCAGGACCTGGCTCATGAGGGGGGACCCTCCTGCCGAAGGCCAGCCGGGTAGAGCAAGAAGTAAGAAAGAATAGAGACATAGAGACACCGTCAAAGGTACAAGACAGGATACTATAATAACTATCATCAGTAGTCCAATTAGACTTCTGTGTATATGGGTAATATATGGATAGACGGTGATCCAAGGGGATGGGGACTGCAGGTCGGGATGTCAGAAAGTATCCAACAGACATCCACACAGACAGGTGAAGGCAGACACTGGGATGGTCAGAGGTGGAACTGCAGGTCAGCAAGCAGCTTCTGAGGTTCTGGTCCGCAGGACATGCACAGAAGAGGAAAAGAAGGGCCAGACAAGCACAACAAACTACAAGAACAATGGACCACAATTAAGTTTATGGGATATTGTTAATAAATGAGGGTTGAGGTGAAGAAGAGACAGAGAAGACAAAGAGAAACAGAGAAGGTGAAAGGTTCCAAAATCAAGGTCATTTCCAGGTGAGCGGTCTTCACTAGTCACAGATCATGTCGTCATTGCTGGAGTCAGTCATGGGGATGGCGTCGGAGTCACTTTCAGAGTTGTCGTCTGTGATGTTCCGTGTCGAACAGTCATCTTTTTTCTTAATAAAACCCTTGAAGGCTGTGCGTACCATCTCGTTTTGAAAACACACAGCACCGCCGTATCTTTTGTACTGGGTTGTGCTTCTGTTCACATCTGCGATACAAACCCATGGTTTGTTCTGGTCGACAGCAACACACCACTTTGAATGATCGTTTCCCCTCGACCAGTCACCCATTATGGTTTTTATCTCTTTGATGTTAATCACAGAAAACTTAGTACTACAGTAGGACTCGTCTTGCTTTAATGTCCACGTCTGGACATTCAGCTCACTCAACTTCGTTGGCAATCGTGACGTAAAGATCTCCACCTAGAAAAAGAGGAGTCAGGTTAGAGAAATGTTCCGTTATCTCCAGCTCTTCCTGCAGGACGCTTCGTCCCCCAGATCTACTCATCGATCACATGACTGAACGCAGACAGGAAGCAGGTCCTCCTCAATCCTGCTTCAGGAAAATGTTTTGAAACCAGAGGGTTTTCTCTTGCTCCCATCCCTGTGATGAGTGATCACCAAATATCGGAAGAGCATGTGTTGTATCCACATTTGTTAACTTGTGCAGTAAACATGCAAACATCTTACCTTCCGGTTCTGTTGAACTTTGTTTAGGAATTAGTTTAAAACTGTTTCCTTGGGCTGATACGACTTCTGGGAAATTGCCAGTCGGGGGGGTTAGTTTTTTCCAGTTTACAGCATCTTTCAGCTCCTGGTGAAAACTGTCTGGGATATCATGTTCAAATGGAAAAGCTCGGATGTACTGCAGATATGTACCTGAAACATGAAAACATGACAACTGTAAGACTAGAGGTTCTACAAATCTGGATCCTTGCAGTAACTAACATTCTTACCGATAGTTTTGAACTGGTCGTAGTTTACAGTGATGCATATAAATGTTTGGGCATTTGTGAAACTGGAGGAAGACCAGACGTTGTTCTGATCTCTCCTGAATGGGAATTGTGGTGTGCTGTGGGAGAGCCAGACTCCGGTTCTTCCCTTGTTCACCATCAGTAGTCCTGCGGAAAAGATCATCAGAATGAGTTCACAGCTACTTCATGAAAGGTTCAGAAGATCTGACCATCAACACGTGTTTGACAAAAGGGAAGGTGCTGCAGGCTTTTCAGATTGTAACAAGTCTGTTGTAATTAAGGTTGGCTATAACATAATTTAAGCTTACATTACAGCCTAATTCTTTTTTCCTTTTTGTTTACACAGACAGAAAATGCTGAGCTGCTGGGAGACATTTATAGCGGCATATTGCATACAGACACTTGTGATCTGACAGCCTTCTTAACATCCATCCATCCATCATCTTTACCCGCTTACACCTTCGCAGGGATACGGGGGTCTGTCGGAGCCTATCCCGACACATTGCAGGCAAAAGGAAGGGGTCCACCCTTGACAGGTCACCAGTCCATATCAGAGCCACATACAAAGACAGACAACCATGCACGTTCACATTCACACCTATGGGCAATTTAGAATGATCAATTAACCTAGTATGCATGTTTTTGGACTGTGGGAGGAAGCCGGAGTACCCGGAGGGAACCAACACAAGCAGGGGGAGAACATGCACCTTCTTGCTTTGAGGCAAAAACCACCATGCTGCCACCACATACGGCACAATAATGCAGTTCTCAACACCTAGCGGACTCTGGCCAGATGCTTAATATGCAAAAATGCTTATTCAGTCAGTCCATCCCTAGATATTTGGGCCACTTGATCTCCAGTGAGGGAATTCATCCAGATATAAATCGTACTATTGCTGATCAAGGTGCCCCAGCCTCTCATGATGTTGCCTCTCCTTCTTGGGACTCATCTCATGCAGTAAATTCTTGCCTAACTTTGCTAGTGTGGTTGAACCAATGCGAGCATTGCTGCGGGACCAGGCCGACTCGAGCCTTGTCTGGACTGTGGCTGCTGATTGCAGCTGCAATGCCTTAAAATAGCTGCTCCTGCACAGTCAAGTGCTTGCGTAAGTTGACCCTGCCCTTCCAACATTTGCGACTACGGATGCATCAGACTTTGGACTGGGTGGTGTGCTGACTCAGCTACACGCTGACGGCACTGAATGCATCATTGCTTTTGCACCACGGACCCTCACCACTGCTGAAAGAACCCACTCTACAGTGGAGAAGGAGACTCTCCCTTGAGTCTGGGCTGTTGAAAAGTGGAGACCATACCTTCACGATGAGAACAGACCACCAAGCTCTGACCACGCTACTTTGTACTAAAGGTATCGGCTGTGCAGGGATGAGAGTTACCTGATGGTTATCCCACTTATATGCTTCACCTATGATATGCAATACAGACCTGGACCCTGGACACAGAACCAGGCTGCTGACTGCCTGTTACGTCTGCAGTTGCCTACAGATGTGCCTTCTGAGGAGGAGCCTGATATAGTTGCATCTGGAGGATTTTATATCTTCATCTACACGGTGTCCTGAGCTCTGCCTGTTGCGAGCCCAAATCACAAAGAGATGGCTGGCTCGGAAGGCGGATATGGATCCTAATTTGACACAGTACTTCCTGATTCAACATGAACTCTCTTCATTGGATGATCTTGGTTCACCTGGCACATTATGGCACCAGGGCATTTTACGTACTAAAGAATGGCTGACTGAACGTCATTGACAGCCTCACATGGACAAACTTGAACCAACCATAGCTGCCTACTGTGTTTGCCAGCTCAGTGACAAAACAGCCAAGACTGCTCCTGCCCCGCACCAGTGGTTGAGCTACCAGATCGGCTTTGAAAGACAGTGGGCCTGGACATTGTGGATCCTTTTATCTATGCGCCTTCCTCTTGTAGGTTTGTAATGACTTTGGTGGATTATTACAGTAAATGACCAGATGTTGCGTTTCTGCTGATGTTGTCATCACATTCCTGCGTTCTGGTTTCAGCACGGAGGGCAATGATATCAGTAGAAGATGGTCTTCTGATATTTAAATTGTGAGAATGCTTTTTCTTTTTTTTTCGAAATGCCATTATAATCTCTTTTTTTAGGTAAGTTGGTAGTTTATTTATTCTGATTGTTTGAAGTATCCTCCTTCACACAATCAGCTGAAGGTAGGGGAAGGGTTTTTTTGTTCCACATCAGGTAAAATTCTAATAAACCATCCAACTTACTAATTTATTTAATTCATACTTGTGGTTTTTATCCCCTCTTTGTTTTGATTGACAGCTGTCACTCTGTTGTGTCAACCTGCCATCACTTTAGCTGTTTGTTGTCATTTCAGTGAACGGTGAATACAGACTTTGAACAACATATTTGTTGTAGCTACCAGCAGACGGAGCAGGGTCATGAATGTAAGAAAGAGAGTAAGGAAAGAAGAGAGGGTTTTTTTTGGCCGTGTACATAGTTGGGGAAGAGGAATAAAGTGAGTAAAAGGAAGCTCTTGTTTGCTGTCGTGATATTGCAACCTAACATAACAATATTCATTTTTATTTTAATTATTATAGGGCTGGTTGTACTTATAATTGAGATCATCTCAAAGTGTCAGATTGTTCATCAAGAGATTTTATTACCATTTCATGATAGTAAATTCAATAAATGACATCACTTTGAATTATACCTCATACAGCATTTCAGGTGCAGATGTAAGTTACAGTAAATTTAATTTATTGATTATTGAGGACAGGTTAGGTGGGTAGCCGACATCGCTGTAGAAGCTGCAGCGTTAAAATGTGCTCAGAGCAGTTATAATTGATCGATAAGTATCGGCATTTGTAAAAAAAATAAAAATATAAACAACTTGTGGTCAGTGGTGTGAAATGAGCTCTGATCAGTGCAGACCAGTATTGACCAGTATGAACTAAAACAGAGTGGTACAGTGAGAAGACGATTGTGCGAGGTGATGAGGACGTCAGTTGTAAATGTAACTGAAGTGGTTTCAGAACTTTTTAAAAATATTTCTTCTTAAAAATCAAAACAGAATGTGAGAAATTTTCAGCACTTAGATTTATGATCAGGGAAAAATGATCAAATTGTGGCCTGAAGCAGCAGAGCTGCAGGTTCCAAAATCAAGGTCATTTCCAGGTGGGCGGTCTTCACTAGTCACAGATCATGTCGTCATTGCTGGAGTCAGTCATGGGGATGGCGTCGGAGTCACTTTCAGAGTTGTCGTCTGTGATGTTCCGTGTCGAACAGTCATCTTTTTTCTTAATAAAACCCTTGAAGGCTGTGCGTACCATCTCGTTTTGAAAACACACAGCACCGCCGTATCTTTTGTACTGGGTTGTGCTTCTGTTCACATCTGCGATACAAACCCATGGTTTGTTCTGGTCGACAGCAACACACCACTTTGAATGATCGTTTCCCCTCGACCAGTCACCCATTATGGTTTTTATCTCTTTGATGTTAATCACAGAAAACTTAGTACTACAGTAGGACTCGTCTTGCTTTAATGTCCACGTCTGGGCGTTCAGCTCACTCTCAACTTCGTTGGCAATCGTGACGTAAAGATCTCCACCTAGAAACAGAGGAGTCAGGTTAGAGAAAGGTTCCGTTATCTCCAGCTCTTCCTGCAGGACGCTTCGTCCCCCAGATCTACTCATCGATCACATGACTGAACACAGACAGGAAGCAGGTCCTCCTCAATCCTGCTTCAGGAAAATGTTTTGAAACCAGAGGGTTTTCTCTTGCTCCCATCCCTGTGATGAGTGATCACCAAGTATCGGAAGAGCATGCGTCGTATCCACATTTGTTAACTTGTGCAGTAAACATGCAGACGTCTTACGTTTTGTTCCGTTTGACTTTTGTTTAGGAATTAGTGTAAAACGGTTTCCTTGGGCTGATACGACTTTGGGGAAATTGCCAGTCGGGGGGGTTAGTTTTTTCCAGTTTACAGCATCTTTCAGCTCCTGGTGAAAACTGTCTGGGATATCATGTTCAAATGTAAAAGCTCGGATGTACTGCAGATATGTACCTGAAACATGAAAACATGACAACTGTAAGACTGGAGCTTCTACATATCTGGATCCTTACAGTAGCTGACATTCTTACCGATAGTTTTGAACTGGTCGTAGTTTACAGTGATGCATATAAATGTTTGGGCATTTGTGAAACTGGAGGAAGACCAGAAGTTGTTCTGATCTCTCCTGAATGGGAATTGTGGTGTGCTGTGGGAGAGCCAGACTCCGGTTCTTCCCTTGTTCACCATCAGTAGTCCTATAAGGAAGAAGTAAACAGTTTATGCTCAGCTTAACAAAGTCACTGCCACATCGTTAAAGCTTGAGAAGATCTGACCATCAACACGTGTTTGATGAAGTAAAGGTTTATCTGGTAGGTTAGAAGTTTTTGAAAAAAAATATTTAAATAGACTTCTGCTACATTTAGTCACACCTGAGGAATTACTTTAGCAGATGTCTGTCCAATAAAGCTATTACTAAATTTAGGGAGGCCGTTGCTCTTCATCTTCCTACAGTGGAACATAGTGAAGCAGTTGAGGGCCGTGACCTCGGTTCTACCTCTGCAGACGTTGATTTCCTTGTCGGTAGCACTCCAGATGTGTTGCCCTCAGCTGTAGATGTAGTTGCTCCTTTGAGAAAGAGGCTCTCTAATCGTAGGAGCTTAACTCCCTGGTTTAACTCACATATTCGTATGTTAAAACAGAAAGTGCACAAAAAAGGAAAGAAAGTGGTTCTCTTGTAGGTCTGTAGATATTTATCGTGCATGGAAATATAGTCTAATAGTATATAAAAAAATGCTTCACAAAGCTAGAACAGCTTATTATTCAGTGTTAATAGAGGATAATAAAAATAACCCACGTTTTCTGTTCAGCACTGTAGCCAGGCTGACGAAGAGCCACAGCTCTGTTGAGTCGTGCATCCTTGCAGCTCTCAGTAGTGAAGACTTTATGAGCTTCTTTATCAATAAAATTGTCAGAATTAGAGAGGAAATTGGCCAGGCCCACCCGGCAGTGGCTGTGGGCATTTCTTCACCTCAAGCGACCAACTTAGGCTCTATCCTGACTCTAGACTGTTCCTGTAGACCTCCCTGAGTAGTATATAGTGTACTAAATGTACTGTATAGTGTAGGATATGTACTATATAGTGTTGTATATGTAGTATATATTGTAATATTGTAGTATATGTAATATATAGTGTAGTATCTGTAGTATATAGTGTAGTATATGTAATATATAGTGTAGTATCTGTAGTATATAGTGTAGTATATGTAATATATAGTGTAGTATCTGTAGTATACAGTGTAGTAAATGTAGTATATAGTGTAGTAAATGTAGTATATAGTGTAGTAAATGTAGTATATAGTGTACTAAATGTAGTGGTGTTAGATGGTCTTGCGATGGCCTCCAGTAAAACTGTGCAAAATCTTGGTGTTATATTCAGTCAGGATTTGTCATTTTAATCAGGTTTGTAACACTGCGTTTTTCCACCTCCGTAATATCGCAAAGATCAGGAGCATCCTCTCACAGAGTGATGCTGAAAAACTAATTCATGCGTTCGTATCTTCTAGACTAGATTACTGTAACGTGTTGTTGGCTGGATGTCCAAGTAATTCTCTGAATATCCTCCAGCTGATCCAAAATGCAGCAGCGCGAGTGCTGACAGGAATCAACAAGAGAGACCACGTCTCTCCAGTTTTAGCTTCCCTCCATTGGCTCCCTTGAAAACTCAGAATCCAATTCAACATTTTATTACTTTTGTCTAAAGTCCAAAATGGCCTAGCACCGCGATATTTACAAGACCTGATAGTACCGTATGTTCCTAATAGAGTTCTCCGTTCTCAGAGTGCAGGTTTACTCGTAGTTCCTAGAAGAACCAAATGTAGATTTGGAGGACGGGCCTTCTGCTATCAGGAACCATCACTATGGAACCAACTTCCAGTTTGAGTTCAGGAGGCTGATACCACCTCCACCTTTAAAACTAAACTTAAAACATTTCTGTTTAATAAAGTATATAGTTAGTACTTTAATGTGCCAGGACCAGTAGTCACAGCAGCAGCTGCAGGACCAGACTGGAGCAGCTGGTCTTCAACACAGCTTCATCCTGTTATGCTGCTGTAGACCTGCTGCAGGGGGACCCCAACATGATCCACTGACTGGTGCCCCTCACCTCCTCTGTTTCTCCTTCTCTTCTTCAGCTCAATCCTTAGTTATTAATTAGAAGTATCTCCTAAGTATAAGTGTTCTCCATTGTTCTTGTAGTTTGTTGTGCTGGTCTGTCTCCTCTTTTTCTCTTCTGTACATGTTTGCAGAACAGAACCTCAGGAGCTGCTTGCTGACCTGCAGTCCGACCTCTGACCTGCAGTCCCACCCTCTGACCACCCCAGTGTTACCTCCACCTGTCTGTATAGATGTCTCTGTTGGATACCTGCTGACATCCTGACCTGCAGTCCTCATCAATGTGGATCATCAACTATCCATATATCACCCATATATACATAGAAGTCTTAGTTCTGCTGCTGATGGATAATTATACTATTGTATCCTGTCTTTTGTACCTTTGACAGTGTGTCTGTGTCTCTCTTTACTCTCTACTTCCTTCTCTACCTGGCTGGTCTTCGGCAGGAGGGTCCCCCCTTATGATCCAGGTCCTGATCCAGGTTTTTTTTCCCTCTTAAAGAAGAGCTTTTCCTTGCCACTGTTTGGTTTAAAGTTTTTCTCCCATCTAGGGGAGTTTTTACCGTTGTCGTTGTTTACGTATTAATATTTGGTTGGGGGTCATGTTCTGGGTCTCTGGAAAGATCCTGCAGACAACTTGTGTTGTAATAGATGCTATATAAATAAAATTGAATTAAATTGAATTAAACCTGTGTTATTGAGGTTTTTATGTACCAAACTTCAAAACTGACCAGCTTCACAGCTTGGCTCCTTCTACTAGCGCTAAATGCTCTGCTACACTTATATGTCACCAAATGCAATCAGTTCTTTCAGACAGAATTGTTTTAAATTTGTTTGTATAAGTTCTTTCTACTTTTTTTTTTTTTTTTTTTTTGCCCTTGTTTGCACATACATTAATGGTTGATACCAAGTTGTAGAACCCAAACGTTTTATATATATATATATATATATATACATTTTAATCTGTAATTAAGGGTTGTTTTTTTTTCTTTATGTGTGCGTAGGTGTGCACAAGTGTGTACCCTTCACCAGCCCTCATGACAGTCTAACTATTTTATATTGATCCCTGGGTAAAAAAAAAAATTAAAATTAGGACAAAAAAATATTCTGTCAAGGAGGGCTTAAATCAGCGGGTGTCGAATGTGAAAGACTAGAAATAGAAAGAGAAAGAAAGAAAGAAAGACGAGACGGTGGTGGTGCAGTCTGGTGTCTGTGTTGTAATGTGTGTTAAAAAAAAGTTTATAATGTGTTTTTTAAAGAGTAAAGGTGGACATATATACACATATATTCTTTTTTCTTCTCTTTCTTTTTTTTAACCTTAAATTTTTTTCTTTTTTTATTATTTTGTTCATGTATTTTTTTGTTTTGTTTTGTTTAATAAAATTTATTTTTTTAACCTTACTTTTTTTTTCTTATATTTTCTTTGTAAATATATGAAAATGGGTGGTGGGGAAGGCGGCCACCAGCCACGCTCCACCACCAGGAACCCCCCCACAAAGGGGCACCAGAGTCCCGAGGGGGCCGACACACGCCCCCAGCCGCAGGCCAGACACCAGGGCCGGCCCCAACGAGGCCCCCGGCCAGGGCTGCACCAACCAGGGAGCCACGATGGCGGCGGACACCCAATCCCCTCCCCAGCGCCACACCCGGGAGCCGTGATGTATGTGTCATGAATTCAAGGATAAAATGAATTTTTGAACTCGATCAAACTTTAAAGTTTGTTTTTAATTGAAGCAGATAGTTGTTCCATTGATATGAAATCTGTTAGTAAGTTTTCCCAGAGGATGACATTGATGGAGTTTTTGGTTTTCCAGTTCATGAGGATTGTTTTCTTGGCGATGATTAGGGCAATAGAAAGGATTCTGTTGGAGCTGTTATCCAGTGATAGAGCAGAGAAATCTGTTTGTATAAGTTCTTCACCTCTTCAGTATTATGAACATTTGCTGAGATGTACATTTTTGAATGAAGTTTACACTTCCTAAGGAATTTTCGAAGTCAAAAGATTTGACGAGCAGTTAGTAAATCAATTTGTTATTGAGTAGTACCAAGTAACTGGCGGACTGCTGCCTGTCTGGTTGGCCTCGCTCGTTTCACCAACATCAGAGGAGCTGGATGAATCCAGTAGAAGGAGCGGGTAGAGGATCCATGCTGAATAACAACAGGATTTGTGTAGCAACTTCACCCAAATCATGCTTCACAAATATGAACATTAGTCTCCCACTGACACTCCTGCTGTTGTGTTTGTTGAATTCAAATAACTTATTTTTAACGACCTTCAGTTTGTTAATGATCCGAGTTTTGCTTCTTGCAAAGCTGCAGTTTTGTTTTTGGTTCTGTAATATGGTGATTTATAACGTCCACGGCTCTGAGGATGAGGAGCTGGAAGACATCCTCGTTATGTCATCAACAAATCCCGCCCACACCCTGCATCAGTTCTGTTCACATTAGTCTGACTGATTAAGTGTACCCTCAGAGGCGAGTAATTGGCGGGGCCAGCTCGACATGCCAGCCTCGGTTATGCTAGAGTGTTAAATGTGGGGTATCTGCTGGTGTAAAAGGGACTTGTGTGACTGCAGGCATTATTTAAACAGAACAATAACAACAATCGATTTTATGTTTCCAAGAACCCAAGTTAGTACTGCCTTTAAATCTGAGCTGATGCCACTAATAGAAACAGTCTGAGTGATCAAAGTGAGTCAGATTTGAGTCTTGTGATTCCATGAATCCTGTGAAGTTTTCCACTGGAATCTGATTTCTGAAGGTTGAAACAAACGATAAGACTGAATGAAAAGTTGATCTTTTAAAAGTGAAGCTGTGTTCTTTTTGTGTTGTTCTTGGACAGCTTGTTCAGTGAGGTTTGGTCTCAGAGTGGTCATCATTACGGTTACAATCTCTGGAGACTTTCAACGACTAACAGGGTTGTTGGCGGCAGCTGGTCACTGGTGACAGTTTTCTGTGACATGTTCACGTTGTTTTGTGTCAGTTTTGTTTAGGTTTTTAAAGGATTAAACCTGAAATTAAAATAAAAAGATGAATCTTATGTTTATATTGTATTATGGCTTCTTTGATCAAAAATATCTCATATGATTTCTGTGTTGTTTGCCTCCAGTGCCAGATTAATTATTAGGAAGAGGTCAAATATAGGACTGCTCAGAGGCTCTAACGCGTATAAAATGATCTCTCTACCTTTGCTGTGTCCAAAGGACTGGTTACTTGAAGAACCTGGAGGCTGATCGCTGTAGCTGATGAATCCAAAGTCTCCGTCCTGAAAATGTTTCATGAAGAACAGGTTTAATCAACACTGCATTTCAGCTAAACCTGAAATGAATCATCTTTAATGACCACGAACAGACTGTGTCAGGTCAGTCTGTAGATGACACCAACCTAACCACATCGTGTATAACCCAGACAGGAAATCCTGACAACACAGAACCAGAACAGAACTTTCAAAGTTCCTCATCTTAACTTCTCACTGAATGTTTCTGGATATTATCCTCAAATATTTGTCCTGTTTCTAACACTGGTAATTATAACCTATGATTATTTGGACAGTGAGCTCAACATTAGTTAACTCTGTCTAGTGATGTTGTTTTAGACATTGTCTGAAGATGATGTGTATGAAGAACCGGACCAAGACTGCACACATTCACTCTTACCATTGATCTAATGGGTTTAAGGATGGGTGTCAGAGTGCGACCAAGGACGCTTCCAGAACCATTGATGTTTGTTAGCGGTTTTCCAACTCCATTCTCATCAATGTAAAGGTAGTCAGTGCCACTTAAAAGACCTTTCTGGGGGGATTTGTATAAGATGTACCTAATGATGAACAGAAACAAAAATGTGAACATATATTCAAGAAATCTGCTCACTGCATCAAGTCTTAGTGTATTTAGAGGTTTTACTGGAAGTCTGGTGTGATTCCTCACCAGTCCACTTCACCGTTGTTTTTATCCCTGCAGGTCACTCCGGAGCCCTCACACCCCCAACAGAGCAGACAGACGGTCAAGACCAACCTCCACATCTTCCTGAAAAACACAGAAACAAAGCCTTCCAGCTCTTCACTTTCTTCACACAAGCATCACTTTTGTTTAATGGTCCCAGATGTTCTTTTCACCCTGGACTGGTTTTATCAGGTGACCTACAGTAACCTGTGGTAATCATGGAGGATATCGGTGATATCAAACCGGTGGGAATGCTTCATGTCTGTGATTTGTGAATTCAAAGTTCCACCAGTAAATTATGTACCGTACGTCAGCAAACACATATACATATCGCAGTTATTCACTGATTTGTGGCTGGAGTAATTTTTTTAAAATTTATTTTTTACAAAATTCCTCAGCTCACCCTTTCTGCCTCTTTCCACATGTAACTATATTATTTTATTGAGGGGTGGGGATTCTGTTTTTTTTTTTTCATGATCTTTCTTGTCAGTGTGGACATCGTGCACACGCTGTATGTACGATACACACCAAAATTGGCCCTCTGCTTTTAACCCATCAAATAGTTTCACTAGTGAGCAGTGGGCGGCTAGAACCAGCGCCGGGGAGCAATTGGGAGTCTGTTTGCTTATTGTTACCATGGCAACGTAAGCACATACATCATTTCACTTTTTTCATCAGGTAAAATGTGATGTGTCATCACTGTAGTCCAGCTGTAGAGTGTTTGATTTGATGCTTTCAACTCAATAATTCTCCCAAATTGTATTCAAATAAGTCCTGGATTCATACTATCATCCAAGTGTATGTTCATTACATGCTGAGGTGCGAGGCAGGTGTAATAACTGAATGACCTGGGCTCCTGAGGTGATACTAGTCCTGGGAATAGGGCAGGTATTGCCTCAGGACCTGGAGATGATCATGATGATCAAAAGTCTCTTTCTCTGTTTGTCCTTCCTCTGCTCCACGCTCATTCTGCTGTTACCTAATCCTGTCTATCAGTATCACTCCTAAAGAGAACTTCAGCACCTTTTGTTCTGCTTCTTCCAGCTCTGCCTCTGGACTGTTACGTACCACCGCCAAAGGATCAAACCATATAAGGATCATGTAGTTTCTCGTCAAAGATATGTTAGACAGGATCCGCACATGCAAACTGGGGTCATTTTAACTTTTTTAATCTGCAGAAAGAGTTCAAAAAAAGGTCTGCTTCTTCTTCTGGTCACTGACACTTTATCACAAGTCTGAAGAAGATGGCTACTGATGTCACACAAACAATTGTTAATAAATGCAGAAGAAGAAAAAAAGACCCCAGAAGCACATTTATAGGAAATAAAGCGTGGATCCAGCGTGGATCCTAGAGGTACCCCACAAGAGAGAGAATCCTCAGAAGAAGGAAATTCATTGATCTGTACAGTCAAGCTACTGTCAGTTAAATAATACTTGAACTAAAAGGCTGCAGTTTTAATGTCCACACTCTGATCCAGCTGGGATCAAATAATCTAATAGAAACAGCAGGAACAGTTTTGATCAATGCACAATAAAAAATAAATCTAAAACACAAAAACAGTTTTTTTTAAGTATATGAAGTGTTTAAACAAAATGTTCATCCATCTATTTTCTATACCCGCTTCATCCTTTGCAGGGTCACGGGGGTCTGCCGGAGCTTATCACGACTCATTGCAGGCGAACACCCTGGACAGGTCGCCGGTCCATCACAGGGACGCATCCAAAGACAAACAACCACACACACTCACACCTACGGGCAATTTAGTATCAATCAATCTAGCCTGCATGTTTTTGGACTGTGGGAGGAAGCCGGAGGACATTTCAAGAATCTAATATTAACATATTACATATTTGGCATCCAGGACTAAACACCTGCTTCCTAAAATGTGGAAGCTTTTACTAGATATATCTCAACAGAATTTTAATTCACTTTTAGAAAACTATAAAAGTTGACTGCTTTAAAAAAAAAACAATGAAAGATTTATAGTACCTGCTTGTTCTTGTTTAGAGTGATCAGGTCTGCAGCAGTCCACTTCAGACCACAATCAGAGTTAGTGTAGACTCCCGGCTGGTGTCCAAGATATGGGACGAGTCACTCACATCCTTCAGATTCCATTCATTACTTATATAGAACAAGGCAGTGTCAAGAACTGGAGCGTTATCCAACTTCATGCAAATGGCAACGTCTAACTTGAGGCCGTTATTCTGTCAGAGCAGATATAGTTCTGCAACGTCAGTGCAGTGAAAGAAAGTTTCTCTGTTGGTTCGTTGTTCTAGTGGTGCTATCAGAGCAGAAAATGTAAAATACATTAAGGGAGGAAAATGAAGGAGCAGCCGATGGTGACCACATTTTTATGATCCGTCTTTATGTGCCTGTCAGGAGGGAGAGAAGAGGAGGAATGAGGAGGAAGGTGAAGCAGCCGAGAGCAGAACTGCTTCACTCAGATGCAGTTGAGTAAAAAAAAACAACAAGTTTATAACAAATAACTGACTACTATTTCTGCATCAGCTGAGATACAGAAAGTTTAACCGTTATTTCAGTTTATCATGTGAATTAGAACTTCTACATTTAACAGGCAAGTATATTTGAATATCATCTGTCAAGCAATGAAAATAAAGATTATGTTGGATGGTGCAGCTCTTGTTTCTAGAAATGTGGATGACTTCATTAGACACTCTCCTAACAATCCAGGGTCCAGGCCTGGGTGCAGAGCTGCAGTCTTACACCCTTCTCTGCTGCTTCTCCAGAACCACGGCCTGCCAATAAAGATACAGGAACTAGTTATTTAATTGGCATACGGTGCAGAGCAAAGCAGAATAGGTGTCGATTCCCAGTCCTCCAAAAGTTCACCAAACACAGCGTGATAGAGGCCTTAAGCATATACTGCAAAAACATCAGGTCACGTGACCTGTTGGTTTCTTAAGAGTCATTTTGAAGCTTATTTTTCTTTGTACGACCATGTTGCTCAGGTAGCCGACAGGAACCCGCTCACCGTATGTCAATCAAAGTTAATTGTTGTTAGCAGGTTTTTCAGTGGATCCTCGCCAAAATATTTACAGAACCACCGGCAGACATTTTCAGCAGAAAATCACTTTAAAGACGTTGATTGAATGGTGAAATTAAAAATGTTTCAATCCTGGGTTTGAACAAACGGCTGATTGGTTGGTAAGTTTGGCAGCACGACGGTCGCTGACGAGGAAGTGATAACAGCTAGCCATTGGACGAGTCGACTGTCAATCATTCAGTTTAAAAACAGAAGTATTATTTTACATAAATTCTCCTGATGTGGTTGAAAAGAATTAACCCCCGTCAAGTTGTCAAGGATGTAAAAACAAATGATTTAGACCAAACACTTTTTTGACCTGGATCGCAAAAAATATTTATATTTGTTTCTGCTATAAAGTTGGACATTTCAACGTGGAGGTCAGCGGAGATTGGTGCCATTAGCGAGTCAATCTAGTGGCCAGTCTGAGAACTGCAATGAATCAACTCGATAGTTGAGGATCATGCGTCAACCATCAGGTGGATAATCAGGTTTGGGGGAAACCAAAATAACCATATACAAATAAATACCATTTATATTTAGGATCTTTAAGCTGCAAGAAGCATGGGCCAAATTATGTATAACTTCAAAAGTCTTCAAAAATCAAATCTAAACCCAAATGCAATGGTAATATGTTTAAGCCTCACGCTTAGTCTAATACTCCAGAGCTGGAAATCAGACAAGCCAGTTTTGTAGTGGTAGTTTCAAACCGGTTTCAGAAACCAGTGGGTCACGTGACCGAATGCTTTGTCCATTGTTGTGTTTATGGTGTTGAAGCCCCGCTTCACAGAGAAAACCTCCACATTCATTTATTCTTGTACAATTACAGATATATCTGGAGATCTCCACACGTGTAAAAGCCAGCAAACAGATGAGATCTAAATTTTGCTGTTGCTGTCCCTCCTTTATACCAGAACACCACACCTTTTAGAACATTTAGAACATTCTTGTATCATTTTGCATCATGTACACATTCCCTGTTATCCTTGAACATTCAGTGAATACAACCTTGTGAACTTCCCACCAGACAGTTATTCCACAACATTCCTTGTTATCTCACGCACCAGACCGTTATTCCATAGAAACATGTTTCAGACCCAGTTACAACACATAGTATGATGTCTTTAATTCTGCAAATGAACAAATAAGCAGTTTGTTACCATTAAGCATGCAATGCAAATTTACTTTCTACAATGGCCAGACCACATGCATCCGTGCTGTGGTGGCTGAGCACAAGATAATCATGTTGCTATGGAAACCTGAGGTCACCTCAGGTTGCAATTTGAATCTGAAAAAAGATACCTGATAACAAATGTATAATGGAACAAATTGGGGCAAATAAGTTTTAGAAATAGTAAACCTTGTCCAACATCTACACATCCAGTATTCCTCGAGTGGGGGAGGTTTGGATGTGTTGGGGGAGGGTTAAGGGGTCAGGGTTTAGGTCCAGATTTCATTGTCTGATCTGTAATCAACCCAGACGAGTACAAGTCAAAGCTCAGTTCACTGATCTTCATGTCACTTCTCTGTTCACTGATCTTCATGTCACATCTCTCTTCACTGATCTTCATGTCACACCTCTGTTTACTGATCTTCATGTCACTTCTCAGTTCATTGATCTTCATGTCACACCTCTGTTCACTGATCTTCATGTCACTTCTCAGTTCATTGATCTTCATGTCACACCTCTCTTCACTGATCTTCATGTCACACCTCTGTTCACTGATCTTCATGTCACTTCTCAGTTCATTGATCTTCATGTCACACCTCTCTTCACTGATCTTCATGTCACTTCTCAGTTCATTGATCTTCATGTCACACCTCTCTTCACTGATCTTCATGTCACATCTCTCTTCACTGATCTTCATGTCACATCTCTCTTCACTGATCTTCATGTCACACCTCTGTTTACTGATCTTCGTGTCACTTCTCAGTTCATTGATCTTCATGTCACACCTCTGTTCACTGATCTTCATGTCACTTCTCAGTTCATTGATCTTCATGTCACACCTCTCTTCACTGATCTTCATGTCACACCTCTCTTCACTGATCTTCATGTCACATCTCTCTTCACTGATCTTCATGTCACATCTCTCTTCACTGATCTTCATGTCACACCTCTGTTTACTGATCTTCGTGTCACTTCTCAGTTCATTGATCTTCATGTCACTTCTCAGTTCACTGATCTTCATGTCACACCTCTCTTCACTGATCTTCATGTCACACCTCTCTTCACTGATCTTCATGTCACACCTCTCTTCACTGATCTTCATGTCACATCTCTGTTTACTGATCTTCATGTCACACCTCTGTTCACTGATCTTCAGGGGTTACCTGTGGCTACTTCAATAAAACACGTCTCTGTCGCTTTGCCTTCAAGATGATTTTAAGGTCCACACCTGTCTATATGAACTGGATCATAAATGTTTACACCCCTTCACGAGCACTTTACTCTTCACAAGAGAACAGACTGTCCTTGTCCTCTGCTCACACGAGATCTCAGTCCAAACGGTTCTCTCGCGTCGTTCCTTAATACTGGAACAAGTTACTGGTGTAGATAAGAGCAGAGTCGTCCCTCGAGACGTTCAAGAGGATGTTGAAAACTGTCCTCTTCCAAGGACAGCCTCTGTCATTCATCGCTCTCCCTCTTTAACTTCCCGAGCGTTTGAATGTCGTCTCAGTGACACTTATGTAACTGCTGTCTACATCTACTATGTTACTGTGGTGTGATTGTTTTCCTCTGTTTTAAATCACTTTAGACAAAAGTGTTTGCTAAATGTGATGTTTTCACAGGTTTCTGTCTTTTTTGTTTTTGTTTATTTCGATTTATTTTATGTTTTGTGATTTGTTTATTAGGGCAGCACGGTGGTGTAGTGGTTAGCACTGTTGCCGCACAGCAAGAAGATTCCTGGTCTTTCTGTGTGGAGTTTGCATGTTCTCCCCGTGCTTGCGAGGGTTCCCTTTGTGTACTCCGGTTTCCTCCCACAGTCCAAAAACATGTGTGATGGATTGATTGATTACTCTAAATTGCCTGTAGGTGTAAATGTGAGCCTGCTTGTTTGTTCGTCTTTGTATGTAGACCTGCAATGGACTGGTGACCTGTCCGTGGTGTACCTGGACTACTATGTGCCTACTATGTGTCAGGCTACTATGCATAGGCTCCGACAGACCCCCGGGACCCGGAGACAGAGTAAGCAGGAATAGATAATAGATTTGATGGATGGTTTTATTGGTTTCTGGTCTCTTTATTGCTGTTCACATTTATTGTGGTAGTTTACAGTTGTTTTTATATGTTTCAGTTGATTTTCAGGTGATTGTCTTCAGTTTGTTTAGTTTAATGTTTTTTTCTGTTTGTGTGTGTGTGTGTGTGTGTGTGTGTGTGTGTGTGTGTGTGTGTGTGTGCACGTGCGTGCGTGAGTGTGGTATTAGGTGTCTGAGCTGGAGAAGAAGATGCAGTTTCCTCTGCAGACCAGCAGGTGAAGATGTTGCTCCATTTTCTGAGGAGCGTCAGGAGTTTCTAAGACAGGAGTGTTCACTTCTTATACTTAGACTTAAACATAAAACTCAAGGGGATTTTTTTTTTTTTTTTGTAAATAAATAATAATAATAATTCACACTTGGAGTCTGTTACCATGGTAACTGAATGGATGATTTTTTTTTTTAACAAAGGATAATAATGATGAAGATAAGACGAATAACAATATCAGACTGTTCAAAAAGGAAAGATTATTTCTTCTCCACTAATTAATATTCAACTTCCCTTCCTGCTGGAGTTTTACCATGAAACAGTTTCTATAACAATATATACAGAAAATACACAGATACTAATGTATATATACACATACACATATATGAATACATACATGCACATACATAGGCGTATAGTCACCTTTGTGCATATTTATTTACCCTATGTGGAGTTAACGGCTTTCTTCTTCTTGGTATCCAGTAAAAATAATACCGTGTATTACTAGTACTAATTTCATTGTAGTGGTACCGTTTGTAATGTGTGTGTAATTTGTGATATCTTACTTTCTTTGTCTTTCTTTTTTTGACACAATTATGATCTTCTTTCATGCATGAAAAATATCATCCATATTATGTCTGTACTTCACACAAAAAACATTGGTTTATTAACCTTATTGGATATTTATTATTATTAATAACTATGTATATATATATATATATATATATATATATATATATATATATATGTGTGTGTGTGTGTGTGTGTGTGTGTGTGTGTGTGTGTGTGTGCGTGTGCGTGTGCGTGTGTGTGTGTGTGTGTGTGTGTGTGTGTACATGTGCCAGTATTTTTCTTTTTCCAGTTGCAACAGAGTCATCACATAATTAGCATGATTTAAAAGTTGCTCCCACTTGTGTGAGTGAAGAAATTTCCCCTTTGGATTTACCAATGTGACTGCATGTATTGACTGAACCCGTATTTCACATTCAGGCTGTTTCCTGAAACACGTTTCCTGAAACCAGCAGTTCAGTGGTTTAGTGGTTAGCGCTGTTGCCTCACAGCAACAAGGTTCCTCATCTGACTCCCAACCCGGCAGGAGTCTTTCTGTGTGGTTTTATGTTTTCCTCGTGCTTGTGTGTTTTTTTTTTTCCAGTTTCTTCGACTTCCTCCCACAGTCCAAAAGCATGTGTGTTAGGTTGACTGATTATTTGAAATCGGGGTAGGTGATATATGTGGCCCTGCAATGGACTGGCGACCTGTCCAGGTGTACCCCCAAAGTGATCTGGGATAGGCTCCAGCAGATCCCTGTGACCCTGTTTAGGATTCAGCAGGTATAGAAAAAAGGATATACTATGTTTCCTGAAACTGAAAACTCAGGGATTTATGAACTTTAATGTCCGTAGTTTTGTGATTCAGAGTTTTTGAAACAGGTGGCAGGTGTCCTCAGGTGTCCTCTGGTGTCCTTATGTGTCCTCAAGTGTCCTCAGGTGTCCTGAAGTGTCCTCTGGTGTCCTCTGGTGCCCTCAAGTGTCCTCAGGTGTCCTCAGGTGTCCTCAGGTGTCCTCAGGTGTCATCAGGTGTCCTCAGGTGCCCTCTGGTGTCCTGAAGTGTCCTCAGGTGTCCTCAGGTGTCTTCTGGTGTCCTCAAGCGTCCTCAAGTGTCCTCAAGTGTCCTCTGGTGTCCTCTGGTCTCCTCAGGTGTCCTCAAAAATCACCAAAATGCTGTTAGATGACTTTATCCTGTCTTTACATATACTATCAAGCATTAAAAGAGGGGTACTAACTTTTAACAAGGCCGTATCTTTGTTATGATGCCATGAACATGCGTAATGGTCACGTAGAAGGACCAGGTTGCCTCACACATGACCGAATGTCATCACCACATCCCAGCGTTGTGTACTTGCTGTCAAGGAGACTCCTCTTTTCGGTTAGGAAACACTGATTACACATCTGACACACACTGAGGTTTTCATGGAGAACATTACTGAGCCTCCCTGAGACTGTCTACACCATCCAGAGGTTCACGTCTCACCTGGAGACGCCGAGGACAGAACAACCCTGGAACACTGGTTGTAACTGATAAAGAAAACTCAACAAAGTGAAACATCTAAACAGTGGAAGTTTGTGAGCCACCTTGAACTGATGATTCCTGCAGTTGTAGATCAGTTTAGATTTTATTTTGTTTTTCAGCAGTTTACACAGTTTTTCTGTATGTTTTCTGTTGGTTTTGTCACTTTTCTACCTTGATGGTTTCAGTATTTTGTGGGGTTTTGTTTTTTTTTTTGTTCTTTTTGAGTTTTCAGAGGTTTTTGGTCATTTTTGAGATTGTCATTGTATTTTGGAGAATGTTAGTGGTTTATGTTACATTTAAAGGATCTTTTCAGCCACCAGTGGCTTCAACTGAGATTAGAGAGCAACAGGAAAGACATGGGGATGACCAGAGACACGGACTGGGACTTGAAACTGGAGCAGCTGTGACAAAGACACATAGTTTTGGAACATGAGGCACCCACTCGTCTGGTTGAGCAGGTTTTTAGTAGTTTTTGGCAGTTTTGGCAGAACATGAAAGATGGCTGCAATTAAATCTTCCAACAGGTTTACAATATTCACTGCAGGTTTTCTTGCGCCGTCTTGGTTCTGTAGTCATCCTCTCATTGAGAGAGCTGGGTTGAATGATTTAAACGTGCTACATATACAGTAGATCCAATGCTGTGATTTGAGGACCTTCTAATATCTCTAGTGCACCAAACTGAACAAGACCACAGACTTAACAACACAGAGGAGTGCTGCATAGATCTGCTGAGCCTGGACTCATCAGGTCAGACTCTGCACACACCAGAGAAAGTGTGTGATATCGTTTAACATTCACAGTCACAGCTGGTGATCCACCAGATCCACCAGCAAACAGAGTCCACGTTACCGCAGACACTGATACATCTGTAGATCTCCTGCTCCATTCTTCCCTCGCTCACGAAGACCCTGTGACAGTAAAACGACCTCGTTGAGCATCACTCCCAACAGGGAGACAGAATTTATTTTTAACCTTTTTATTCCTGTGTCATTGTTTCCATTTTGACATATAATACTTAAGTTTTTACAGGACCAGGATATTCAGGATCCAGGGTCCTGGTTGTTGACCAGAATGGAACCAGAGACCTATTTTGTACCAGGTTTGGGAAGGCCGGGAACCGCTGCTGCTTCACTTTGACTGGACACAAGATGCAATGATGCATCGACTGAAGAGTAAAAAACATGTGAAATGCAGCTTTAATAATTGTACTTATTCAAACCTCTGCATTTCTACCACTGAAGCTTGACTTTAAGCTAAAAAAAAAACAAATATGGGATGTAATGAGGGATGAGGCCTCCAAACCCTGGAATACATGAGGCTGTGGAATTGAGCCACTGATGTAGTCAATATCTGAATCATGCATGAGCTCTGTTGTAGGATGATTTCTGCGCTCTGATTGACAGCCGCTTTAACCAGATTGATAAATGAAGCTTATTGGATCATGTCTACAGAGACATGGATTTGTGAACCGCCCCCTGATTCTATTGGCTGTGAAGATTCCATAGAGGTGTCAGTCATCCAGATCCATCTTCGTCCCCGAGATATGTCCTTGTACAGACACCCAGCTCTGTAACTGATCCACATTGGGGCCCAAGAACAAACTGAAGGGGTCACTGATAAAAACAAACCCAAAACTGTTCCAGTTGAAAGGAATTTATACCTTTAGTAGGATTTAGTTGCCATGGTCTCCTCGTGCTCGTGTGGGTTTTCACCTTGGGAGACCCTACAGGGGCGGTGGCCCGGAGAACAAACCTTCTGGGACCATTCTGACATGAAAACCCCTCCACAATGATACCTGATTGGAGGTCATACTCCTGCTGCGCTCCGTATTCATTTACCCTACCCTGCTAGTATTTATACTTAACTTTGCACTTTGCTGGAATGTCAAATGTGTTTAGTTTGTTTGAAACAGACTTTGTTGGAAAAGGTGTTGATATTATTCTGCTCTGTGGAAGAAGCAATATCCTAAATTTCCTCCAATGTTTCTTTAAGAACCATTTGAGTCATTTTCATGCACGGTTTGACAAAGTGGCGATCCTCTCCCTGCCTCCTCAAACACTCAGCCTCCCGTTTGCCACCAAATCATTGTTACAGCTACCAGGTTGAAATGAAACCAGTCTTGTTTTTTATTTTCTTCAACAGCAGTAAACTGTCCTGTAGCACCTCTGTTTCATCTTCTAAAGAGGGTTTGTAGAGGTTTTCCAGCCTGTCTGGGAATCAGCCTGCAGCTCTGTGGAATCATGGGTGGAGTGTGGAGGGCAGGTAAACAACTCATACCTGCGGTGGGAGTGGTGTGGGAGGGGACACATTACCTGAGTCAGAGTCTCAGGTGTGCTCAGACAGGTCTAAGATCTGTGAGCAGCTTCTGACTGACGAGCCAGCGATCGGCCAGCGCGATGGCCACCAACTACTACCCGTACAGCCAGGTAACCTCCTCTGCCTGACTGCCTCGTGGATCACTATGTTAAAGACACTACAGGACCTGATCCTAGCCCAGGATCAAGTCCTGTAGTGCCTCTAATGTAGAAGTACTTTAGATTGGAGTACTCTTGGACTTTGTCTGATAGGTTCACTGACAGCTTTGGTGAACTCAGCAGCTCTGATTGGTGCTCAAATTAAAATTACTCCTGTTTTCTGTAAAAAAAAAATGTAAAAAAGACCATCGTGGTCATTTACAGACTAAATAGCAGTTCAGTATGTCTGAAAATGAGCACCAAAATGAGGAATTTAAGTTTTTTATCTGATTTAAAAAGGACTGGAGTCTACATTTCCCATAATACAGCTGGAACAAGCGATCCTCCGGGACAGAACCCTGATTTGTTTGGAGTCTCATGGTGTGGGGTTCATGTGGGGTTCATTTGTGGTTGTTTTCTTGTTTCTTTAAGGCTGTTCTGCATCACATTGTTCCTGAGGTGTTGTGTTGTGTTGATACTTAGATCCTTAACCACAGTAAAAGTACCATTGCTACGGTGTTAAAGTACTACACAACCTGAGTTATAATACTGCACTTTAAATTCCCAACAAGCACAAATAAAAACTCCCAGAAATGTTTTAATTTGGCTAAACCTCCCATTTTGGAGACATGTAGATGATGATACTTCTTTTCCCAAAGATGCCTCGATGGCCTCCTCTTCCTCCAGCAACTTCCCACTTACATCTGTATGTCCAAATCCGACACTCCAGACCTTTAACGCTGCAGCAGGAGATGGTTTTATCAGCTGCAATCGCTGCTTCATTAGTTGAGTCACATCTCAAGGATGCTGGAACTCTGCAGAGTAGCTGAAGCCGGAGTCTCACCTGAGAGTACTGTACATCAAGCTGTGAATCGCTGCAGTAACTGTACATCAACACTGGGCTTGGCGACGTGGCATCTCTGGGAATCTGTCAGCTTTTGTTTTCATCAGGTGTGTTCCTCATGTGCGTTTCATCTGTCAGGTTCAGGTTGTTTCACATTCCTCTGCTCCACATTTGCTGGTTAAGTCAATCACAAAGACAATTAAACGCTGCAGAATCTCATGAACATGTTAGTAGTGTTGACGCAGCTGATTTGTGACGTCCTGGAACTTCTGTTGAACCTTATTCATGCAGGCCTCATGGTTTCATGGCAGATGTATGTTTATTAGTTAAATGTCTAAGTCCCTGGATTCCTGAACCATCTGAGATGGTGTTCAGGAGGATGTTGTGGGAGGAGAGTGAAAGGAGAAGCAGCCTTTAACAATTTGACCATGCGTGTATGCTCGCTGCTCCTCAGGCTTTGTTCATTTTCTTGACAAAGTCCCACAGGATCTTTTTCATTCTCCACCGCTCTTGGAGGTATCCCACCTTGACTCTGGGACGTCTGACCCATACTCGGGGCAGATATTTCTGTACACTCTTCCAGCTACTTGGTTCTTGTGTTCCATGTATGGTTTACCTGCCAGCATCCTGCACCCCTCTACTATGTCGTAGATGGTCTCAGGAACATCTGGTGTGGTAGATCTGGTCTCTGTTGTGACTGAGGTCTTGCCTAGTGTGGTGGACCAGGGGCCTCGTGCAAAAGGAACTGTGAAGCTTTCATATAAAAAGATGCCGTACACTCAAATCTGGGAAAGTAGGAACACACAATGTTCCGACATATGAATCAGTGCACCTGTTCCTGCCACATTTCCTTGATTCATCCCAACTGACTATTCTATTCAGCATTCCACTATGCCTTTTGTTATTCGTAATAGCCTTGGTACAGAGTGTGCAGACTCATATTTTGTCTTTGAAAGCTCAAACTGAAAATACCTGTTTATGAGAATCAACATTTGTGATGTTCAAAAATACTATGCTTCTCTTAATCCGTGTCATTCCTGCATCGAGACACCTGATGTTTGATCCACTTGCATGCAACTGCTTTATTAAATCTACTAAACATGGATCATCTCTCATGTTTTATTCATGATAATCTAATGGACTCACTTTTAAGCCCAGATGGTCACCCAATGGTTTAAACATATAATACAGAGGTGTTAATATGTTTTTCCACAACATATTGAGTGGGAATGGATAACTAGGACTGTAAACCAGCAAGATCGGAACATCGTCCCACAGCAGAAAGAGAGAAATAAATGCTCCGACATCAAAGTCGATGTGAAAACAAGAGTTCCTCATTAGTGGAGTGTTGCAGCCACCTGCTTTTCAACCTCACGTGAGGAGGTCCCGGGATGCTGGAGAAGACCCCACGCGAGGAGGTCCAAGGATGCTGGAGTCGACCTCACGCGAGGAGGTCCAGGGATGCTGGAGTCGACCCCACGGGAAGAGGTCCAGGGATGCTGGAGTCGACCCCACGCGAAGAGGTCCAGGGATGCTGGAGTCGACCCCACGAGAAGAGGTCCAGGGATGCTGGAGTCGACCCCACGTGAGGAGGTCCAGGGATGCTGGAGTCGACCCCACGTGAGGAGGTCCCGGGATGTTGGAGTCGACCCCACGTGAGGAGGTCCAGGGATGCTGGAGTCGACCCCACGAGAAGAGGTCCAGGGATGCTGGAGTCGACCCCACGGGAAGAGGTCCAGGGATGCTGGAGTCGACCCCACGGGAAGAGGTCCAGGGATGCTGGAGTCGACCCCACGAGAAGAGGTCCAGGGATGCTGGAGTCGACCCCACGTGAGGAGGTCCAGGGATGCTGGAGTCGACCCCACGTGAGGAGGTCCAGGGATGCTGGAGTCTGCCTCACGTGAGGAGGTCCAGGGATGCTGGAGTCGGCCTCACGTGAGGAGGTCCCGGGATGTTGGAGATGAGGTCCTTGAGGTCAGTAGAGGAACTGTAGTTTTCATGACTTCCTGGACTAAGTCAGTCTAAACAACTGGATGTAGCCATTTGGAGTTACCTAATTTGATGATGTACGTCAGCTAGATTTGAAGGGTTTCATCTAGCTCTGCATGACTGGTGTTTGTCTTGATCGTTTCCATTTTTTTTGGGAGTGATATTCACTCCATTTTTTTCTAGCCAACATTTATGAAAATATCCACACCAGTCTCGTAGAAATGTTGTTGCATATTGGACGCTAAGGGATTTCTAGGACCAGTCTAGCAGTCTGTTTTTTATTTATTTTTTCTATTTTTCTATTCATTAAAGTATGTTAAAACAACACTAAAAAATGAGTCATTACATTTAGCAAATGCCAGAGGAATACATTCAAGTTACAGAAACATAAAAGATCACAAAGTAGGTCCAGATAGATTTAGGTTTAGGTTTGAACATAAGTGCATGCAAGAGGACATTTGTGTGCAGTTCAGGAAGTTAAAGTGGGAGCACAGTTCATTACAGAAGTTGTTTTGTTTTTTTTATAAAACAAAGGAACAAAGGATCCGTCTTCCGTTCAGCTCGGACCACTCCGTCTGATCCCGCGACCTCCCTGGGTCCGCGGGCCTCGTGTTTAAGACCCGGTGTATGTTCCATGTGCAGGCACGCGTGCGCGCTGCTGAAACCTGGTCAAGATCCAGGGATCGGCCAATCAGCAGCGGGAACACGGCCGTCAGGAAGAACCGGCCTGCACCTGCTGCTCGCGCTCGCTTGGGATTTTCTCACAGGAGTCGGACCCCGGGGCTCCAACCCCGAACCAGAACCAGGACTAGAGGAGTCTGATGGATGCTTGATGGCAGAACTGAGAATGTTTTAGGGCAAAAACTACCAAGAAGCGATGTCTGTGAACGAGCTCTTCACGAAGGTGAGTTCACTTCACCTGCCGAACAAACTCCGCCCACAACCGCGTCAACGGCAAAAAACAGGTCCGAGCTCACCTGCTCTAAACTCGGGAGCTGCTTTCCGCTCGTCCCGGAGCAAACTCTGGGTCATTTTACTCCAAAGTGACAGCGGGAGCCACCTGTCGCTGTCCGCGGTGCGGCGCGGCAGCCGGGCTGAGCGGCGTGACGCTCCGCGCGAGCGGAAGTGTGGCTTACGTGAAAACGTTTTTTCGTTTTCTGGTTCTGTGTGGGCCGAAGTTCAGGGTTGTATCCGTGCTGTTGGTGACGTTACAGTGAAACAGTTTTCCTGGATATTAAAAAAACTTTAAATTATTATTGTTATTATTATTATTTATTACGTAAGTTCCGCGCTAGACGGGGCGGACAGGCGGAGGAGCCAGAGAGGCTCCGCGGTAAAAGGTGAACCGATCTGGGATCAGTTACACGAATCAGTGATGTTTGTGTTGTCATGCTGGAAAATCAGCCTCATCACAGGTCCATGCTGGTGACTCATCTCGGAGTTGTAAAAGCCACAGTTGAAGTGTTGACGCTTCCTGCTCCAACAAACACCATCTATTAATCATCATCGATCAGCAGCAGGTTTTCTGATTGGAGGCTGTAAACTCAGGAGCGGTCGGCAAATCAGTTTTCTTCACAATATTGTCATTGTGATATTGTTGTAGATGTAGTTTTTATGTCACTAATATAATCTTAAAGCATTATAGTCCAAGTGAAACCTTTTCGAGAAAGTTATCTTTTAATCCAGTAAAATTAAAAAAGCAGTTTAAATGCATCAAAAGTGTCTAGAAATATCCTTGGCTTGAACGACCTCAGTTTGGATGTGTGGGTTACTTTAACTACTTCGCCTCATTTGTGGTTCCACAGCAGTGGAACCCTGTATAAGAAGAAGTGGACGTGCCTGTACGAGATCTTTCACAAGTTTCTGAGGACTGCTTTTGAAGCCTTTTTAAGTTCTGCTGATCAGGGCCATATTGGTAGGCGCTGACTCCAAACCTGGTTGGGCTCATGGGGAACATGCAGGTCCAGTAGAGGAACCGCAGGGTTGGATCCAGACTCTAGTGGGCAGTAGAGGAACTGCATGTTTGGATCCAGACTCTAGTGGGCAGTAGAGGAACCGCAGGGTTGGATCCAGACTCTAGTGGGCAGTAGAGGAACCGCATGATTGGATCCAGACTCTAGTGGTCAACAGAGAAACCGCAGGTTTGGATCCAGAGTCTAGTGGGCAGTAGAGGAACTACATGTTTGGATCCAGACTAGTGGTCAGTAGAGGAACCGCATGTTTGAATTCAGAGTCTAGTGGTCAGTAGAGGAACTGCACGTTTGGATCCAGACTCTAGTGGTCAACAGAGAAACCGCATGTTTGGATCCAGACTCTAGTGGGCAGTAGAGGAACTACATGTTTGGATCCAGACTAGTGGTCAGTAGAGGAACTACATGTTTGGATCCAGACTCTAGTGGTCAGTAGAGGAACTACATGTTTGGATCCAGACTAGTGGTCAGTAGAGGAACCGCATGTTTGAATTCAGAGTCTAGTGGTCAGTAGAGGAACTGCACGTTTGGATCCAGACTCTAGTGGTCAACAGAGAAACCGCAGGTTTGGATCCAGAGTCTAGTGGTCAACAGAGAAACCGCAGGTTTGGATCCAGAGTCTAGTGGTCAGTAGAGGAACCACAGGTTTGGATCCAGAGTCTAGTGGTCAGTAGAGGAACCACAGGTTTGGATCCAGAGTCTAGTGGTCAGTAGAGGAACCACAGGTTTGGATCCAGACTCTAGTGGTCAGTAGAGGAACCGCAGGGTTGGATCCAGACTCTAGTGGGCAGTAGAGGAACCGCAGGGTTGGATCCAGACTCTAGTGGGCAGTAGAGGAACCGCATGTTTGGATCCAGACTCTAGTGGGCAGTAGAGGAACCGCAGGGTTGGATCCAGACTCTAGTGGGCAGTAGAGGAACTACATGTTTGGATCCAGACTAGTGGTCAGTAGAGGAACCGCATGTTTGAATTCAGAGTCTAGTGGTCAGTAGAGGAACTGCACGTTTGGATCCAGACTCTAGTGGTCAACAGAGAAACCGCAGGTTTGGATCCAGAGTCTAGTGGTCAACAGAGAAACCGCATGTTTGGATCCAGACTCTAGTGGGCAGTAGAGGAACCGCATGTTTGGATCCAGACTAGTGGTCAGTAGAGGAACTACATGTTTGGATCCAGACTAGTGGTCAGTAGAGGAACCGCATGTTTGAATTCAGAGTCTAGTGGTCAGTAGAGGAACTGCACGTTTGGATCCAGACTCTAGTGGTCAACAGAGAAACCGCAGGTTTGGATCCAGAGTCTAGTGGTCAACAGAGAAACCGCAGGTTTGGATCCAGAGTCTAGTGGTCAGTAGAGGAACCACAGGTTTGGATCCAGACTCTAGTGGTCAGTAGAGGAACCACAGGTTTGGATCCAGACTCTAGTGGTCAGTAGAGGAACCACAGGTTTGGATCCAGACTCTAGTGGTCAGTAGAGGAACCACAGGTTTGGATCCAGACTCTAGTGGTCAGTAGAGGAACTGCAACTTTCTTACATCAGTCTGTAGGTCAACTCCCATCTCTGCCCATTTCCCCTAAACCAGAACAAGCTACGTGAATATCCTTCTGAAGACTCGTGTCTTCACAGAAGACCTTCCTTATCACCTCTTACACTCCCTCTAACGTTTATCTCCTGCATCTGTTTGACCTGGACTCTGTCCTTTAGCCGGTTCATGCTTGCATCAGGGTTTCAGAGGGGACTGAAGCTTCAGTGTTCAGATCTGTGACGCTGACGTGCGTTCTGATAAAAGGCTGAATGTAAATGTGCTGGTGTAACTCCTGATAGAAGGCCGACGTGCTCCTCAGTCTCAGATTTCAAAAGTTCCTTTCAGACTCGAAGGTGTGTCTGATCTGTATTACTCACATGCTCTCTAACGGTTGGTGTTTGTCCAGAAAGGCTGGATCTCTGCTGCTGCCACCCTCTGTGGAGGTACAGGTCGCTCAGATATGGAGGTGTAGATCCTCAGTCATCCACGTACATGTAATGTTGACTGAAATGGTTGAACACTTCTGAAGCCTTTGAGAGTCAACACATACATAATTTATCTGCTTGTTTTAGGGTCCCACCCCCTCGTACTTACAAACAGGATCATGAGCCTTTACTTTCAAAAACCTGCAATTTAGAGCTATGTGTCATTTTAATGTTATGTGCAATATAGTTTTTAGACCAAACTAAACATTAGTTAATATTGACAGCTAGCCCGTCACACTAACTTCATGTTCTCTTTCACTTCCTCTGGTTCTTGAGTTTTCTAGATATCTTAAGCGCTCCTGGACTTATGGTTATAAGAGGCCTCTACAACAGGATGGTCATAAAGTGCTTTAAACTTTTAAACTTGACTTAACTTGGTTGAGCAGCAAGGTTTGTTCATCATACAAGTTAAATAAGTCACATATTTTTGACTTTTCAGTCTTTTCTTGTTAGTTGCGACCTTCCTGAAACAGTCTAAGGCTAATTTAAAACCCAGATAACTAATTAAAACGGTTTAACGTATTACGAAAGACATGATCCAATCAGTCATTTAATCATTTCAATAGTCAATAGATGAATTGACTATAAAAATAGTCATTAGTTGTAGCACTGTCATCTACCTGTGTGGACTAGGGCTGATGGGACGCGGTGCAACCCGAAGTGTGTTGCTCTGGTCCAGTCTGCCTCGTGGGCGGGATTCCTGTTACTGTCTGTTAAACTTCTATCTTTCTTTTGGCAGTTGCAGGCTCATCCTCCGCCTCCTTACTGGACCTTTTTCACTTTCCAAAGACGTTTGTTATTTTACTCATTTTGATAGCTTGGGGTTTAAATGTAGCGGGACGCGTCACATGACCGAGACACGGGTCTTGAAGTCTTGACGTGCTTGAAGAGTTAGTCGTAGACGGATGTAATGGAGAGAATCTGGTCAACTTTTTAAAATGAAACATCACTGGGATAGTAAATCAAATGGAAATAATGGAAGTAATTTATTGTTTCTGTGCGGCGTGGTACCAAATGACCCACGACCGGGTTGGTGAGAAACAAATGCAACGCAACTTTTCCCTTCTGCAGCTGAATGTGTGTGTTTTTTTTTTTTTCATGTTTGTTGTTAAACCAACATTTCATTTTAGTGTTAAACGTTGTAAGGGTGATTGACCTCCATCTTCTCTGAGGAGCTCAGGATAAAAACCCGGAGATTAATGACCACCAGTGCAGCGTCCATATGTTGGAGTTTCAGAGCTGTTTGAGAGGATTAGATATTACTTTGATTGATTTTGTGAGTGTTCCTGTGACTTCTTTTGTATCTCCTTGTATCTATGAGGTAAAACATCACTTCTGGAGTTCTGGTTGGAGTTGGAGCTCAGGCATGCATGAGATTAAGTTTAAACTCTAGAAACTGAATGGAAGTTTAAGTAAAGTCACCACAAGAATAGATACATGACTGTCTTTCTGTTTGGATTCGTCATCATTAACACGGCCACTTTAATCCACATCACCCGCTTCCGGACATAATCCTGCAGCAGGGGGCGAGGGTGGTCTGGGGGGAGTGTTCGATCCTGCAGCTCCATCTGCTTCACGTCCAGACAATCAGCTGCATCATACGCTACTTACTCACAAGTCGACTAACAAGTCAATTTAGTTCAATTAAAATCAGCTATATTGTTTGTATAGTGCCAAGTCACTTCAAATGTCAACCCAGTGCACTTGAAGAATACAATTCGACTCATTCCATATTAGTCCAAAGCATAAAAAGTATAAAAAAAGCTAACAAAAGCTACCAAAAAAGGCGAGATGAACCTGTGATCGCGAGACCAAACGAGACCTAGTGCGACATCAAACATGATAGCCGGTTACTGTTAGATTCAAACTCTTAAACAAATTTAACAAGTGTCTTTTTCGAAAATATAATTTCATTAAATAATATCCGAGCGGATACTGGATTACTTCACCCTGGAAGAACTTGAAAACTTTATCGACGCGTTCTACAACACGTTTTGTGCCGCGGAGGACGCCGAGTCAGCGAGCCATATGGAGAAAATCAAGCCCACGCCAAGTAAGAGGACCAGACAGTCCGAGTCCACACACAGCTCTCCGAGACACTCATCCAGCTCAGAGGTGAGTGACATTCTCGTTTCAATTAATGAAAAACTGTCCGGACTGGACACTAGGATGGCGCTTGTCGAGTTACTGCATAAAGAATTCCAGCAGCTACGCGAAAGTCTGGAATTCAGCCAAAACCAAATTGCTGCGCTGACTACAGAAAACATTTCTCTCCGAGAATCCGTGACATCAATGTCATCCCAGCTGGCGGTCGTTACGAGAGAAAATAAAGAAATAAAAGAAGCGATGCTTGACTTACAATCGCGCAGCATGAGGGACAATCTGGTGTTTTCTGGAATCCCGGAGCAAACAAGAGAGGACAACCCTGAGCAGCTGATCAAAGAATTTATGATGAAACAACTAAAAATCCCAGCAGACACTGTGAAAGACATTTCGTTTCACAGAGTCCATCGTATCGGGCGTAAAAACCCGGAAAACAAACGTCCACGTCCGATCGTAGCCAAATTCGAACACTTTAAACAAAAACAGCAGGTGCAACGCCAGGGGAGGAACCTGAGAGGAACCGACTACGGCATGAATGATCAGTTCCCACGGGAGATCCTGAACAGAAGAAAGGTTCTGTTCCAGATCAGGAAGCAGTTCATCAAAGAAGGGAAAAAGGCAGTAGTCGCAGTGGATAAACTGTACATTAACGGTCAGATGTTTCGTGACCAGAATATCACTCCCTGGCTCTTTTAAACAACCAATAACTCATCATCATTGGCTACATAAACTATCTGCACTTATAAATATGCACCCTGGTCTCCAAATTGAAAATGTATATTCTGTCACTTTGGTATGTTTGTTTGATTGTTTTGTTGTATCTTCTGTCTTCTTTATGTCTTTCTGTTTTCTTCGCTTCACATCTTTTCTCTGTCCTTTTCACTTATAGTTTCTTTCAAGTTAAGAAAAGGGGGAGGAAAACATCCATTACACACACAATCTGTCCTGAATGTCTGACTAAATGTTCACACAAGCGGATTCTCAGGCTTTCCTATGCAGCTCCAATATTCAAACAGGAAGTAGAAAATAAAACACAAACAATATGAATTCAGTAAAATTTGTAAGCTGGAACATCCGCGGAATTAAATCAAACATAAAAAGAACAAAAATATTCGACTATATAAATAAATTGCAGGCTGACATATGTCTGTTACAAGAAACACATACTTCAAAAACCGACTTGCAGAAATTAATGACTCCACAATTTAATCACATATATACCGCTGATTTTAACTCAAGGCAAAGAGGAGTAGCAATTTTAATTCACAAAAAAATTTTCTTTACTCATAATGACACGGTTGAAGATCCTGAGGGGAGATTCATAATTATTAATATTACAATTGACAACAATTCAATAACAATAGCCAGTATTTATGGCCCAAATAAAGACGACTCATCGTTTTTTCATTCTTTCTTTACAGCGATTTCTAATTTCTCCGACTCACCAATAATCATAGGTGGAGATTTTAATACTGTTCTTAATCCGGCACTAGACAAATCTAATAACTGTAGTAAAACATATAACTATCAGTCTTCACAAACAATCAAACAGTTCATGGCAGACTATGGTCTTGGAGATGGTTGGAGGCTGAAACACCCTAACGATAAAGAATTCTCTTACTTCTCACAAGTCCATCAATCTTACTCACGAATCGACTATTACCTTATTAGTAATTCCCTGATTTCCAAAGTGAGTAATATTGAAATACATCCTATTATTATTAGTGATCATGCTCCGATCACTCTGACCTGGACTAAAAGTACACCTATTAAAACCAGCAACAGGTGGCGACTTAACACATCGCTGCTTGAAGATCCTGACTTTGACGACTATATTAAGAGGATCTGGACATCCTTCCTTGAAATAAATGATTCACCAGAAATATCCCCGTCACTTCTTTGGGAAACGGGCAAAGCTGTGCTGAGAGGACGGATCATTTCATATTCCTCCCATAAGAAAAAGAAGGAAGAGCAGGAACAAAGAAACTTGGAAAAGAAGATTAAAGAATTAGAAATTAATAATGCTAATAACCCAACTCCTCAGAATCATTCTGAACTGCAAAAATATAAACTGCAGTTGAATGAATACCTAAATAAAAAAAGTAGATTCCTCATCCAAAGACTCAGACATGAACAATTTGAATTCGGTAATAAATCGGGCAAATATCTGGCCAGTCAGATTAAGAAAAACAAGGAAAAATCAACAATCTCCACAGTTGTTAACTCAACGGGAGACATCATTCAAGACCCTGAAGAAATCAACAAGGAATTTATGAATTTCTACAGAAAGCTGTATTCATCTGCAAACAAATCAGACATATCAGAGATTAACAAATTTCTCGACAATATCAACCTACCAAATCTCACAGAAGACCAGGCTGGAGAACTTGATGGACCTCTAACTCCAACAGAGATCCATAAAGCTCTTCAACTAATGCCTAATAATAAATCACCGGGTCCAGACGGGTTCCCGGCAGAATTTTATAAACACTTTTGGAACATTCTAGCACCCATATTTACAAGATTAATAGCAGAAATTAAGGAAAAATCCAAGCTCTCGATGGAGATGAATACAGCAATGATTACTTTAATATTAAAACCTGGAAAAGATCCCACTCTTCCAGCAAGCTACCGCCCGTTATCCCTAATTAATTCAGACACAAAAATAATCAGTAAAGCTCTAGCGCTACGAATTGAAAAAGTAACTCCACTTATCATTCATCCAGACCAAACAGGCTTCATTAAAGGAAGACACTCCGCCAATAACCTACGGAGACTATTTAATCTGATTCACTACTCATCACAAACAAATGCACCAACAGCCATTTTCTCATTGGATGCAGAAAAAGCATTTGATAAAGTTAATTGGGAATTCTTATTCCAAACACTTAAAAAATTCGGCTTTGGTGAATCATTTATTCATTGGATCAAGATTCTTTACACATCACCGATGGCAACAGTCACCACAAATGGATTAATATCACAGCGGTTCACTCTACACAGGGGTACAAGGCAAGGATGTCCACTTTCTCCATCCCTATTTGCCATCTTTATAGAACCTCTTGCAGCAGCCATACGACAAGATAAACATATTCTAGGAATCAAAACTGGAGACGCAACCCATAAAATCAGCTTATATGCTGATGATATACTCTTGTACTTACAAACCCCATCTACATCACTTCCTCAAACTATCAACCTTATTAATTCTTTCTCTGATATCTCAGACTACTCTATTAACTGGTCTAAATCCACCTTACTTCCACTGAATGCTAACAGCTGGGATGTTGTAAATGACACTGCATTGTTCTCAATCAACACAGGCAACATCAAATACCTGGGAATCAACATTTCCCCTAAGCTGTCAGAGTTAATTGGCCTTAACTACAACCCACTCCTGAAAACAATAGAAGGAAATCTAAAACGGTGGATAAATTTACCAATAAACCTCATTGGTAGAATTGCCACAATAAAAATGACCATACTCCCTATGGTAAATTATCTCTTTTCAATGATCCCAATCAAACCTCCAACCCCCTGGTTCAAATCCCTAGATTCAATAATTACACACTATTATTGGAAAAGCAAAAAAGCTAGAATTAAATTATCAACGCTACAAAAAACTAAATTACATGGTGGTCTGGAGGCACCAAACTTCCTTCAGTATTATCTTGCAAATAAACTCCAGTATGTTTATAAATGGATCAAACCAAATCAGTGTGATTGCTCTTGGATAGAGCTAGAGCAATTATTTTGTAATGAAATAAAAATCTCTGATTTGCCATTTATAAGCCGTACTATTACTCGTCACCCCTGTTTCAAAAACCCAATTATAGCCTCAACTCTGACAGCCTGGTGGGACTTCTACCAAATGGTCAACGCCACGTCAGTAACACCGAGTAAATACACTCCCATTTGGAATAATCCGGACTTTCTGATAAACGGGAAACCATTAAATCTAGCATCATGGGTCACTAAGGGTATCACGCACCTCAAACACATCTACGAAAACAACACTCTGGTTCCTTTCTCTCACCTTGTACAGAAGCATCATATTGGAGGAAATCAATTTCTAGAATATCTTCAGATTAAATCTGCTATTAAGACAAAAATAAGTAGTAAAACACCCAACCTAAACCTCCCTCTGCTGATTTCAGAATTAACTCAAATTACCAGTCAATATAAAATTTTATCCAAAATTTATAAGTTAATTGCGATAAACAAGTCTACAATGTCCATCCCAACAACTAAATGGGAACAAGATTTAGAGATTTCCTTCAATGCTGACTTCTGGCCTCAAATTTGTAAAAATATATTTATATCCACCTCAAATGCTAATCTACAACTTATACAATACAACGTAATTCACAGGATTCATTTCACGGGGGAAAAAATGTTTAAAATGGGATTTAAGGATACGAAAATTTGCACACAGTGTACACAAAATTTACCGGACACCTACTTGCATGCTCTCTGGGACTGTGAACCAGTCAAAACCTTCTGGCACAACATCACTGACTCTCTCTCTCAACTTCTGGATTGCCGCATTCTATTGTCACCATCAGTCTGCCTTCTGGGAGATTTCTCTACTCTATCACTGGATAACACCTCCAATAGAATTCTTTCTATTGCCCTAATCATCGCCAAGAAAACAATCCTCATGAACTGGAAAACTAAAAACTCCATCAATATCGTCCTTTGGAAAAACTTATTAACTGATTTCATATCAATGGAACAACTATCTGCCTCAATTAAAAACCAAACACCAAATTTTAACCGAATTTGGAATAAATTTATGTCATCCTTCACAAACTAACATTTTCACTCCTCGTTGTTCTTGATTGCAATTAGCAGGTTTTTTTTTTTTTTATTAGCCTGATAATTCGCTGAACTAGATTGGTAAGTCGGGGGGGGGGGCAGAATCTCTTGTGGTTGTTGTCGTTATTGGGGTTGTGCCCGTGCGTTCTCTCTTGCCTTCATAGCTTGATAAATTATTACTATTTTTATTTAATTCTTTTTTTTTTTTTTTTTTTCCCCTCTTAAATCTTTGGCTGCCGGCTCTCCCGGCCGGCGGCCGCTGCCCCCGCTGGGGTGGGGGTGGGTCCGGCGGCTGCTTGGTCCTTCATCCAAATTGACTGTATTGATGGTTGGTGGGGCCCGGTTGTGCCCTTGGAACTTGGTCGCGTACGTCACCGCCCCCCGGCGCTCTGACTGTTGTCCCCCTGTGCTTGATGGCGGTGTTGCTGGGTGCTGCTGAGGTGTCGGTTGTCGCTCTGCGGTCCCGGTGGCGATGGTGACTTACCGCCCGGTGGCCGCGGCCGGGCGGGGGGGGGGGGTCGGTTGGTGGGTGGGGGGGTTGGGTGGGTTGAGGGGTTGGGGGGGGCGGGGGCGGTGCGGCGCGCGTTGGGGGGCTGGGTGTTGCCATCCCTATCGGTTGCGGTGCACTGGGTGTTGGCGGTGGTGTGGGGCGGGGGGGGCGGTCGGCACCCGGGGGTGGTGCTGGGGCACGGACTGGGGCTCCGCCGCCATCCAACTTCCGCGTCAGTGGCGGCCCCGTACGGCCCTGCCTGGTGGCCTTCGCTGGGGCCGGCACCGGTCTCTGGCCTGCGGCTGGGGGGGTGGCTCAGCCTCTTCGGGGGCTCTGGTGCCCTTTTGTGGGGGGTCCTGATGGTTCGGGCGTGGCTGTTGGCCTGGTCCCCTGTGGCTGCCCGGGGCTTGCTTGGTGGTGGCCCCTGGGCCCCGCCGGGCCTCCCCTCCCTGTTACCCCCCCCCCCCTCCCCTCTCATATATGCCCAAAAAAAAAAAAAAAAAAAAAAAAAAAAAAAAAAAAAAAAAAAAAAAACACAAATATAACGGAGAGAGCTGAGATGTGTGGGGGGTGCCCACCCTGCAGATACCAGTTTCTGTTTTTAATGCACCCGAACACAATCATATTAGAAAATATACTATTTTAATTGGAAAAAAATAAATAAATAAAATAAATAAATAAATAAATAAATTAATTAAAAATAGGGGGAAAAAAAAAAAAAAAAAACAAAAAAAAAACACACAAACTTAACCATAAGAACTGAGATGTGTGGGGGGTGCCCACCCTGCAGATGCCAGTTTCTGTTTTTAATGCACCCGAACACAATCATATTAGAAAATATACTATTGTAATTGGAAAAAAAAATAAATAAATAAATAAATAAATAAATAAATAAATTAAAAATAGGGGAGGGGAAAAAAAAAAAAAAAGGAAAAAAAAAAAGAAAAAAAAAAAAATGGGAGGGGAGAATTCCAGGTGGGGTGGGGTGGGGGGGGGTCGTGCGGGGCTTTTCGGGGGTCACGTGCCGGGCGGTCCCGGTGGGTCTCTGGGTGCCTGGCTGCCTGGTCCGCGCTCTTGCCTTCCGGATCTGGTCCTGCGATTGGGATTTCTGGGGCCCCGGCGGGTCTGGGTTGCGCCTTGGTTGGTGGGTCTGGTGCCGGGGCCGGCCTCTGGGGGGGGACCTCTGGCGGGGAAGGTGAGGCGCCGGTTACTGTCTGGGTGTGTTGCGGTGTGTCGGCGGGCTCCTTCTCCTGGTTCCTGCGCCGCCTCCGGGTGTCGGCTGTATCCCCGCCCTGCTGCCTCCGCTCCCGGCCATGTGTATCTGCGGCCGGTGGGTGGTGGCGGTCCCGGCCCCCCCTGGGCTGGTCGCGCTGCTCTGGCTTCCTCTGTCCCTCTTCCCTCCCGCCTTCCGCCTGCCCCACCCTCTTTGCCTGTCCGGCACCGTGGCTACTGGAGTTCGGTGTCGCTGTCGCGTCGCCGGGGCGCGTGGCGGGGGCCGATGCATTGGCGGGCCACCGGCGACACTGTTTCTTGCCCGTGCGGGGCTCGATATGTTTGGGGGTCGGGGGATCTGGGGGCATATCGCGGCTTTGTTTCCTTGAGCCTGCTGGGTCTCCAGCTGGTAATGGTCTGTACTAAGGGAGGGTGTGGGATCGGCGGCCTCGGATTCCTCCCTCCCCTCCTGCTGGCTGCGGCCGCTGCCGTGGGGGGCTGGGGTGGCCCTGGGCTGGGGGGAGGGTTGGGGCGCTGACCGATGACGATAGGAACCAACAACGGAATGGTAAGAATAACTAGTTAAAGGAGGAAGTGTTTAAATGACTTAATATTATTAGTTTTGTAATTAATAAATGTATTATTATTATTATTATATTCTTGTATGTATTTATGTGCAAATAAGTGAGTTTATATACATAGATGCATGTTTTATATGTGTATGTGTATGGGTGTGTGTGTGTATGTGTGTGCGTGTGTGTATGTGTATGTATTGGTGTGTATATATGTGTGTGTAGTTATATACGTGAGTATGTTTGTGCATATGTGTGCAAACGTATGTGATATGTATGTATGTATGTACGTATGAATAGCTGTGTGTGTGTATGTGTGCGTGCGTGTGTGTGTGTAGTTATATACGTGAGTGTGGTTGTGTATATGCGTGAATGTATGTGGTATGTATGTATGTATGAATAGCTGTGTGTGTGTGTGTGTGTGTGTGTGTGTGTGTGTGTGCATGCATGCACGCACGCACCTGTGTGTGTGTGTGTGTGTGTATATGTGTGTGTGTGTGTGTGTGCGTGGGTGTACATGTTTAGGTATTTGTGTGTGTGTATCCCTATGTGCATGTATCTATTTAGGTGTATGTGGATACATGCAAGTGGATGTATATACTTATATGGATGATATGCATGGGTGTGTGTATATATGTATGTATGTATGTATGTATGAATATGAGTTGCATGAGTGTAAGTAAATGATTACGGGGAAATGTATTGTGACATGAACATGCAAAGTGTATGCATATACTGATATACTATATGCAATGATTTAAAGGTATGTGTATGTATATCATATGAATAGATACTTATGTGTGTATGTGTATATATATATATATGTATATATATATATGTATATATATAGGTATGTATGTGTGTATGTATGTATGTGTATATATATATATATATGTGTGTACTTCAATTAGGCACACCTGTACAGCATGTATCAATGTATATTTGTATGTATGTATAATCATGTACATGTGCATATGTATTTTACACCTATGCATAGCAAAACTCTTAGATGTCCACACATTAATCCACGTTTTATTTTCATTGATTGTATGAATATGTGTGTGTGTGTGTGTGTGTGTGTGTGTGTGTGTGTGTGTGTGTGTGTGTGTGTGTGTGTGTGTGTGTGTGTGTGTGTGTGTGTGTGTGTGTGTGTGTGTGTATGGATTATTTATCTATCTTCTATGTTTATAACTTTATTTTGATATATGTGGACATGTATGACTATTTAAATACTTCTATGCCTATTATATATATGACTTTTCAATACTGCCTCCAACCCCCCCCAAACGCTCAAATGATGTGATTGTAAATAGAAAGCTCCTCCCCCCTTTTCTCTGTTTTCTTTTTTGCTTATAACACCTGATTGTCTTGTGTCCACTTTTTACTCTTTAAACAACACATTATAAACTCTTCTTGATGCATATTACAACACAGACACCAGACTGCACCACCACTGTCTCGTCTCTCTCTCCTGCTCTCTCTCTCCTCACCCTCCACACCCGGTGACTCTAGCCCTCCTCTGCAGAATATTTATATCCCTCTTTCTGACTCTCCCTTTACTTTTATCTTGTTTGATTTCTCCAGGGATCAATAAAAATATAGTTTGACTGTTATGAGGGCTGGTGAAGGTAGCACACTTGCACACACCCACACATACAAAACACCCTTGGTTACTAGATTAAAATGCATATATACAACTCCGGTTATACCAACATGGTATCAATCATAAATATATGTGCAAACAAGGGCAAAAAAAAAAAAAAAAAAAAAAAAAAAAAAGCTAACAATAAATAAATAACCCCTCACCCCACCCCCAAACAATGGAAGGTTTTGGGGCTGGTGCGGTGGTTCCGCTACAGTCTTTCTGTGTAGAACCTCAGAAACCAGTTGCCAAGGACGTTCTGCAGTTCTTTGAGTGTGAGGTTCACGGGCCTGATTGGGCCACATCGTCTGGTCCTCAGGAACCTCCATTCTGTATGTTCTAGATGTTGCTCTACTCCGTCACACCCGGCTCAGAATAGTGGGCCATAGGCAGACCTTGATGGCAAGCTAATGGTGATCTCATCTCATCTATCTTTTTCTTTTGAGTCTGAGTATGTTTCTATTTGAAGAGGGAAAGTTTCATCTGAAAACCTGCTTTGCGGTGATGCCTTTACTGACGGGAGAAACACAGGACATCTGACTACTCCATGGACGCGATCACTGGCCCCCACCGAGAACAGAAAATAACATCTCTGTGTTGTGCACATGATCCACCTACTGACCAAAAAAAGAAAATGTGTGAGTGTGTGCTTATTACTGATTGCAGGAAAATCATTTGACTCTGGTGTTTTGTGGTTTGTGTGACATGAAGAAGCCACACCTGTCTGTCAGACGGCTCACCTGTTCTGCAGTTTGTTCTTTGTCCTTGCATCTCTGCAGATCAAAGTTCCTCGACAGGCTGGTTTCTGTCTGACACTCCCAGAGTTCACACTGATGTCAGTCTGCTGACAGGTTGGTGGGCGGGGCCTCACTTGCACAGCTCTGAAACCTGACTTATCTGACCTCTGAGGTCTTCAACCAGCACCTGGCTCGGGTCTTCACCTCTAAACCTGCCCCCCACCCCCACCCCACCCCTCCCTCTCTATACACTCTCAGCTGTTCCACCTGCTTCAGCCGCCACAGTTGATGACATCATCACACACCTGAGTGGAAATGCTCTGCAGGGATAGGACACACCTGTGGATGTCCACAAAACTGTCCTCAGGACTGTCTGTAAGTGCAGGCGTGGTAAACGGCTCCTCCCCCCACCACAACACATTCCTGTGTGCAGAGAGCCGTGTAGTCCCAGTGCTCCCAGTGTCCCAAATAAACAGACTGGTGATGTCAGAGGGCTCCTCTGATTGGCTGAAACTCGGCTTGATCCTACAGAGAAACACGGTTGAAACAAAAACAACCAACCGTCTCTACATCGGTTCTGCAACTTCCAGCTGGGCAGTGTTACACATGTATGATGTCAGGTCGAGTGGGCGGAGCTTTGTCTTCCTAGGAAGGCCCAATTCTGAGACATGTCTAATATAAAATGAGGATATCTCAGCAGCTTTACATGAATATGTATGTGGGAAAAAATAGATGAAAAATAAAAATAGATGTAATGATTTGCAAATCTCATAAACCCAATTGTTTATTCCATTTTCCTGGTGGTGTCACGTATGTCTACTTGGCGTGATAGAGCCGTCTGTCCGAGAGTCCTGGATGACTGAACGTCAGTTCATCAGACTGTTGAATCAGACTTGCACGAGAAGTTAAAACGAGAAGTAAAGTGTCCGAGCCTGGAGCCAGGCCTGGGGAGGGGCTTGTTGGAGAGCAGTCCCAACGCTTCTCCACCTGGAGACTAAACAGGAAGGTACAGGGCAGTGTAACGTAACTTCCTGGTTTTTAGAGCAACGCAGAAGAACTTGGATTTAGTTCATAAAATGTTGTGGTTTCGGATTTTTTATTTTTTATTTTTTTTTTCCCGTTGTTTGCACATATATTATTGGTTGATACCAAATTGGTAAGAACCAAAGAAATATATATATGCATTTTAATCTGTAATCAAGGGCTGTTTTTTTTTTTTTTTTTGTTGTTTTTTTTTGTGTGTGTGTACAGATGTGTACCCTTCACCGGCCCTAATGACAGTCTAATTATTTCTTTTATTAATCCTTAAGTAGAGCGAAGTACAAAAGAGAAAAAAAGAAAAGAAAGAGAAAAAAATAAAAGAAAAAAAAGTAAAAATAAATAAATAAGTAACTAAATTCTGCCAGAGAGGGCCAAACTCACCGGGTGTAGTATGTGATCAAGTCAGAAAAGGAAATAGAAAGAGAGAGAGAGACGAGACAGTGGTGGTGCAGTGTGGTGCACTGTGTGTGGTTTCGGATTTAGATGGACATAAAAACTCTGATCCTGAAACCTGAACTTTTGTCTAGTCGCCGCTTCTCTGTGTTGTCTTTTGTTCATTTAGGTGGTTGGTGTTAAAACTGTTTTATTTCATTAGATGAGGACTGAATCAGATTAAACACGAGGGGCTGATGGGACACGATCTGACATTTAAACAAAACTAAGATTTATATGACTGCGTGTTCATTTTTGGTGCGGTAGCTTCGTTGAAGCAGACTGTCTAGCTGCTGTCATCACGGGGTCATGTGACCGGTATGTAAACGAGTGGCTGGGTTCTGTAGAGAACATTTGCATGAAAGCAGGTGATACCGGTGATGTCACGATCTCAGGTGTGATAGGGTTTGTCAGTGTTGCAGTTCAGCTGGGCAGATGTGGCATTGGTGGTGATGATGATGTGTCCTCCAGAGGTCATTTACATCATCTTACATCATCCTAAGCCCATCCCTCTATAGCAGTGTTTTCCAACCCTGGTCCTCAGGACCTGCATGTTTAGGTGGGGCTCAGCTCAAACACACCTGGATCAGATTACTGACCACTGACAGACTTGTATAGATCTTGATGACAAGCTGGCGGTGATTCAGTCATTTTGATCAGGAGTTCAATGGGGGAGTGCAAAATCTAAAACATGCACAGACCACTGCAGTCCCTCTACAGACCGCTGGGGTCCAGATCCAGACCTGCCGTCCCTCTACAGACGGCTGGGGTCCAGATCCAGACCTGCCGTCCCTCTACAGACGGCTGGGGTCCAGATCCAGACCTGCGGTTTCTCTACAGACCGCTGGGGTCTGGATCCAGACCTGCAGTCCCTCTACAGACCGCTGGGGTCCAGATCCAGACCTGCAGTCCCTCTACAGACGGCTGGGGTCTGGATCCAGACCTGCAGTCCCTCTACAGACCGCTGGGGTCCAGATCCAGACCTGCAGTCCCTCTACAGACGGCTGGGGTCCAGATCCAGACCTGCGGTTTCTCTACAGACCGCTGGGGTCTGGATCCAGACCTGCAGTCCCTCTACAGACCGCTGGGGTCCAGATCCAGACCTGCAGTCCCTCTACAGACGGCTGGGGTCTGGATCCAGACCTGCAGTCCCTCTACAGACCGCTGGGGTCTGGATCCAACAGAGTTCATATCCATTGACCTCCATGTTAAAATGTCCAACTTTACAACAGAAATAAACATATTTACAATCTGGTACAAAAAACTATAGTAGTAGTTAGGTTTTACATCCATGATGTCTGTACACTCTAATTTTATGTACTACCTTTTATTCTTTATTAATCTTTGTTATGTTTTATTGTGTAAAACAGGTCTCTCTTGGAAATGAGGCACTGTGTCTCAATGACTGCAGGACTCGCGTCTTATATCAGACTTCTGCTTTGAGGTGACCTGCATGTGCAGGTGTACGGATGTAAACAAAGACGCTGCAGCAGGAAGCCTGGATGATTATGGGTTGTTCTTTTTGTTTGTTTTCTTTGTGCAGCGGAGGTGGACAAATTTAGAAACTAATAATAATGAAAAGAAGATTAGGAGAAAGCAGAGCAAAATGTTGAATATTGTCCATGTGTGGAGCGATGGCTTCATCTGTATGTGAACGAGACGTGTGGATGAGGGATCGGGAGTAGAGGACCGTGACCTGCTCGCCTTCACTGAAGCAGATCTCAGCCAAAAACATCCCACCAGAGCAGAAATTGTGACATGAATCGTGTAACCGTGATGTCAAAGACAGCTGAAATGTGACATGACAGTTTAGACTAAAGTCGCTTTGGAAAAAATTAGATGCGTACCCGATTGAGTACCACGTATGAAGGTGACCCTGGTCTGTTGTGTAAATATTGTCATTTGAGCGGTTCACAGAGTCAAAGAACCTTTAGTGAACTTGATTTCCTAGATGTGATAAAGACGTAACAGAACATAACCATTGTTGTTTTAAAAGTTGTCTTGTTGTGCTTTTAACTGTACTCAGACCACTGAGACCGGTTGTGGGTAGGTCTGGAATGAGCCTTAGCAAAGCAGCCTGACCCAGCTATGTTTGAAGTTTGCTAGCCAGGGGTAACTAAAGGACACCAGCTGGACTGTGTCTACCTTCTGCAAGGTCTAGGTCCTCTGGTGGAGATAAGACCTTCACCACAAATCCGTTCAGGAACGTTCAGAGTTTACTAGTAAGACCACTAGCTACTGTTGCCTGTTCACCTCGGTTGGGAGCCTCAGGTGACCTGTGAACGACCACCCCTCCTATGGACTGGGCGTGGCCGATGATCAGTTCATCGCTGACGCTGATCAGTTCATCTGTGACGATGATCAGTTCATTAGTGATGATGATCAGCGAAGATGATCAGTTCATCGGTGACGCTGATCAGTGACGCTGATCAGTTCATTAGTGATGCTGATCAGTTCATTAGTGATGCTGATCAGTTCATCGGTGACGCTGATCAGTTCATCGGTGACGCTGATCAGTTCATTGGTGACGCTGATCAGTTCATCGGTGACAATGATCAGTTCATCTGTGACGCTGATCAGTGACAATGATCAGTTCATCGGTGACGCTGATCAGTGACGATGATCAGCTCATCGGTGACGATGATCAGCTCATCGGTGACGATGATCAGCTCATCGGTGACGATGATCAGCTCATCGGTGACGATGATCAGTGACGATGATCAGTTCATTAGTGATGCTGATCAGTTCATTAGTGACGCTGATCAGTTCATCGGTGACAATGATCAGTTCATCTGTGACGCTGATCAGTGACAATGATCAGTTCATCGGTGACGCTGATCAGTGACGATGATCAGCTCATCGGTGACGATGATCAGCTCATCGGTGACGATGATCAGCTCATCGGTGACGATGATCAGTGACGATGATCAGTTCATTAGTGATGCTGATCAGTTCATCGGTGACGCTGATCAGTGACGATGATCAGTTCATCGGTGACGCTGATCAGTGACGATGATCAGTTCATTAGTGACGCTGATCAGTTCATCGGTGACGCTGATCAGTTCATCTGTGACGCTGATCAGTGACAATGATCAGTTCATCGGTGACGCTGATCAGTGACGATGATCAGCTCATCGGTGACGATGATCAGCTCATCGGTGACGATGATCAGCTCATCGGTGACGCTGATCGGTGACGCTGATCAGCTCATCGGTGACGATGATCGGTGACGATGATCAGCTCATCGGTGACGATGATCAGCTCATCGGTGACGCTGATCAGCTCATCGGTGACGATGATCAGCTCATCGGTGACGATGATCAGCTCATCGGTGACGATGATCAGTGACGCTGATCAGCTCATCGGTGACGCTGATCAGCTCATCGGTGACGCTGATCAGCTCATCGGTGACGCTGATCAGCTCATCGGTGACGATGATCAGCTCATCGGTGACGATGATCAGTTCATCGGTGACGATGATCAGTGACGATGATCAGCTCATCGGTGACGATGATCAGTGACGATGATCAGCTCATCGGTGACGATGATCAGCTCATCGGTGACGATGATCGGTGACGATAATCAGTTCATCGGTGACGATGATCAGTTCATCGGTGACGATGATCGGTGACGATGATCAGTACATGTTCTTTTTTTATGTTTTTGTCAAATTAAGCTGAAAAAATGATGACATGGTAAAACAGGTTGTACATGATTGTACTCTGTAGTAAACAAGTCTCTCTGATGTTTGTGTTCTAGTATACGCGGGTGTGGATCCCGGACCCAGATGATGTGTGGAAGGCTGCAGAGATCACCAAAGACTACAACGAGGGTGACCCTGTCCTCCACCTGAAGCTGGAGGATGAAACGGTGTGTAACACATCTACAGTTTTTAAACACAACGTTCACTGATTTCATGAAATCACGTAGCCACAGGAATCTCACCCTTCGTCCTCGCTGTGGAAGTGCTGCCCTGTCTGGACTCTGTCAGCTGTTCTAGTCCGTGGCTGCGACACCACCTGAAGCAGCGGCATGTTTCCTGAAACGTCCCACAGATGGAGCTCTGCTCTAAACTGAAACAGCAGAGCTGCTGAAACAAATGCCTTGTTTCAGTCCTCACCTGTGAAGTACCGACTTGTGTCTTGTGTTGATTTGTCCCACGTCTGTGATGTTGTCAACCGGTCTCTTGCATCAAATCGTCACCTGTGTCATGCCTGGTCCCATTTTGTATTGCTTCAGACTCTGGAGTACCCAGTGGGTCCAAAGGCGAACCCCCTGCCGTTCCTGCGGAACCCGGACATCCTGGTGGGCGAGAACGACTTGACGGCTCTCAGTTACCTGCATGAACCTGCGGTGCTGCACAACCTGCGAGTACGCTTTCTGGAGTCCAACCACATCTACACCTACTGCGGTCAGTCGGCCTTCGCCACCCGCTCCACACTTGTTACTTTTGTTTCTTAAAAAGTTTCTTCAAATACTCACATCCTCTATTTTTTTCTTTATTTACACTACTCAGCTTTCGTTCCATACTCCATACATTTCTTAACCTTTTGGTTTTTAAGCGCTTTAGGTCTGCAGCTGTCAGTTATTCAAGTCAAGTGGTCCATCGTTTTTTTGGTTCATCAGATGAATCAGATAAGAGAGGCACCTGATTTCATCTGGGTGCACCGCTCACTCAGCATGTCCGTGATCTGACGTTCGTGCACGTCCGTGTGTCCTCTGGTGTTTGTGTGTTCTGATCTGGTTTCCTCTCCGGTATCAGGCATCGTTCTGGTGGCCATTAACCCGTACGAGCAGCTGCAGATTTACGGAGAAGAGGTGATCAATGCCTACAGCGGGCAGAACATGGGCGACATGGACCCCCACATATTTGCCGTGGCTGAGGAGGCGTACAAGCAGATGGCCAGGTACTTCACCTGTAGGAGGTTCTGTTTGGAGATGTATTCACAGCCTCGAGATACACGCCAGCTGATGACCTTTTTCATTGTATTTAAATATCAAGGACGGCAAAAAAACCTTATTGCAACTCAAGCAGGACAAAAAAAGCAGCGTTTTAGCTATCGGCTGTGAGGTTGAGAAAGACAAAAGTTTTGTCCAAATGTCTTAAAAGACGCCTGATCAAGTAAAGAACCCGGGCGTGATTGTTGACTCAGAGTTTAGTTTCACTCCACAAGTTGAGCGTGTGATTAAAACTGGTTTTGATCATCTTACAAATATACCCCGACTCCACCCGTTTGTCCCTGGATTCAACACAGAGATGCGGCTGCATCGACTGTCGTACTGCCCTGCTTTCTGCTCTTCACACCTTCAGCTGCTTCAGAACTCGCGTGTTTTTACAGTTGAGCACTTTTGTGCTGCTTTGAACTGTATGAAAAGTGACATATAAATCCAGTTTGATTTGACGTGATACAAAATGTTACCTGGTTGTGTCATCAGATGCTGCTGGTGCTGAGGTCCGCACATCTGGCTCGCATCTTTTCCCAGCATGTCTGGCTGGTTACGGAGGTTTTTATTTTGTAAATCCAGTTGGCTGCTGATGTTTTTTTCCATGTGTCTGGCTGATAACGGATTGGTTTTTAACCGCCTGGCTTGCTTGTTACAGAGGTAACTTCACACATCTGGCTGGTTACCAAGGTTTTTGTCTTCGTGCGTCTGGCTGGTCACAGGGTTCACTTTGTGCACCTGCCTGCTATGGACGTTTTAACTCCGTACGTCTGCCTGGTGACAAGGAAATTTACACAAACAAAATTAACCTAAAAATAAATAAATAAAAAGAGCCATATCCTACAGTGAATATGAACATTATATAACAATATAAACATTAAACGTAGAATTTTATTCCACACATCTAGCCAATTTCAATGTTGTTGTTTGGGTGGTCATGGAGGTTTAACCTCGTATGGGCAAATATTTATTCCGATAAAGTGATGAGAATTTGTCAACGTGCTGCTTCGTATCAAATACTTCATGATTCTCTCCAGAATTGTAATATTGCTCAATATAAAGGTTGGGGAAATACGTGTCGGCCAGTGTGGTTACTGGACTTGAAGTTGGTTTAATTGGCATCGAAGAAAAGCGTTGTTCAGGAAGCGGTATTGAATACAAGTCATGGGTTTTGGTGGTGATGTTAGAAGATTTTCCAGTGATGCTCAGCTCAGTGATCATTAGTTGCGGTTCCTCGTGAAAGAACATCGGCCTCAGTTGAGAAGGTCAGAAGGTTGTTGTAGAAGACGAGGACAGCAGCGAACGTTTCAGTGGACGTCAGCAGACATCGGTCGGAGGAAGATGAGTCGTCCCATCATGACACAATATGATGTTGTGAAAATTAAAGTCAGAGTGTTTCAAGACAATAAGTTAGATGTAATTTAAAAGCATTTAATGTCATTATCACAAAAAGTATTTTTTCCTTTTATTTTATTTTTAAATTTAACAAAAAATTTCCTTTGATGTTGTGACTTTCTGCTGCACGTCTATTGGACGTTAAAAGTGGACGTCCACTACTGACTCATATCTGTGTCATGTGATGGTCATGTGATCAGCTCTTCTTCTATGGTGCCTCTGTAGAGACGAGAGGAATCAGTCCATCATTGTTAGCGGAGAATCTGGAGCAGGAAAGACGGTTTCTGCCAAGTACGCCATGCGGTTCTTCGCCACTGTGGGCGGCTCTGCAAACGACACCAACGTTGAGGAAAAGGTTCTGGCGTCCAGTCCCATCATGGAGGTGGGTTCAGACGTAGTGCCTGCTTACACGTAGACAGACAGCAGGGGGCGTTCTACACAATGATCCGTCGCGTCCTGTGTCCCGTCAGGCCATCGGAAATGCGAAAACCACCCGGAATGACAACAGCAGCCGCTTTGGGAAGTACATCCAGATTGGCTTCGGGAGACATTACAACATCATCGGGGCCAACATGAGGACGTACCTGCTGGAGAAGTCCCGCGTCGTCTTCCAGGTGAGTCACAGTCTGCGACCTGTTTGGCAGTTTCGTCGCTGCACCAGCTGAGCGTTGGCTGTTTGTGTTGCAGGCCGAGGACGAGAGGAACTATCACATCTTCTACCAGCTGTGTGCATCGGCCAGTTTACCCGAGTTCGAAGAGCTCGGCCTCAGTGAGTCACCCGTCTGGTGGACTGTCTGCTTGAAACATGAACGTGTTCCTGAGCTGCTTGGGTCACTTCAGGCTGTTTGTGCATCACCAGTCCACAACAGAAGTCACGCCAAAGCACTTTACAAATAAAGTAATCAAGTCCAATCAGTTCAGGGTGATAGAAGTTAGTTTGATCTAAATATAATGCAGTGGTTGGTCCAGGTTGAACTGAGCGCACACTCTCTCTGGGGAAAACACAAAGAGGAAAGGTTTGAAGCATAATTTTACCAGTGCAGACGGTGTGTGCCTCTTAACCCCAAACCTGGAGCTGGTTCCACCAGAACCCGCGGACGGAGCGGTAGAGAACATTTCTGAGTTTGGCAAAATACAACGGTAAAAGAAACCAGGTCTGGAAACGTGTCCTGAGGTCTGTCACCCTGACTCCTAGGGTCTCTCCTGGTGGTGGGTCCACAGGAGGGCGAACCCACCTTCTTGGTTCAGCCTTAGCCCTCACCAGGAGCTCTTAAACAAGTTCCTACCCCGGGCCTGGCTCCAGGGTAGGCCCTGGTGACCACGCACGCCCGAGGGACGCAGTGCTGCTTGTTTTACTTTGTCTGTTTGAATCCCTCTTTGTCTGGTCTGTCCCCCCACAACTGTTTCACCAAAATGAAAAGCTTTTGTCTTTCTGTTGTCGTCTCTTGTTTTCTTGCAGCCAGTGCTGAAGACTTCACCTACACATCTTTAGGAGAGAACATCTTCATCGAGGGCGTGAACGATGCTGAGGAGCTGAAGAAGACCAGAGAGGCGTTCCTGCTGCTGGGTAAAAACCTCAGAACCCAAACCCGGTGAAGGTCTGGTGTGTGCAGCAGCGCCCGCCGCTGTCGCGCCCGCCGCTGTCACGCCCGCCGCTTTACATGACACTGAGTCAGTGGCCAGGACATCACCGAAAATTAGAATTATTCATCCGAGATAGAAAACTGACACGAACAAAACATCTAACGTATTTCCCTTAATTATACAGTTGGACAAATTTGTATTTGTATAACATTTGCGAAAAAAATCCACAGTGGTGACTGGAGGAACTTGAAACTGACAAAAGTAAAAATAAACAATAAACAAGTGAAAACTGACAAATGAAAGTGAGACTTTGTTTTTGAATTGTGGTTCAACAGAATAATTTACAAAAAAAAAAACAACAAACAACTAAGTAACAAAACGATCATTTGGTGTCCCTAGAAAAGATCAAATGACGCGATCACAGCGACGTGTCCAGGCAGGGAGACTGTAGCTACTGTGAAACATGGAGGAGGCCAGAGTCAGAAAGCTTGGTCCCAGCCGCCGGTCACGGGTCCTCCAACAGGATAACGACCCAGAACACACAACCAAAACCAGCCAAGAACCACTCAGAACAAAACCTTGGACTAATCTAAGAGTCCTGATCTACATCCTGTTGAACATCTGGAGAAGAAACCCTTCAACCCTGAGACATCTGGAGATGTTTGATCATGAGAATCAGACCGCCTGTCTACAGGTGCTCCGATGTCACTGGTGGTTCCAGTCGTCACTGGATCGAGGTGACCGACTCAGACGAATGTGATGAGAGCCCGTCAGTTCCTGCCGGGACGGGTTCATTGCTGCTACTTTTTATGATTAATTTACAGGTCATTTTGTAGAAAATGATTATTTATTGTTACACTTGTCACAGTTGAGTTATTTCAACGGCGACTGGTTATTCTGTGTTTAATGGAAAGGATCCAGTAAATGTGTCCATGTGTGTTTGTGGTTCTAAGTTTAACATTTTATGATGATTTTAAAGTGCCTCACTTCCTGTAACTCAGGTATTTACGCCTGTAGCTGAGGTGGACATGTCCTAACTAACAGCCAGGTTTGTTAGCTCCACCCATTTGTCCATTTTTGGATTATTGAGGTTGGGGCGGGGTCAGCGCCTGTGGAGATGGTGACTATCAGAATGTAGAGATGTTCTAAGGACCTGCCGGTGGCATCGCAGATGGGTTTGTCCAATTCTTCTTTGTGGTCTCTGCAGGTGTGAAGGAGAGCAATCAGAGCAGCATCTTCAAGATCATCGCCTCCATCCTCCATCTGGGCAACGTTGAGATCTGCTCAGAGCGAGATGGCGAGTCCTGCCACATCTTGGTATGTCCACCTGACGGCCGCAGCTCTGGCGGTTGTGGCTGCATTCTGACAGAGGTTCTTTGTGTTGCAGAGTGACGACCTCCATCTGAAGAACTTCTGCAGGCTGCTGGGGGTGGAGCTGCAGCAGATGGAGCACTGGCTCTGCCACAGGAAGCTGGCCACAGCATCCGAGACCTATGTGAAGAACATGTCCATCAAGCAAGCGCTCAACGCCCGTGACGCGCTCGCCAAGCATATTTACGCCCGCCTGTTCGACTGGATCGTGGAGCACATCAACAGGGCACTGCACACCTCCTCCAAGCAACACTCCTTCATCGGGGTCCTGGACATCTACGGGTACGGCGCCGGGTGCAAGGACGGTGCAACGCCACCTGCTGTAGGTGTGTCTGTTCTGCGGTGTGACCTGTTTGTTTGTGTGTCCACAGGTTTGAGACGTTCGAGGTGAACAGCTTTGAGCAGTTCTGCATCAACTACGCCAACGAGAAGCTGCAGCAGCAGTTCAACTCGGTAAGTCAGCGTTGCAGCTGTGTGACTCGTTTGTCATGTCTGCAGTCATCCTCACGCCACCGCTCTGTGTCCTCAGCACGTCTTCAAGCTGGAGCAGGAGGAGTACATGAGGGAGCTGATCCCCTGGACGCTCATCGACTTCTATGACAACCAGCCCTGCATTGACCTAATCGAAGCGCGACTCGGAGTCCTAGACCTGCTGGACGAGGAGTGTAAAGTAAGGTCGCACCGAGCCGCCCCGTCTCCCGCTGACATCACCGAAGAGGCGGATCCCACCCTCAGATGCTCCTCTGACTGTATTTCAGGTGCCGAAGGGAACAGATCAGAACTGGGCCCAGAAGCTCTACAAGCAGCACTCCAACAGCGCGCACTTCCAGAAACCCCGAATGTCCAACACGTCCTTCATCATCATCCACTTCGCCGACCAGGTGAGCGAGTCACCGCTGATGTCCACTTCCACTTCCACTTCCATGTGCTCTGATGCCACCTGAAGGTTTAACAAGCAGGTTTTAAAGCTGAACTTCAGCCCCAGATCAGATCAAGTTCAGATTAGGAAACTATTAAAAAAAAAACAAAAAAAAAAACAAGAAGAAAGCTGGAAGAGTTTTTGTTATAGACACTGAATGTTGTCATAGCGACTCAGTTTTTGGAGTTTATCCAAAGTCAGATTTCAGTTTCTGAGTTTTGGGAGTAGAACGTCGCATTATTCATATATTTATTTTCATGAAGATGTTTTTACTCGTTGGATTTGAATGCAGCATTTTGGCTCCAATCTGCTGCTTTTCTTAACCAGATCAGATGTTTGTCTCCAGGTGGAATATCAGTGTGAAGGCTTTCTGGAGAAGAACAGAGACACCGTCTATGAAGAGCAGATCAACATCCTGAAGGCCAGCCAGGTAGGAACTAGGACCAGGACCAGGATCCTAACTTGGGCCTACTGTGTGAGTGTACTTTCTGGCGTATGAAGAGAACTCGTTGGTCACATGAACGAAGAGGAATCTGTCATGGAAGCCTGACTTAAACCATGCTGATGTGGTTCCTTTAAAGCAGTCTTCTTTACCTCTAGGTCCTCAGGAACCTCTGTCTTGCAGGTTTGAGATGTTTCTCTGCTCCAACACACCTGGATCAGATTAGTGGACTATTGACAGATTTGTATAGACCTTGATGACCAGCTGATGTTGGTCAATAACCATTAGAACGGAACGTTTTCCTGATTTATTTACTATGATGCTTGTTCATGTTAGCTCAGAGGACGAGTGGGAACTGATGCAGCAGCTTTTAACAACTCTGCTTCAGTGTTGAACCAATTCTCATTTCCTCTCAGTTTCAGTTGGTTGCAGATCTGTTTCATGAACAGGGCGACACCCCCCTCTCCAAGTCGTCCAGAGTGAACATCCGAGCGGCGAAATCGGTTCCCAAAGCCCCCAACAAGGAACACAGGAAAACGGTGGGCCACCAGGTGAGGCTTTCGCTCCGCTCAACTCTCTCCAACTCTCTCCAACTCTCTCCAAGCCTCTGGCTGCTGCCGCTCACCATTTTCCGTGTTTTCCAGTTCCGCTCGTCTCTGCAGCTCCTCATGGAGACCCTGAATGCCACAACTCCTCACTACGTCCGCTGCCTTAAGCCCAACGACTACAAAGAGGCCTTCTTGTGAGTTAACTTCCTCGTGTTCTCACTGTGTTGGGTCAGAGCTGCAGTCTGGTCCAACAGAAACAGGTTTGGGTTCAGAGATGAGACTTTCAGAGACATAGGTGTTCAAACCCATCAGGACCAGGTGGGTTCAGATCAGGTTCGGCAGTTTTCCATGTGTGGCAACAAACGTGAACCGTGCACATGGCACTGGCGCTTAGAGTCAACAGAAACTGGGACAAAATGCAGAAATGGTCACCAGCAGGTGCTCATAACACCTATGGAAGTCAGTTTGCTGTTCTGGAGTATTCAGGCGTGTGCTAACACAATGTCACAAGGGAAAGAAATCAGCAGTGTTCTTGCAGAAGGAGCTGTTGCTGCACATGAAACCAAGCAGATTTACCACAAGACCACACTGCACAGTGCTAAAAATAAACAAAAGAAAAACCCAACAGCTCCATCTTGGAGTCTACAGATCTCACTGAGCATGTTAGATGTTATGGACCATGACTGCAGAATTAGAAGAACACTGAACCAGAACAGTTTGTTTAGATAGGTTTCCAGGAGAAAGTACTTCTATTTAAAAAGAACACAGAAGCATGCATCTCCTGCATCTGAACAACCCTGCAGACTTCTGAACAATGTCCTGCAGACAGGTGAGACCAGAGTGGAGGTGTTTGGTCTTAATCTCTAGAACCATGTTTGGGGAAAACCAAAAAGCATTTTAGCAGAATCACCTCATACCTACTGTCAAGCACGGTGGCGGAGGCTGATGGTCTGGGACCTGGATACCTGTCAGGCACTGACATCCATGTCAGTCTGACCTGAGGCTTTCTCGCTTTAAACATAAAATCAAACAAAAAGGCTTTTCAATTCAAAAACCAGTATGTTTTAGATATTTATTTCTTATCCAGATGTTTAAGAGACTTTATTGTTGTGAAACTATAACGAGATGTAGTTGCACTTCCAGGTTTCAGCCTCAGGAAAAGATAAGAAAAAGAAACGGATATAAAATATAGATATTAAACTCATGCACATTCCCACAAACACACACAGCACTCACAACATGCACATAGTACCCATTCTTTTTTTTTTTTTCCTCCCCTGAAGTAAAGGTCTGGTTTTATAAATCTTAACTTTTCATTTGCATTTGTGTAAAATGTGTGTGTTGTATTGCTTCAGTTACCACGTGGCTACCTCCACTCCGGTTAAAGCTTTCAGGTCTTACATATATTGCGGCCTAGCTCCACAATATTTGCAAGACCTGATAGATCCATATGTTCCTAACAGAGTTCTCCGTTCTCAGAGTGCAGGTTTACTCGTAGTTCCTAGAAGAACCAAATGTAGATTTGGAGGACGGGTCTTCTGCTATCAGGAACCATCACTATGGAACCAACTTCCAGTTTGGGTGAAGGAGGCTGACACCACCTCCACCTTTAAAACCAAACTTAAAACATTTCTGTTCAGTAAAACATCTAGTTGGTGTAAACTTTAGTGTGTCAGGACCAGTAGTCACAGCTGCAGGACCAGACTGGAGCAGCTGGTCTTCAACACAGCTTCATCCTGATCTGCTGCTGTAGACCTGCTGCAGGGGGACCCCAACATGATCCACTGACTGGTGCCCCTCACCTCCTCTGTTTCTCCTTCTCTTCTTCAGATCAATCCTCAGTTATTAATAAGAAGTATCTCCTAAGTATAATTGTTCTCCATTGTTCTTGTAGTTTGTTGTGCTGGTGTGTCTCCTCTTTTTATCTTCGGTACATGTTTGCAGACCAGAACCTCAGGAGCTGCATCCTGACCTGCAGTCCCACCCTCTGACCACCTCAGTGTCTGCTGTCTGTACCTGTTTATATAGTCGTCTCTTTAGTCCACTAACTAACCATATATCAGTCATATATACATGGAAGTCTCAGTTCTACTGCTAATGAATACAACAATATTTTGTCTGTTGTACCTTTGACAACATACACCATACTGCCAAAAGTATTCGCTCACCCATCCAAATAGTCGGAATCAGATGTTCCAATCACTTCCATTACCACAGGTGTATAAAATCAAGCACCTCGGCATGCAGACTGTTTTATGAAAGGATGTGTCGCTCTCAGGAGCTCAGTGAATTCCAGTGTGGAACTGTGATTTGATGTCACCTGTGCAACAAATCCAGTCGTGAAATGTCCTCACTCCTAAGTATTCCAGTCAACTGTCAGCTGTATTATAAGAACATGGAAGTGTTTGGGAACAACAACTTTGCCCTGACGTGGTCGACCACGTAAACTGACGGAGCAGGTCAGTGGATGCTGAGGTGCATAGTGAGAAGAGGTCACCAACTGTCTGGAGTCAGTCACTACAGACCTCCAAAGTTCATGTGGTCTTCAGATTAGTTCAAGAACAGTAGTCGGAGAGCTTCATGGATGTGTTTCCATGTCCGAGCAGCTGCATCCAAGACAAACATCACCAAGTGTAATGCAAAGCATCAGATGTAGTGGTGTAAAGCAGCCACCACTGGACTCTGGATCAGTGGAGACACCTTCTCTGGAGTAGCAAATCACGCTTCTCCATCTGGTAATCTGATGGACCAGTCTGGGTTTGGCGGTTGCCAGGACAACGGTACTTGTCTGACTCCATTGTGCCAAGTGTAAAGTTTGGTGGAGGGGGGATTATGATGTGGGGTTGTTCTTCAGGAGCTGGACTTGGCCCCTCAGTTCCAGTGAAAGGAACTCTGAATGCTTCAGCATTCCAAGACATTCTGGACAATTCCATGCTCCCAACTTTGTGGGAACAGTTTGGAGCTGGACCCTTCCTCTTCCAACATGACTGTGCACCAGTGCACAAAGCAGGTCCATAAAGACCTGGATGACAGAGTCTGGTGTGGATGATGACTGGCCTGCACAGAGTCCTGACCTCAACCCGACAGAACACCTTTGGGATGAATCAGAGCGGAAACTGAGAGCCAGACCATCTTGTCCAACATCAGTGTGACCTCACAAATGTGCTACTGAAAGAATGGTCAAAAATTTTCATAATCACACTCCTAAACCTTGTGGACAGCCTTCCCAGAAGAGTTGAAGCTGTTATAGCTGCAAAAGGTGGACCGAGGTCATATTGAACCCTCTGGATCAGGAATGGGAGGTCACTTAAGTTCATATGCGAGTCAGGTGAGCCAATACTTTTGGCCATATAGTGTTAGTAATTGTCTCTTACTCTTTCACTCTGTTGTTCATCGTCTCATTCTATCTCCCTTTTCCTGTTCTCCCCGGCTGGTCTTTGGCAGGAGGGTTCCCCCTTATGATCCAGGTCCGGATCAAGGACAGTTTCCGGTTGGTGTTGTTTGGCATTTTTCATTCTGTAGCCGTTTGTGCACAGTCAGTTACATATTTGTAATCAATAAAAGACATCTTGACAACGCGTTTGGGATGGGCCAAAAAAAAGCCAGGCGATGGAGGATTTTGACGAGTCACTGGAATTCCTGGTGAAGGGGTTTCTGCTGTCAGGATCCAGCAGAAAACGATCTTGGACTTAGTTGAGGAGGTCAGATCACTGAAACTCCAGAACGCCAAAAAGGACAAGTGGATAACTTTCCTAGAGAACCAAGTGTCGGACTTGGAGCATGCGTGTCAAACCTGGTTCGGGCGGTTACAGCGGAGGAGAACGGGACCGCAGATGAGAAACAACAGGTGGCTTCTATTCTCCAATCCAAGGGAATAGAGGTGGACCAGAACACCCTGAAGCCTGTCACCCGCTGCCCAGGAGGAGCAGCAACGACAAACCAGCCATAATTATGAGGTTTGTCAACAATAAGCACAAAACGGAGCTGCTAAAACAAGGAAAGAAGCTGAGAGGATCAGACATCTACATCAATAAATATCTGATCAAACGGAATGTCGACATCTCCGGGAAAGCCCAGTTCCTGAAGAAGAAAGGGAAGATCCAGATTACTTGAACCTAAAGTTGTAAGATCTTTATCAAGCTGAACAGAACACTGGAGGAGGTGAAGGTTGTGATCATCAGACATGGAGGAGCTGGAGAGATTAAACTGAGCACTAACGGGACTGAAGGCCAGGACGAAACTCAGTACTAGCAATCATTCATCATCATCTGTTGACAAAAGATCAGCTTTTACCACTGAATTGTGATAAAATAGAGCTGAAAACAATTAATTACACAGAGTACAAACATCAGGACATGAAGGATGACGTTGAGCCGGATAACAACTTCCACTATGACATCATCGACAACTGCTGCGATTACTCAGAGGATCAGGACAACAGAGCGGTTCAAGCTGACAAATATCTCTCTTATACATTTCAACAGCAGAGGCAAGTATGCAAACTTTAACAAAATCAGTTATCATCTGAGCCAGTTTAAACAACCATTCAGTTGTATTCCATCTCTGAAACGTGGATCAGCACTGAGAAGGGAGCTGATTTTGAACTGGCTGGAACTGAATTCAACTACATCGGCAGAGAGAAGAAGGCTGGTGGAGGGGCAGCTGTATATGTGGACAAAAAGTGTATGGAGTGGTGAAAAAATGACAAGAGTAGAAATGTGTATGGAAAAGAAAAAGAATGTAATTATAAGCTGCATCTATAGGACGATGGGGTCAAACTTAGAAACCTTTCAGGAGGTTCACACACAGCTTCAGCTCAGAAGGTCTTCATCATCTGTGGTGATTTTAACAGTGATCTGCTTAACTCAAGTAATCACAAACCAACAAAAGAGTTTATCAATGCAATGCAGTCTGAGCCTGTAGCCTAAAATGACCAGACCTACTAGAATTACTTCTCTCAGTGCCACGTTAATATACAACATATTTACAAACCTGATCATTACCAGTTTGTGTAGTAGATGACAGCTGCTACAAGACAGGTAAACAGGATATTGGACAACAATTCAAGAGAGTTAAGACAGAGGAGACAATTAATACATTTAAAATGGAGCCGATTAAACAGAACTGGGAGTCAGTATTTAACGCAGACAATATTGATGAAGCATATAACACTTTTTTGTAAACCTTCAACTTGTATGATAGGATGTCTCCAATACATGGATCACAAATGGATTGCAAAATGCCTATAAAAAAAGAACACACTATATAAAGTATTCATAAAATACAGAACTGAAGAAGCTGAGAATAAATAATAAAAGCATAAAAATAAACTTAAACTATTTTACGGATATCAAAAAAGGAATACTATAGTCAATTATTGGACAGAAGTAAAAATAACATAAAAGGGATTTGAAACTTATTGAACAATTTCATTAGGAGACGTTCTAGGCAGACTAATTATCCATAATATTTTACCAATAATAATAAAGTCATTAATGATATGAATGATGTGGTTAAAGTATTTTGTAAGTGTTGGACCAAAGCTGGCAGAAAAAAATGTGTGATCCTGGATCAGCTGATGGATGGTATAAGATATTAATAAATAAAAATCCAAAGTCAGTGTTTCTCAACAGTGAAGGAGAGAGAAATCATAGCTATTGTAAATAAATGTAAAAACAAGGTGTCAACTGACTGTGATGGTATCGATATGACAATAGTAAGAAAAAGGTTATTGAAGCAGTTCAACCACTGACAGACATCTGTAACCTGTCATTCAAACAGGGACATTTCCAAAAGAAATGAAAACTGCAAAAGTCGTCCAACTTAAAAGTGGAGACAGATACCAAATCACTAATTACAGCCCTGTGTCTTTACTCCTGCAATTTTCCAAAATGTTAGAAAAACTGTTGGAAAATATATTGATAAACACAAACTGCTTTCTAAAAGTCAGTATGGATTCAGATCTCAAAGATCCACATCCGTGGCAGCCCTGGAATTAATGGATATTATTTGTGGTGTCCCCCAGGGGTCAGTAATGGGACCTAAACTTTTTATTTCAATACATAAATGACATATGCTGATGATACAAATATTTTCTGTGCAGGGGAGAATTTACAGCAGCTTATGGAGGAAGTCCTCAGAACGGAACAAATTAAAAAGTTGGTTTAAATTAAATAAACTATCATTACATTTAGACAAAACAATATGTTATGTTATTTGGAAATTGTTAAGGGCGTTGGGATAGAGGGTGTACATATAGACGGAGTCAATGAAATTAAGTTTCTGGGTGTGATGATCGACCACAAGATCTGTTGGAAACCTCACATTCAACATGTTCAAACTAAAGTATCCAGACATAGTTCAGTCCTCAGTAAAGCTAAATAGTAATTGAATATCAAAACATTACATATTGTTTATTGCTCACGTTTGGGGCAACACCTACAAATTCTCACTCCGACTGTTCCCTCCAGAAAAGATCCATCAGACCTGTTCATCAGGCAGGTTTCCAGGACGTCACTAATGACTTATTTATGAACTCCGGCCTTCTAAAACTCCCAGATCTGGTAGAATTTCAAACAGCTCAGCTGATGTATAAAGCTAGAAACAGACAACCACCAGATAATCTCCAGAAACTCTTTACTGATACAGAGGGTGTTTATAATTACAGGGGAAAACTTAACTTCAGAACCAGGAGTGTTGGAACAACTATGAAGAGAACGTGCACTTCAGTCAGTGATGTGAAGGTCTGGAATAAACTCAGCCAAGAACTGAAGCACCGTCCAAGCATAAGTGTGTTTAAGAAAAGGCTCAGACTGATGATTTTCAACAAGTACAGGAATGATGATCTGAGGTGAACCTAAACGGGCGTCTCTAACGCTGTAAATAGGATTGTAAATATGAGTATGACTGTATGTTTTTGTGTGGGTGTGTATGTGGATAAGTCACGGTGTATTGGGAGGTAGTTGGATCTCCTTGCTTCTCCTGGTGCTTCGGGGGACCTCCTGGTTCTACTCTTGCACTGTCATTGTGATGTGCTGGATGAGGGCCGGTGGAGGGGTTTGGACTACCTCCACTCTAGTAAACATCTGACTACTTTGCTCCAGTTAGCACATCACTAACTCAACTCAATGTAGCACGTAGCTAATACGATTCCATTTAGCACGTGGCCATGACTAACTCCAATCCAGTTTGCGTGTGGCTAATGCTGCTTTATTTAGCATATAGCAAATGCTACTCTAGTTAGCGTTTGGCTAATGCTGCTCCAATTAGCCTGTGACTGTTGCCGGTACATTGACTACTTGGTTATCTCCACTCAAGTTAGCACAGGACTATTTCCGCTTTAGTAATTAAGTTGCTGTTGCTGCTCTAGTTAGCATGGGACTAATGCTGATCCAGTTCACACATGGCTATAGCAGTTTTGTTTAGCACATGGCTATCTCACTGCTCCAGTTATGTGGTTAACTGCCCTCCAGTTAGCACGTGGCTGTTAGCACGTGAATCTTTCTGCTTTAGTCAGATCATGGCTATCTTCGTTCAAGTTAGCCCATTGCTATCTTTGGTCCAATTATCATGTGCCTAGTGCTGGTCCAGTTAGCATGTGGCTGTTAGCACGTGGGTGCCTTTGCTCCTATTAAAACATGGTCATCTCTCCTCCAGTTAGCAAGTGCCTGGTAGCTAATGGCTACCTCCGTTTCAGTTAGGACGTGCCTGTTGCCATGTGAGTCACATTGCTATATTAGCCCCTGTTAGCACATTGCTACATTGGCCTCAGTTCATTAGCACATCGCTAATGCTGATCCAGTCAGCACATAGCTCTTGCCACTGCAGTTAGCACTTAGCTTTTTCTGCTCCAGTTAGAAGGTTGGTTATTGTGCACTCTGCTCTATAAATATGCATAATAATTCAGAAATCTACCAGTCAAATCAAGAAGCAAACAGACAGGAACTGCGTCCACAGTTTGTCCAGTACGGACATGTGCTTTAGGTCTCTCAGAAAATTCAACCCGTAAACTGCAAAAGTTTGAAAAGAAACTTTAAAATTAGCATATGAAACTCCTGCACGAGCAGAAAAACTGCAGTATTCTAAACAAAGTATTTATGACATTTTAATTATACACATTTTCCCTCCAATAAAACATGATTTTTTAAGGTGCCTAGTTTTGCTCTCCAATTTTAAAAAAAAAAAGAAAAAATGTTCTGTTTGAAATAAAATATATATATTTATTATTGTGTTTAAAAACACAATAAGTCTGGATGACCTCGCAGTGACCCGAGTCGTTGAATGCAGCTCAGTTGCTCACACAAACAGGAATGTGTGTTTATGAGTTCCTGTCGTGTTTCCCTGGAAATGAGAGTCACATGTTGGCGATCAGACACTCAGACAGACGTTCCTTTTAGTCCTCGCCAGCTCCTCAGTCAGTCAGTCGCTCTGTTTGCAGTGTCCTGATGCCCAACAGGAAGATGAGGTGAGACGACACGCTAAAACTGGGCTTTAAACCACACAAGCAGGATTTAACCATGTATCTGATGTCACAGGTTTGACTCGCGGCGAGCCGTGCAGCAGCTCAGAGCCTGCGGAGTCTTGGAGACGATCCGGATCAGTGCAGCCGGGTATCCGTCCAGGTGAGTCCTTTCTTTGATCTGAGGTCTAATGTGCTGCAGGGAACCTGCAGCATGTGTGTGAATGATGTGTGTTGTTTTGCATGTCTGCAGGTGGACGTACCCGGACTTCTTCAGCAGATATCGAGTCCTGATGAAGAAGTCGGACATGACGGCAGCGGATAAGAAGCAGGTGTGCAGAAACCTGCTGGAGAAGCTTATAAAGGTGAGAAACGCTGAAACTCAACCACAGACGATGCAGAGATCCATCAAATCATCCTACAATAAAAACGCACAGCACCAACTGAATGGGAAGAAGCTCATATTTAGTCCTCTAAAGATTATTTCCGCCAAAAACAAAATTCAACACCAAGCAGCTAAGAGAATGCATGCAACCACGGAAAGCTGTCCCCAGCAGCCAGCTGCTCCCGACTCTAGTCTGTTAGTGGTTTAAAGGCAGGACTCCGGAGATTGTAGTGGTGTAAGGTTGACCACTGTGAGACTAAAACTCACCGAACTACCAGCCCAAGAACAACAAAAAGCAACTTCACTTAGGCCACATTTCATTAAAGTCACCAGATAATCCCTGAAAATTAAATTGGGACTCACATTTTTACACAAAAAACTCTTTGCTGCTGTTTTAGTACATTTAGTGACATACAATAAGTATCAAAGGTGCAGCCAAGAAGAGACGTTCTGGTTAGATGGCCTCAAGATTTTAGCTTTAGTTTCAGTACATCAGGACTCTGTTTATTGGTGGCTCTATGTTCCTACCCTGACTTTTGGAACCATGGGTAGTGTCTGAAAGAACTAGATGGAGGATGCAAGAGGCTGCCGTTTCCTCAGCAGGGTGTCTGAACTCTCCCTTAGAGACACCAGGAGGTAGTCATCCTGGTGTCATCCAGGAGAGTCTCTGAGTGGAGTCAATGTTGCTCCCCATCCAGAGGAACCAGCTGAGGTGGTTCATCTGGTGAGGATCGCTCCTGGACACCTCCATGGGGAGGTATGTCAGTGATGGCAAGCCAGGAGGAGTCCGAGAGGCAGACCCAGGACACACTGCAGAGATTATATATTTTCTCACCTGGTCTGGAAACGCCTAGATATCCCTTCCAGAAGTGGATGATGTGGATGTAGAGGATGGTCTGATTAGACTGCTTCCACCACAACCTGAACCTGGATAGCAGGAAGATGGATGGATGGATGGATGGATGGATGGATGGATGGATGGATGGATGGATGGATGGATGGATGGATGGATGGATGGATGGATCAAATGAAAGGAGCTTTGTCTAAACAGTCTAAACATTCGTCTTCAAAAATGTCTAAAAAGTCTGCGTTCCACAACAGGAACATCAGTCTTGGTCCAATGAAGGGTAACATTTTCCAGAATGGATTTCTTGTCTAGGCTGTTTAGGTTTTCACTACATGAATCCAAACAGGTATGAGGTCTAAACGTGGCAGATTTAGTCATATTTCTGCTGTGTTCTTGTCAGATAGGAGTAAAAGTTCACGGTGAACTGCAGACACATTACAGGATGTCACATGACTCAGTCACAAGTTAACGTGATGTTTCCACTGTGAAACATTGATTCCTGCCGAGACTGAATCATCATAACCCAACCGTCATCTCATTCTGGGAAACTCATCTGGTCTGACCAACGAAAATAATGTTTTACACTTGGTTAGTTGTTGAGTTGGATCTGAACCTGGACCTGCTGGTTGAGGACTTCAGTCTCGTCTGCCTGACTATGGGTTCATCCTTCAGCTCACAAACAGGGCTGGGGTTTTCTGGGTTCTTCTAGTTCAGGGTTAGATGACCCTGGTCCAGAGCGCCGCTGTCCTGCGTGTTTGAGATGTTTCCCTGCTTCAGCACATCCTGATGCACATGACTGTGCCATTAACAGACTTCTGCAGACCTTGATGACAACAAATAGGTTGCATAACTTCTGGTTCCACGTGTTCTCAGTTTTATCCTGGAGCTTTTATGTCCCAGATCTGCACCATGTGCAAAGTTTAAACTCCTCGGTGATTCCAGTTTTATGTGTTTGAAGAAATAGTTTGCTTAAATCAGAATTTATAAGAAAAGGCAGACTTCAGGAGACAAGTTTACATGTTTTTTTTTTTTGTTTTTTTTTTTGTTTTAAAACCATTTCTCTTCTCTCCGTCAGGAGCCTGACATGTTCCAGTTTGGAAAGACGAAGATTTTCTTCCGAGCTGGTCAGGTGGCATACCTGGAGAAGCTGCGAGCCGACAAGTTCCGCTCGGCCTGCATCAAGATCCAGAAGACGGTCCGGGGCTGGCTGCAGATGGTCCGATACCACAAGATCCGCAAGTCCGCCATCACCCTGCAGAGATATGGCCGCGGATACCTGGCGCGCAGGTACGGCCCCTCCCTGTTCCACCTGGACAGACGTGGAGCTCTGCTGATGCTCATCCTGAGTGGAGCTCCAGTCAGGAACCGGTTTATTTTCCTGCAATTCTTCTCCAAGGAAAGTAAATGGGTTCAATAAGTTTCAGCCCCGACAAGCAGCTTCATGAAAGAGAACGTTAAAGTTCACATCTGCAAGTCGGAGAAGGAGTCTGCATCAGAACAGTAACTTGGAACTGGTTCCTACAGAACCGGAACCCAGAGAGTTTTTGAGTCGGGACTTGTGATTGAAGTTTAAATAATCAATCTGCTGATGGAATACAGGCTTGTGACAGCAGAAAAGAAGTTAGAAGAAAATTGATCTGTGGAATCTCCTGGTGTTTAACACTTTTATTTACAGTTTATTCAGTCGTGCACCTCTTAAAATAACTGCCAATCATCCTGACAGCTGAATATGTGACAACTTAAGACAATTTTGAACCATTTGACAGTCAGGAAAAGCAGAATGTGGACCTGTAAGTCTGCTGGTGTCTCAGTAAAGCGGTTCCATCTGCCGTCCTCCCGCAGGCACGCAGAGTTCCTGCGCCTGAGCCGGGCCGCCCTCATCTGTCAGAAGCAGTACCGCATGGTGAGAGAACGACGGGCTTATCAGAGGGTGAGACAGGCCGTCATCACCATCCAGGCCTACACCCGGGGGATGTACATGCGCAGGATCTACTGGGAGGTACGGCAACGCAGCGCTTCATCATCCAAACATCCAAACACACAAGCAGAAGCACTGAGGTCAGGAGAAAACCTTCATCTGAGTATCACTGAAACCAAATATGCAGTGAATTGGCGAGGAGGAGGGGCATCTTCATGTTTATTTACTTATACGTAACAGACTCACCGTTGGGGAGAAAACCCCCATAGATCCCAACCAGATGGTTTATGTCCGAGTCATAGTTTCAGTTCGCAAGAAAGTGCTTCAGTGTTCTTATTCAGGTTCTTCCGCTCGCTCTGGATGTGGAGGCTGACCCAAAGCGCTACATCCAGTTCACTAGTAGAATAAAGACCTAACGGAACGTAATCATTCTTAAAGATAACATGTCCAGGTGCTCTGTTCACTGTACAGACCAGTCGCTGAGACTACTTCAGGGTTGGTCTAGAAGGTTCTGGGTTGGTCTGGATGGATTGACGGTTGGTCCAAAGAGTTCACAGTGAGTGGAAGGTATACGGTTGGTCTGAAAGGGTTCACAGTTAGTCTTTTAGGTTCTGGGTTGTCTAGACCAGTGTTTCCCAACCCTGGTCCTCGGGGCACACTGCCCTGCATGTTTCCCTGTTGTGCAGACCTTGATGACAAGCTGATGAAGACCATTAATTTGAATCAGGTGTGTTGAAGCAGGGTAACATCTAAAACATGCAGGACAGTGTGCCCTGAGGACCAGGGTGGGGAAACGCTGGTCTAGACAGGTTCACAGTTGGTGTTTAAGGTTATTGGTTGGTCTGGAAGGGTTAAGGGTTTGTCTGGAAGGTTCTGGGTTGGTCTGAATAGGTTTAGTCAGATGGAAGGAGTAGTCGCTGCTCCTCCACATCCAGAGACACTCTCTCACCTTGGTGTTCTCCTAGAATAGAAGATCTGGGGGAAATGGATAGAGAAAGGGAGTCTGGACCTGTCTGAATAGACTGCTGCTCCACCACCTGAACCTGAGTGAGAGAAGGATGGACTTAAATCCCTCTTAGAGGAAGCTCAGATCAAGTTTTGTGGAGAATAAAGAAACCAGTTGTTTCCAGGAGCTTCTTGTTCTTCACCATAGTAGACATTTTGTTCTGCAGATGTTTCATAAAGCTGTTGAGGCATCTGTCCTGTCTTCTCTGGACTCTGTTGCTGTTTCAGAGCGTTAACATTTATTTTCTTGAACCTCTAAAGTGGTTCTTGATGTTGGCAGGACGCTGCATCACAAGTTTCACATCAGAGGCTGGTTAATGAAAACCAGGTGATGTTGTGACGTTCAGAAACAGCAGCTGAAGATGATGAAGGTCGTAAGGAAACATCTGAAACGTCACTGAAGTGGTTGGGCAAACAGTCAAAATCTGATCTACATGCCTAATTTATGGTAAAGAGTTTAAATATGATAGATCAGTGAAGGTTTCTGCCAGCAGGGGGCAGCACCTCCCCCTGATGGTGATCCAGGATCTGGAGAGGAGCCACACACACCTGCCCAAACAACTTTTAAATGAAAACTAGTATGTTTAAATGTTAAAAGCCTAAACAGCAACAACTAAACAGTCTAGCCGTCATATTCACAGCAAATGATGACACAACCTCACATACCCACCTCCGAGGGTGCTCTTCAAAGCTGGAGCATTTACTTCAAACTGAGTAACTGAGTAATGATTTAGCATTTCTGGCAACTGTAGAAGTTAAGTTGTAAATTATTTTGGAGTATTCTAATTTATCTTTTAATTTCAGTTTTGTCCATGCGGCCCTTTTCAAACACGAGTGCACGTCACAGTGGTTCACAGAATAAAATGAAAGATAAAACAGCAGAATATAACAATACACATGAGTTAAAACAACTTTAAAATATGCACATTAATAATATCATATTAATGAACATGTGTAGTAAAACTAGTATTCCAATGAAATTAGCCAAAGAGGAAGGTCTGGATCCGACCGGATCCGACCGGATCCGACCGGTCGCTGAAGCTTGAAAACTAAAAGCCCTGCTTCCCATTCTGGACTCGGATCATCTGGGATCTGTGAGTAAACCAGCAGACTGAGTCCGAAGTGTTCTGGTAGGTTGATATGGAACAATGAGGTCTTTGAGATAAGATGAGACCAGGAGACACGAGAAGAATTTTGAATTGAATTCTGAGCTGGACTGGCAGCCAGTGTAGTGAGGTTAAAACGGGGGTGATGTGATCTCTCTGGGCAGTACCAGCCGGAATTCTGCCTGCAGCATTTTGGATCAACTGAGCCGTTTTAAGACCGCGGCAGAAGTCCTCCCATCTGTTCTGGGTTTCTTCTGTTCGTTTCCCCTTCAACAGTTTGAGTCCTGGTGGCTTTGGGTCGGTCTCGTTTCCTTTTGCCCTGCCAGACCGAGTCCAGACCGCGGGTTGTCTAGGATGCTGCTTTGGTTGATCTCCTGTTTGTAACGTGTTTTAAATTGGGAGTCACCTCGGTGACCTATACAGCTCTGGCAGCAGGGGTTTCATTTCTGGGTTGGGCCACCCATGCCAGACTGGACCGGTGGACGGGTACTGATGAGTCTGAGCGTACGTTTACGCTGCAGAGCTCAAGAGATCATCAGGATTAGATATGGCCTCATTCATCTGTGGAAATGAAGCGGATATTTATCAGATAGGTGCATTTGCATCTTCTGTCCAAGCAGACAGATGGGATTTGGTGTGAATCAGACGTCTTTGATGGTGTGATGGTGCTGAAACACCTTCTCCTCCGTCTTCTCCACTTTAAAATCTGTCTAATCACATGTGCTGAGCTGTATCTTTGACAGCTTCAAGAATAATGAGGTCAAAACTGAGCTTCCAATATAGTGATAGTCTTTTATTTATATTAATTTATGCATCTACCTGCCCACCCACCCACCCCACCCACTCACTTATATTGTGGCCTTTGAAAGTATCTAGACAGTAAATCGTTGTAAACCTGTAAGCATTGACTTTTCCCAAATATTTTTCTCTGTCACAAGTTTTCCAGGTCAGTAGCCAAGCTTGCCTTTCTGTTGAGAAATAACCAACTACCCATAAACAGAACTTGTTACCAAAACAGATCCACAGATGCTGGGATGAATGCAGTTACCTGGGCTTCTACTGCCCTCTGCTGGTGACAGAGCTACAGAACGTGCAGAACAAAATGCACTTCAACAATTTCAAAACCAAAATTACATTTACATTTAGCAAACCCATTCGCATTTTGAAAGCAAATTTTGTACTTCATAAAACAGATTTGCAAATATAAAAACAAACTTAACAGAAAGGGAGCGTCCTAAGTACCGGAGCTGACGCAACAATGACTTGTTGTTTGAGTATTTCATGACTTTTTTGATAACTGAGCAGAAGTCAATGTCAGCCAGTTCACACCTTTGTGCTCTCCGTCCAACCTGGGAGTTGTTGTACACCAGATTTACTGCAATCCAACCACCATTAAATACAAGAGGATGTACGGAACAAAGAGATGAGCGTAGCAGGAGGTGAGATGGTTTCTGCACTCTGGTTGGCATCACTGCGGTGGTTGAGGTGGATGAGGTGAGATGACTCAAACAGGATGTCTACATCTACAGCATGTCCAATCAGCATTAAGCCAGCTCCAACCTCCCAGCTGAGGCCGTCTGTAATGGTGCTGCAGGTTTTAGGACTTCTGGGTTGGACCGACTTCACAGAACCGAAGGTTGAATCCATGTTTCTGCTGAGCTGCTGCAGTAATCAAACTGCACTTCCCAGTCTACCAAAGACTGGTAATCAGTGATGTTTTAGTAACACAGTCATTGTTTTATCGAACAAAATAGGGCCTGGACATGTTTTTTTTGTTGTTGTTTTTTTTGGTTAATCTACCTGTTAGATCCAAGTTTCCAAGTCCTGATGCTGGATCTTATTTAGACTGATCAAACACGGACAAATACAAACATTAAAACTGTTTTAATTTGACTATTAAGAGGTGGTTTCTGCTTGAATCTGGACCTTGATCGGCTTGATGGATGACTGTGAATGTCTCCTCTGCAGTTCATGCTGCACCACAAGGCCACGATCATCCAGAAGAACGTACGAGGCTGGCTCCAGAGGAGGAAGTTCAGGCGAGCACACAACGCTGCCATCATCATCCAGTGCGCCTTCAGACGGATGCATGCCAAACGGCAGCTGAAGCAGCTGAAGATCGAAGCGCGCTCAGCAGAACACCTGAAGAAGCTCAACACGGGCATGGAGAACAAGATCGTACAACTGCAGAGGAAGATGGATGACCAGGTGCACTGCTGCATGCACATAAACCCTGCACACACACCCGCATACACCTGCACACACGCCTGCACACACACCCGCATACACCTGCACACACACCCGCACACACCTGCACACACACCCGCATACACCTGAACACACAACCGCACACACCTGCACACACACCCGCATACACCTGCACACACACCCGCATACACCTGCACACACGCCTGCACACACGCCTGCACACACACCCGCATACGCCTGCACACACACCCGCATACGCCTGCACACACACCCGCATACACCTGCACACACGCCTGCACACACACCCGCATACACCTGCACACACACCCGCATACACCTGCACACACACCCGCATACACCTGCACACACGCCTGCACACACACCCGCATACGCCTGCACACACACCCGCACACACCTGCACACACACCCGGATACACCTGCACACACACACCTACACACACACACACACACACCCGCACACACCTGCACACACACCCGCATACACCTGCACACACGCCTGCACACACGCCTGCACACACACCCGCATACGCCTGCACACACACCCGCATACACCTGCACACACACCCGCATACACCTGCACACACGCCTGCACACACACCCGCATACACCTGCACACACACCCGCATACACCTGCACACACACCCGCATACACCTGCACACACGCCTGCACACACACCCGCATACGCCTGCACACACACCCGCACACACCTGCACACACACCCGGATACACCTGCACACACACACCTACACACACACACACACACACCCGCACACACCTGCACACACACCCGCACACACCTGCACACACACCCGCATACACCTGCACACACACCCGCACACACCTGCACACACACACCTGCACACACACCCGGATACACCTGCACACACACCCGCATACACCTGCACACACACCCGCATACACCTGCACACACACCTGCACACACACCCGCATACACCTGCACACACACCCGCACACACCTGCACACACACCCGGATACACCTGCACACACACACCTACACACACACACACACCCGCACACACCTGCACACACACCCGGATACACCTGCACACACACCCGGATACACCTGCACACACACACCCGCATACACCTGCACACACACCCGCACACACCTGCACAAACACCCGCACACACCTGCACACACACACCCGCACACACACCCGCACACACACCCGCACACACCCACACACACACCCGCACACACCCGCACACACACCCGCACAAACACCCGCACACACCTGCACACACACCCGGATACACCTGCACACACACCCGCATACACCTGCACACACACCCGCACACACCTGCACAAACACCCGCACACACCTGCACAAACACCCGCACACACCCGCACACACACCCGCACACACCCGCACACACACACCCGCACACACCCGCACACACACCCGCACACACCCGCACACACACACCCGCACACACCCGCACACACCTGCACACACACACCCGCACACACCTGCACACACACACCCGCACACACCCGCACACACACCCGCACACACCTGCACACACCTGCACACACACACCCGCACACACCTGCACACACACACCCGCACACACCCGCACACACCTGCACACACACACCCGCACACACCTGCACACACACACCCGCACACACCTGCACACACACACATGTGGTGACAACACATTTGTCTGTCAGTCCAAAGAGTTCAGAACTCAGAACGAGCAGCTGCTGTCGACCAACACCACGCTGGGCTCAGAGGTGACCCGGCTGCAGAAGGAGCTGGAGCAGGTTCGGAGCAAGCCGGGCAATACAGGGCGTGTGGCATCGCTGCAGGAGGAGGTGGAGAGGCTGCGGGAGGAGCTGCAGGAGGCGCACAACCAGAGGAGGAGGGTGGAGGAGGAACACAGCAGTGAGAAGCTGGAGCTCACACAGGTGAGGCCAGTCCTCCATCTGAGCTGCATAAAACTGCTTAATACAATCAGTGATCCAGAGCAGAGACATTTGAAAAATCTGCTGAGTCCATAAAACTCACCTGAGTGGGTTATCTGACACCTGAGCAGGTGAGACGTGTCCTCACTAGTGTTCTGTCTGGTTCTCAGAGGGTGGAGGAGCTGCAGAGAGAGAACTCCCTGCTGAAGACCGAGAAGGAGGAGATGAACCGACGGATCCTGCAGGACTCCAGGAACGCTGAAGGTGAGATGTTACCTGCACGAACACACCTGCTCACAGGTGAGAAGGAACACGATCATCTGTAGAAGAAATAAGAAAATACATGTTAGAATAAGACGCATAAAGTCATAGTCGACTGTTTAAACTCAGCTGGACGCGTCTGTGAAACCACTGATACGTTTGTGAGGAAGGTTCCTGTTTAATCCAAAACCTTCCCACCAACCTGGATCCTGGGTATTGTGGGTTGGAAGACATTTCTCTGTAAGATAAGAAGGATTATTATTAGTGAGTTCACTCTTGTGCGAAGTAGGTAAAGTGACAGTTTTCCTTTTAAAGCCGCTTCGTGTGGAAATGAAACCTGCTCTGTTCAGCACTGTGTTAATGAGCGGGGACGGTCCGGCACGTCTTGTAATACCAGTTTGTCCACTAGAGAAGCACTTTGAGCTGACACATGAACGCGCTTGTGATGCACTGCCCCCATGTGGTCAGACATGGTTTTGCTACATAGACGTTCTTTTACATTAAAATGTATTTAAAGAGTTCAAAAAATAAAGATTAAATATGAAAATGAATAAAAAAACTTTGAGGTATTCTCTTGTTTGGTATTTTACTAGTTTATCCATCCAGATATATTTTCTTATTCTCCCAGAGGTACTTTTTATGTTTATTCTCACACGTCCATGAATCACATGATCTACTTCCTGTCAGTGCTCGTCTCAGAGGAGGCAAACAGCGCGTCACTGGAGTCCGAGCTGGAAGCAGAGCGGGAGCGCTACCAGAACCTCCTGAAGGAGTTCGGCCGGTTGGAGCAGCGCTACGACAACCTGAGGGAGGAGGTGTCTCTGAACAAGGTGACGTCCAACCTCACACACATCAGTAACAGGTTGTGAAACATGTGGCCCCGCCTCCAAACACATGGCTCCATCAGACAATCAAAGAGCAAACTGTGCTGACTCCTGTCAGGTCAGACTAAAGCTTCAGGGCTCAGATAAAACTGGAGTCAGTGGCTGGAGAGAGAAGAAGGAGGATCATCACAAACATGATGATAGATGTATAATAAAAGCATGAGGAGGAGACGTTGAGGTTGAATCAGAGGGCTTCAGATGGACTGACGGGCTCAGGCGTTACAGTGTGACACCATAGATGGAGATTCTGGAGGGAAAAAATGTAGATGTTAAACTCTGTAAGTTAAAGTTTGACGTGTCTGAGCTCTGGAGAGCTGAGTTTTTTACTCACTTTTAACCAAATCCAACTGTTTTTTTGTTGTTTTTTTTGTTTGTTTGTTATTTATCGTTCCTGTGAACACACTGAACATCATTCCCGTCAGTCGTAGCATGGTTCCCAGTAAAGCTGCAAGTCGTCAGCTATTCCTCGCTGGGTTTTTCTTAAGTCACGTGATCATGAAAAATGTTAAAAACTTGTAAGAGGAAGAAGACGTCGAAGAAATGCACTGCTGAGTAATGAGTCCTCGATTGGTCACATTGTCTATTAACCTAGTGAGAACCCTGATCAGGACTGTTGGTGCTGCAGAAGTGACGCTTCCTCTCACTCATCCTCTAGTTCCATCCCGGCCACAGGAGGAACCCGTCCAATCAGAGCAGCCTGGAGTCAGACTCCAACTACCCCTCCATCTCCACCTCTGAGGTTGGAGACACTGAAGACTCCATTCAGCTGGTGGAGGTGAGTCTGAGGACTAAATGAACTTGTTTGTATGTCAAGTTTTAACCCGGTTAACTTGGTGGTGGTTCTGGGTTGTAGGAGATGGGCACGGAGAAGGCAGCGATGGACATCAGTCTTTTCATGAAGCTGCAGAAGAGGGTCCGAGAGCTGGAGCAGGAAAGGAAGAGGCTGCAGGTCAACCTGGACAAAATGGAAGAGCTGGCGAAGCGCAAGGTGAATTTCCTGACCGGTGCTCTGGTCCTGAAGTTATTGAATCTCTGCAAACATCTGGATCAGAATCTTTTTTTACGGAATATCCTGTGTTTCCTTCATTTAAGGGCTCAGAGCCGAGGAGTTCCTCCTCCGATCAGGAGATGGCAGAACTGACCTACAACAACCTCAAGGTACAAGATGATCCTGTAACATCTCTGTTGTCCTGGAGGAGACGATGTTACACTGTTACCAAGAAATGAGATAATCGCAGAGAGATCCGTTTCTCTGAGTGAGTGAGTGAGTGAGTGAGTGAGTGAGTGAGTGAGTGAGTGAGTGAGTGAGTGAGTGAGTGAGTGAGTGAGTGAGTGAGTGAGTGAGTGAGTGAGTGAGTGAGTGAGTGAGTGAGTGAGTGAGTGAGTGAGTGAGTGAGTGAGTGAGCGAGCGAGCCTGGCATCCTGCAGCTGTCAGTTCAGGCTGTTGCCATGAAATTTAAACAAAACCAGCTGCAATGGGAGACATAACAGAAGCTGTGCATCCTCTGAACCCTGCAGAGACAGGAGCTTGAATCAGAGAACAAGAAGCTGAAGAATGACCTGAATGAGCTGAGGAAGACCGTTGCTGATCGAGCGTCGCAGAACAACTCGTCCAATGAGCTGCAGGACAGTTACAACCTGCTGCTCAGTCAGCTGAAGGCAGCCAGTGAGGAGCTGGACGCCCGCAAGGAGGAGGTCCTTATCCTGAGAACTCAGATAGTGAGCAACGCTGAGCTGCAGGAGAGGAGCGAGCGAATGGAAAGTCCAACGATGTCTGACAAGGTATTAACTGGTATTCAGAACCATTTAGAGCATGAAAAAGAAGCTGAGAAAATCTTCCAGATAAACACCTCCATCATTTGCATTAAAAAAAAAAACGTTTGTATCTGCCACCATCTGCATTGTCAGTTTTTTTGGCACGACTTAGGTCAGCCCAAAGGAACTCTTGGTAGGAATGGCTTTGTTTACAGTGACCCAACTGAACCCCACACACTGAACCCAGAGTTCCTTTGGGTCTATCTAAATAGTGTTGGTGTGAAACTAGACCTAATCTAATATGCACTTTGTCATAGGTCCCCTTTTCTGCCCAAAAAATCCTGAAACTCTGCAGGAATACCTGAAAATAGGTGTTTTGGTTCCTAACTTTCACAAGTTTACCTGCCTGAATTTAGACTACGACTGTGATTTCAAATTAGGTTTGTACTTTCAGCTCCTGAAAACAAGTGGCTCCAGACTTGATCCCTGTGGCACACCACTTACCCTATTTCTGTTAACATTATGGAGGGTAAAATACTTAACAATCTCTGGATGTGGACTATGAGCCATAAAAGACTTTGGGGTAACCTCTGAGACCTGTCATTTACTGATGCTAAAATTATTTCTAAATGGAGCAGGAGTATCCAGTAGAAGACGTATTTCAGGTGTGGAGCAGTGAAGTGCAGCAGGTGAAGGGTGAATGGAAACAGGAGAACATCCATCTGCTGGTTTCATGTCATGCCTTTTCTCTGGTCCTGATAAGGAAAATGTAGTCCTGTAAATGGTAATAAATGCTCTGAACATGAACCTGAGGGAACCTGGATGTGGTCAGTGTTCACGCTGAGGTTCTAAACATGTTCTGTCTTCTGTGTTTAAGCAGGAAACTGACAAAGTACCTGAACTGAACAACAGCAACGAGCCGCTGGACAAAGACGAGGCTCTCCAAGCTTATCACGGACTCTCCGAGTCCAAAAAGTACGTGGAAAAGTTCAGTTCCCAGTCACGACTGACTGGACCGGTTCTGATTCTGTCTGCTGATAGAAGTTTGTGGCCTCTCTGTCGCTGCTGCATGAACAGCTGGTCCTGTTTCAGAAGCTTCCTCGCTGCTCTTTTTCTGCTGTCTCCATGTCTCATTGTTTCTCTGACTGCGTGCAGCTGCTTTGATGCACATGTTTAAATTTCACATAGAAACAGAGTTCGTAAACGCCTGAGACATCATGACTGAACGTGAGCGTCTGTCTTCTCAGCTAACGTGATAATTGTGTGTTTTTCTCTTCGTGGTCAACATCTCCTTCTCTGCTGGCCTGACTGTCTCTGACTCTGCTTTGTGCTCTTGTCTGTCCTCTGTCTGCCTGCTGCTGGACACCAGTAACCTGAAGGACTGGTGTCTCCTGAATGAAGACGGGGAGCTGGGTTTGGCCTACGAGGGCCTCAAACAAGTGGCCAGGTCTCTGTGTGCTCCTTCCTCTGCGTTTGCTCTCAGTCTGAACCTTTGAAGCACTTTAAAAGCTCAAAAATGGCTGTTCTTTCATGGTTGACGTTTGTGTGCTAGAACTCCTTCCTGTGTGATGTGGAGACAAAATATATCAGTCCGGTTATGGTCAAGTAAAGGTCCGGTTGAGGACCGGTTAACGTCCAATAGTGATCCAGTAAAGGTACATTGAGGTGGTTTTCACAGCCAGTAATCCCGTAGACTCGGTACGACCGGGGACTTGGCCTGGTCCGAACTGCAACACTCAGCTGGTCAGTTTGCTTGCTGATTAAGAGCCAGGGTATTCACTTTTAAACATGATTGTGTTGCTCTGGTTTTCAGTTTGCGTGAGTGCGTGCTGGTGGATTTGAAGCTGGTTGTTGTGGTGCTGATGTTTGTTTCTGGTGATCCGCCTGTGTCAGGCTGCTGGAGGCCCAGCTGCAGACCCAGTCCAGGCAGCACCGGGACGAGCTGGAGGCCCTGCACACCCAGATTGAGCTTCTAAAGAACGATATCGAGAAGAAGCAGGAGATTCTGAACTACACCTCCTCTCTGTCCCCGGAGGCAAAGGTGGAGTACAGCGTCCAGCAGGAGATCACACGGCTCACCAACGACAACCTGGTGAGGACTTCCACCGCTGCTGCCACCGTGGCTCAGACTTGCAGCAGGTTCCCGTTTTCTCCCTGACCTGTCTTTCTGCTCATAGGACCTCAAGGAGCTGGTGGAGAAGCTGGAGAAGAATGAGAGGAAGCTGAAAAAGCAGCTGAGGATCTACATAAAGAAGGTCCAGGAAGGTAACTGAGCAGAGACGTGCAGATGGTCACGTGATGGTTGCATGCCATGAGATCAGTCATGTCAGTCAGGTTTTCCGAGTTCAATCAATGCTGAAGTAAAAAGTGAAGGTTACCAAATGCTGACACGTACGCAGTAGAAGCATCCTGAGTGTCACGTGAACGAGCTGACGTCAAGTGTTGTTGGACTGGGTTGTAGGCTCCAGGCGTTGCTTCTTCAGCTGAACCCCACCAAAATATCTCCACAGCTGCCAGTAGATAGGCTGAGCTGAGCGTCAGTCAATCAAATGACCCCCCTCAGAGTTGTCATAGATGCAAATTCAACCGTTCTTTTGAACCAGGCTGTAAATGTGTTTATTTCTGCTCTAAAGTTGGACATTTTAACATGAGTCAGTGGAGATGGACTCGCTTTTAGAGCCAGTCAAGGAGGTGCAACATATCGTAGTTATGCATGAGCCTCAACACGCAAGTTAGAGGAGACCCCAGTGGTCAGTAGAGGAACTTCGGGTTTGGATCCAGACCCCAGTGGTCAGTAGTGGAACTGTGGGTCTGGATCCAGACCCCAGTGGTCAGTAGAGGAACTGCAGGTCTGGATCCAGACCCCAGTGGTCACTAGTGGAACTGCAGGTCTGGATCCAGACCCCAGCGGTCACTACTGGAACTGCGGGTCTGGATCCAGACCCCAGTGGTCACTAGTGGAACTGCAGGTCTGGATCCAGACCCCAGCGGTCACTACTGGAACTGCGGGTCTGGATCCAGACCCCAGCGGTCACTACTGGAACTGCAGGTCTGGATCCAGACCCCAGGGGTCACTAGTGGAACTGCGGGTCTGGATCCAGACCCCAGCGGTCAGTAGAGGAACTGCGGGTCTGGATCCAGACCCCAGCGGTCAGTAGAGGAACTGCGGGTCTGGATCCAGACCCCAGCGGTCAGTAGAGGAACTGCAGGTCTGGATCCAGACCCCAGTGGTCACTATGGGAACTGCAGGTCTGGATCTAGACCCCAGCGGTCAGTAGATGAACTGCGGGTCTGGGTCCAGACCCCAGCGGTCAGTAGTGGAACTGCGGGTCTGGATCCAGACCCCAGCGGTCAGTAGAGGAACTGCGGGTCTGGATCCAGACCCCAGCGGTCAGTAGAGGAACTGCAGGTCTGGATCCAGACCAGAGAAACCTTTGGTTTTACCGTCTATGGATGCAACTGTCACCTTCTCGTTTCAGAGGGTGTAGCTCAGAGCAGCTCCTCCAAACCAAAGCTGAGCCGCCAGGTGACAGTGCAAAGGAAGGAGAAGGACTTTGAAGGGATGCTGGAGTACAACAAGGAGGTTGAAGGTCACCTCATCAAGACTCTCATCACAGGTGAGACCTCACCCGAGGTGCGACGCTGAAGTTCTCCACCATTCATGGAGCAGCTGATGTGTTGCAGGTCTGAAATGTAAAATTGATGCATATTAACAACCAAAATGAAGCCAACCTCTGAGAAAAAGTGCTACATCTCAAACTGATGTGGTCACAGCTGAGTCTTCTCACGGCCAGTCAGGGTTTAGATGGTTCTCCTGACAGTTCTGCCAGGTTCTCCTGACAGACCTGGACTGACTCAGTGCTGTATGACGTGTGTGTTGTCAGACATCAGGCCCAGCTCGGTGTCGGCCACCGTCCCCTGCCTGCCAGCCTACATCCTCTTCATGTGCATCCGCCACGCTGACTACATCAATGATGACCAGAAGGTGGAGTCTCTGCTCACCGCCGCCATCAACGCCATCAAGAAGGTCCTAAAGGTCTGTCTTCTGTCCTGCCTGTCTGCTAACACAAACACACACAAGTTGCATGTGTTTTAACCGAGTTCTCGACGTCTGCAGAAGAGCAACAACGACTTTGAGATGATGTCGTTCTGGCTGGCCAACACCAGCCGGCTGCTGCACTGCCTGAAGCAGTACAGCGGAGACGAGGTGAGCTCCGCCCTTCCAGGTGATGCCTTAGTGTCCAGCTGTCCTCTCTGACCTCGCATCTGCTCTCCCCTGCAGGCGTTCATGACCCAGAACACCGCCAAGCAGAACGAACACTGTCTGAAGAACTTTGACCTGTCCGAGTACCGGCAGGTGCTGAGCGACCTGTCCATCCAGATCTACCAGCAGCTCATCAAAGTGGCTGAGGGCATCATCCAGCCCATGATCGGTGAGTTCCTGTCAGTCGCTGCAGCGCTGCCGCCTCTCTGAGGCCTCATAAAGAAACAACCATTGTTTTTAATGCACCATGACCATATATAGATTATTATATATATACACAATAGAGAGCACTGGTAAGTGTAGGGAGTGCTCACCATACATGTACCAGCTGCTCTTTTTAATGCACCCAAATACATTAACAAAGGAACGGAGGGGGGGGAGGAGGAAAAAAAAAAAAGAAAAGAAAAAAAAAAGGGGGGGGGAAAAAAAAATGTTGTATATGTGTATATGTATATATGTATGTGTGTATATATATATATGTATATGGATATATGTAACAATAAAATATATATATATAAATAAGTAAATAAAAAATATATACAAAATTGAGAGATCAATGGGCCAGGTGGGGAGGGGGGTAACACGAGGGACTACCAGGGGAGCATGTGCTGGACGGCCCCTGCAGGTCACTGGGTGCCTGGGGATCCGGCCCGCGCTCCTACTGTCTGGGTCTTGTCCTGCGGGGGGGGTGCCTGGGTCTCGGGGGGGCTGGGGCTACTCCTTGGCTGCGACGCCTGGTACCGGGGCCGACTACTGGGAGGGGCCCCCTGGTTGGAAGTAGTGCGGTGGCGGTCCACCGGCCGGGTGCGCGGGGATGTGTTGGCGGGCTCCTTTTCCCTGGCCTGGCGTGGCCTCTGGGTGTTGGCTGTGTCCCCCCCCCCCCTGCCCCCTGTTCCTGTTCCTCCGCCTTGGCTCTGTATGTTGGCGACTGCGGGTGGTGGCTGCCTCGGTCCCCTGGGGCTGCTCGCTCTGCCTGTGTTTCCTCTCGCCGCCTCCCTCCCCTCTCGCCGCCTGGCCCCCCCCCCTCTGCCAGCCAGTGCTGTTCGGCCCTGGGAGTCTGTCACTTGTGGCGGCCCGGACATGTGGCGGTGCGCCGACGCTGGCGGACCGTGACGGCACCGTTCTTGCTTGGCGGGGACGCGCCACGTTGGGTTGCCTGGGGATCCGGAGGTATTCCGCGCCCTTGTCTTCCTGGACTTGTCAGGCTCCTTGCGGAGGTGGTTTGACATGGAAGGGGAGGTGGGGCCGGTGGCCGCCTTCTCCTCTGCCCTGCTCTGCTGGGTGGGTTGGCTGCAGCCGCCTCTCGGGGGGGGGGGGGCATGGGTTGGCCTGGGGGCGGGGGGGCAGGGGGGCGATGACCGGTGACGATGGGAACCAACAAGGGCTTTGTAAGAATAATTACTTTAGCAAAGTTAAAAATAACTATTCAAAGGAAGGAGGTATGTAAATAATTTGTTGTTGTCATTTTTATTGTGATTATTATCATATTTTTGTATATGTATGTATTTATGTGCACAAAGAATTATGAGTATGTAGGTATTACCATATATATATATGGGTTTCCATGTTGTCGGTGTGCATGTACGTGTGTGTGTGTGTGTGTACGTGTGTGTGCATTTACACGAGTGTGTGTGTATGTGGGGGTGGGTGTGTGTGTGTGTGTGGGGGGGGGGTGTGCGTGCACACGTGTGTGTGTGTGTGTGTGGGGGGGGGTGTGCGTGCACACGTGTGTGTGTGGGGGGGGGGGGGTGTGCGTACACGTGTGTGTATGTGTGTGTGTGCGTGAGAGTACACGTGTGTGTGTGGGTATATGTGTCTGTGCACGTGTGTGTGCGTGTGCGTGTACGTACACATGTGGACGTGGGTGTGAGTGTGCATGAGAGTACACATGTGGAGGTGTGTGTGTGTGTGTGTGTGTGTGTGTGTGTACATGTGCGGATGTGTATATGTGGGTATGTATGTGTGTTTGTATGTATGCATATATATAGATATATATAAGTATGCACTAGGTGTTTATATGTTGCTGTGTATATGTAGATGCATTTCTATATGTGTATTTATTGATGTATGGGCATATATATATATATATATATATATATATATATATATATATATATATATATATATATATATATATATATATATATATATGGACAAATACAGGATATATGTATATGCACATGAAACTAAAAAGCACAGGTGCACATGATTGTATCAGAGTATATTAATATGTATGAATAACTACTTACTGATGCACATGTATCTTACATACATAATGCTTCGAGGTCAACACACGGATCATTGCTGGGTGTATGTATACGGGTGTGTGTGTGTGTGTGTGTACATTGTGCATTGAGGTACAAATTGAGTTTCTCTGTTTACAATGTATAAAGAATATGTACTAGATAACAGCATACATGTCCACATATGTATGTGTATGTATGTATGTATGTATTATATATGACTACTCAATACTGCCTCCAGCACCCCCCCAACGCTCAAACGATCAGAAATGTGATTGTAAATAAGAAACTCCTCCCCCTTTTTCCTCTATTTTCTTTTTTTGCTTATAACACTTGATTGTCTTGTGTCCACCTTTTACCCCTTAAACAACACATTATAAACTTCTTGATAAATACTACGCAGCCTCCTCCCTGATGGCAGCAGACTGAAGAGGCTGTGTGACGGGTGGGTGGGGTCTCTCACAATGCTGAGGGCTTTGGAGTCAGACGGCTGCTGTAAATGTCCTGAAGTGAGGGGAGAGAGACACCAACGATCTTCTCAGCTGCTCTCACGACGCGCTGGAGAGACTTGCGGCAGGTTGCGGTGCAGGATCCGTACCACACGGTGATGCAGCTGGTCAGGATGCTCTCGATGGTGCCTCTGTAGAAGGTGTACCTGATGGGGGCCGGGGATCTGGCTCTTCGCAGTTTGCGGAGGAAGTAGAGACGCTGCTGTGCCTTCTTGGCGAGTGATGCGGTGTTAACAGTCCAGGAGAGGTCCTCTGAGATGTGGACACCCAGGAACTTGGTGCTGCTCACCCTCTCCACAGCAGCACCGTTGATGGTCAGAGGAGCATGCTGGGTGTGTTGTCTCCTGAAGTCAGCAACAATCTCCTTGGTCTTCTCCACGTTCAGGGAGAGATTGTTGTCGCTGCACCACTCAGCCAGGCGGCTCACTTCGCTCCTGTAGTTTGACTCATCGTTGTTGTTGATGAGACCCACCACAGTCGTGTCGTCCGCAAACTTTACGAAGAGGTTGGAGCTGTGCATCGGTGTGCAGTCGTGGGTCAGCAGGGTGAAGAGGAGGGGGCTCAGCACACATCCCTGGGGGGCCCCTGTGTTCAGTGTGATGGTGCTGGATGTGTTGCTGCCGACCCGTACTGCCTGAGGTCTCCCAGTCAGGAAGTCCAACAGCCAGTTGCACAGCGAGGTTTTGATCCCCAGCTGGTCCAGTTTGTGAATGAGCTGCTGGGTTAGCGCGTGGATCGGTGGTAGATGACCTGTGATGAAGCCCGGCTGCCGTTGTCTCCTCTGATCCAGCAGCTGAGCCAACGGAGCATCTAAACATCAGCTGCTCTGCTGCTCTGGTCCTGGAGGGGAAATTAGGTCATGTTTTATGTTTTATTTTAGGTTTGTAGAACTTCACAACGTGTGAGATTTCATGGGGAATTGTACCAGAATGTATTTGTGTTATTTTGATTTTACACAAATTCGATGCACTCTCACCTGAACTGCTTTTTCTTCTTTTATTTTACTCGTCTCTGCAGCAGCGCTCATCTGATTAGATGTTTGAACCGTTTTCTTTAGGACATCTTGAATTGTTTGTTGTTGAGGTAACTGGTCTAGAGTCCGAACTGGTCCTCCAGAGCCGTGGTTCTCCGCCGCTGGACCCACCACCAGCCCCTGATGATAAGCTGTAAACCCAAATCAAGGACTTGTTCTAACTTCTCACATTCGTTTAGTTGAAGAATGGTGCTGTTTTAACCTCAGGTCGTGCACAGTTAACTGTGATCTGAGAGCTTTACTTCAACCCGAGGCCCCCCCGCGACAGACCCGTGGCTCCCACCAACCAGTTGAGAAGCCCTCCTCTGGTGCTATGGGTCTGCTGGTTCTGTTCCAGCAGTGAAATGTTCCACCCAGTGGAAAGATCTTGCTCAGGGAAGTGAGAATGTTTGAAGTGACCACAATGCACCGTCCGGAGGTCATGAAACTTCGGCCGTACCCTCAGCCGTACCGGCATTGTCCGTTAAAATGAAGTGGATGTTTTTCCTTCGCCGTCATGCCTGGAACAGGACTGTGAGGAACAACTTCCTGCAGCTTCCTGCAGCTGAAAGTCCTCGTCGGTGAGCGGAGCACTTAAACTCGGAAAGGACACTCGCAGCTCAAACTCCACGGCTCTTCCTTCAGGCAAACGTTGTAGATGGAAATGTGATGTCTCTGACACTGAACTGCAGCACCGTGAGGTTTGGGAAGTCATTTTGGAACCGTGTTGGGAAACGTTCTTGCAGATTTTGTGTCATGTATTTGTACTTTGTAAATAACCCAGATCAAACTATTTAGATGGTTTGTTGGTAGATGATGATCCGGGCTGTCTTTACTGTGACTGGCATGGATCACAGGTGGCTTGTTTGGTGACAGGAAGTCAGTTTTCCGTCTCTGTGCTACTTTCCAGTGTCGGCCATGTTGGAGAGCGAGAGCATCCCGAGCCTGGCGGGCGTGAAGCCGATGGGCTACCGGAACCGCTCCTCCAGCATGGACACGGACGCAGACGGCCCCACCAGCTGCACCCTGCAGGGGCTGATCCGACAGCTGAATCAGTTTCACAGCATCATGCGGGACCACGGCCTGGACCCTGAGATCACGGGTCAGGTGATCCGGCAGCTCTTCCACTGCATCAACGCCATCACCCTCAACAACCTGCTGCTCCGCAAAGACGTCTGCTCCTGGAGCACCGGCATGCAGCTCAGGTACCCCGGTGATGTCACAGTCATGTCACAGTCATGTCACCGTCAGACCAGGCCAGGCTGTGTCCAGGTGGTTCCTGATTTTGTGTGTGTTCAGGTACAACATCAGTCAGATGGAGGAGTGGCTCCGAGCAAACAACCTATACCAGAGCAAAGCAGCCGCCACCCTGGAGCCCATCATCCAGGCCGCTCAGCTTCTGCAGGTCAAGAAGAAGACGTCCCAGGACGCTGAGGCCATCTGCTCGCTGTGCACGGCTCTGACCATGCAGCAGGTCACTAGTTTTCTGGTTGTCTGAAGAACGTGGGCTTCTGTCAGGTGGAAGATGTAACAACACCCTGCTGCTGCCGGCCGACTAAAAATAATGTGTTGTCCCGCAGATCGTGAAGATCCTGAACCTCTACACCCCTCTGAACGAGTTTGAGGAGCGGGTCACCGTGTCCTTCATCAGAAACATTCAGGTGAGTCTCGCAGGAGTTTTTCTTCTGCTGATGAGCTCCATGATGGACAGTAAACGTGTTTGAACTGTCAGGATGAAACAAACCACTGAAGTGACTCCTGCACTACTGATTTTTACATCATATTCTTCCTTAAATCTTAAAAATGTAAATAACAAAAACCAATAACCAAACCTCAGAGCCCAGGGTTTCAGGGGTTATGTTCGTAATGGTCCCCTCAGATTCAAGAGCAGATGAAGTTGACACAAAGTCATTTTTAATCATGGTGACCAGCCGCTAAATGCTACAAACAAAAGTCTGTCATGAAGCTCTTGGAAAAGAACCCGTCCCTGCCGGAGATGGACCCGTACCTGCCGGAGATGGACCCGTACCTGCCGGAGATGGACCCGTACCTGCCGGAGATGGACCCGTACCTGCCGGAAAAGAACCCGTCCCTGCCGGAAAAGAACCCGTCCCTGCCGGAGATGGACCCGTACCTGCCGGAGATGGACCCGTACCTGCCGGAGATGGACCCGTACCTGCCGGAGATGGACCCGTACCTGCCGGAAAAGAACCCGTCCCTGCCGGAGATGGACCCGTACCTGCCGGAGATGGACCCGTACCTGCCGGAAAAGAACCCGTCCCTGCCGGAGATGGACCCGTACCTGCCGGAGATGGACCCGTACCTGCCGGAGATGGACCCGTACCTGCCGGAGATGGGCCCGTACCTGCCGGAGATGGGCCCGTACCTGCCGGAGATGGGCCCGTACCTGCCGGAGATGGGCCCGTACCTGCCGGAGATGGACCCGTACCTGCCGGAGATGGGCCCGTACCTGCCGGAGATGGGCCCGTACCTGCCGGAGATGGGCCCGTACCTGCCGGAGATGAGCCCGTACCTGCCGGAGATGAGCCCGTACCTGCCGGAGATGGACCCGTACCTGCCGGAGATGGGCCCGTACCTGCCGGAGATGGACCCGTACCTGCCGGAGATGGACCCGTACCTGCCGGAGATGGACCCGTACCTGCCGGAGATGGGCCCGTACCTGCCGGAGATGGGCCCGTACCTGCCGGAGATGGGCCCGTACCTGCCGGAGATGGGCCCGTACCTGCCGGAGATGGGCCCGTACCTGCCGGAGATGGACCCGTACCTCCCGGTGATGGACCCGTACCTCGTGGTGATGGACCCGTACCTGACTCTTCAGACAGGACCAAAGTATTTTCAAACATGAGCAACACCTGACAGTGAGGAAGCTGAACTGGATTTGAGGAACCAAAAGCAATATAAAAAATCTGCATAAACAGGATTTACAGAAAATAAAGTAAAGTATATTAAAAATTGTATAAATGTATAAATTGTATAAATGTACAGATCTGAATGAGGGCATTATCATCACCCAGTGGTTGGTTTGCGGCAGTAGTTTGTCTTCTCTCAGACCTGGTTGTCTTCTTCATCTTCAGAATCGCCTCCAGGAGAGGAACGACCTTCCTCAGCTCCTGGTGGACACCAAACACACCTTCCCTGTCCTCTTCCCGTACTCACCGTCGGCGGTGAGCCTCGACGCGCTGCACATCCCCGCCTCCCTCGGCCTCAACTTCCTCACCAGGGTGTGATCCTTCTCAGGTGTTTCTAGCACCAGCCTGTTTTTCAGACGTCTCAGTCTTCCTGGAGGACCACCTGTCCAACTTTCTGTGAAACACATTCTGTCCTTTTGAGTCCTGAAACTCATCAGAACTTTGGATCAGGTGTGGTTCCACCCATACCTGTTGTTCTATGTGTCTAAAGCAGTCCACTGATGATATCACAGCAGGTGCAACCTGAAGACGGTCAGAGGAGGTGAGCTGAAGGTTCCAGGAGGTGGTTCAGCGATAGGAAATTCAGATTTACACGCGTTTGAGAACCTCCAACTTCACCAACCTGAACAAATGCAGCTTCTTTAGGGTTTGCAGGATCTGGCGACATCTAGTCTGACATCTAGTGGTGCATTTGGTAAACTGCAGCTGCATAAATACTCTGGTGTTTCCCTGATGCTACAGCAGCCCTGAAACTGTGTTTCACTTGAATGTCCCGACCCAAGCCCTGATCCAGACCCGACCCAACTCCCGACCTGAATCTACCCTGACCCTGACCCCAACCCCCCGTAGTAACATGGCAGAAGGTAAAGAGGATGACCTACGATGCTTCTCAGGGTTTGAACTGCTTCCTTTAAAACTGCTAACACAGGTTTAAGCCTGATTTCCAGGCCACCAAGTGTTCAGACTGGCTGCAGGGGAAATCAGTGATTAGTTGGTGGTCGACCTTCGGCAGTTGGTTGGTATGACAACAAATCCCCATGGCTTCGCCGCACCATCTCCAACAGCTGGCAGATACCGAGCAGCCCCAATATCTACAGCCAATGAGAGCGCAAGCTTGGTATGATGTCACCATGCATCCATAAAGCCAGTGGAAATTGTCCTGATGGTCTTTGAGAAAGGCGTGAATCATTTACTGATTCCAGTTGTCGGAGGCTGTTTAAAAAAAAAAGTAACAAATTGGAGGATTTGTGGAGAAACTGCAATTCTTCTTGGTGAAGTTTTCACGTGTGTAAACCTTGTTTTTATCTGTCTGCGAGGAGGATGTGGGAATATAAATGAGTGAGTGAAGGTGTGAAGGAAGGAAAGAGGAAGTTTTTCATGGAGAGCGGGTGGGAATGAAATCAAACGCTAAAAACATGCTGCTCGTCTTCAGTCTTTGTTTTCCTTCGTTCTTGGTTCTTTCTTAACTGGACACTTGCAGAGCACGAATTATAACTTTCTTTTGCTTCTTTATTTATGTGAATTTTTTTTCTTGACAGGTTCTGTTTTTTTTGTTTTTTTTAATGTTGAGATCATTTGTGTATTAAAACAAAAATCTTGCTGTCGGAGAGACGAAGGTCCAACTCAAAAGTGCGTCTCCGTTTCTGAACAATGGTGCCATTATGTGACAACTACAAGAGCTTTACATGTGATTATTATTTTATATGTCATTTAAACGTAATTGATTCTGGAAAAGATTATTTTTATGAAGCGAAGTAGAAATGAAGTAAAACGACTCGCGTTGGGTGTCTGGAGAACGTCACTGCAGAACCGTTGGAACTTTCTGGAGAAATCAGACATTCGTCAGGAGAAAGTTCCCGTTAACATGCCGTATGTTTGCAGTGAAGTTCTTCAGAGAACGAAGGAAACGTTCATGTTGGTCATGCTTTTAGCTGAGTGAAGCTCTAATGAGGCTCTTCTGTTTCAGAGAAAATAAGTCAGTTCATCGTTTTCTGTTGTTTCTCCAGATGTGATTGTCTTCACTGAGTACAACAATAAAAGTTTGTTTTTTGAAAAAACTAAATGACAAATATTTGTGATGAAGTTTTTCCTTCTTTGTCACGACTCATTAGTTTCAGTCATGCAGTTTGTTTAAACTCCTGAAAGCAGCTACTGGCTTCATCCCAACACGTTCATGGTAAATGCAGAGTGGCCTGTTTCCGGGTAGGAGTCGTGTGCCCCGGGGAGCGGCCCCCGGGGAGCGGCCCCCGGGGACCGGCCCCCAACCAGCGCATCTGCTTCAGGTGTCTTCACTAAGCTTCACCCCTGGAGCTTTTCAGAGCACGTGACCACAGTTATCTGTGTAAAACATGCATTAACAAAGCCCACTTGTTTCTGATGCAGGTTCCAGGATTTTCTGCTTGGATCCTGATTAAATTTAAATAAGGCGTCATCAAAAGAACATGACTGGGCTTCTGAACTGTAACTTGCATATCAGTCTCTGCACATCTTTGAGGAGGACACTGAGGTGTTTGGTAATGTTTGGCTGCAGTCCTGGAGTCCTTGAGGCAGGGGGGGCTCAGCACTAACCCCAAGAGGTGCGCAGGTGGACGGAGGGAGGCACAGTATCTGGGGTACCATGTGGACTGGGTTCAGGTGCAGCTGCACGTACCCACCTGACAGCAGCGATTACAGCCTACCTGAGGCCCAAGACCAAAGCACTGTCCAAAACTTTGTGGAGCTGGCCAGACCCAAAAGGGGGTGCCTCAGATCTGGTCCAGTGGACGGAGCAGGTGGCGTCTGAGAGGGGGAACTGCTGCTCTCCGGGTCAACCGCCCCGTACTACGCATACCCAGCCTACGTCAGGCAGAGGGGGCGTGTGGGCGGAGCTGTGCGGCAGCAGCAACTGGACCAGCTGTTTTCATTCAGCTGATTAACCCCGCCCCTGTTTGTTTAGTTATTGATGTAATGCAAACTTTCCAATGTTTGTGTATTTTGTCCATCCGTTTATAAGAAATACTTATCACATAATCACTCGTTAATCACTGGTTAAAATGTACAGATGTGAGTTAGCAGTCAAAGTAATGAAAGATTCTTCAAGTGCTTTATTATGATTTATTGGATAATACAAATTATTCACATTTGGGAATCATGTTGTGCTGAAATGAGCTTCGAGTGTGGCTGAAAGAAGACGAGGAACGAGTTCCTGTGAGGCGTCACGTGAGACGTTCTTTCACTTTAAACCTCCTCAGATGTAGCGTCACATCTGATGACCAGTACATTTATTTATTTATCTTATATTAGAATTAACGGAAAGCTACGCACTTTCTGCACTATTTGCTCTGCAGCTTCCTGTGCAGGTATGAGATGAACCAAACCGCCATCCAGGAGAGGAGAGTCACGGGTCTCTGGTTTGAGTACTTTATCAGATAAACCATCGGTTCTCCAAGTCAGCCGGAGCGGTTCTTACTTGAAAAGATGAAGACAACAAGCTTTAATCAGTGTCAATCTTTCATAATAATTCTGTAATTATTAAGTTACATGATAAGAAACGGTAGCAGGAAGAGTAACAATGAACAACAATGAACATGTACAAGATTCCAGCAGATGTGTTCACGGGGGTGAATCATTACTGCAGCCCAACACCGTTTAGGTCGACACTGGCATGTTCTGACCTGGTAGAACATTAGAACATGTTAATGTTCCTAGTTAGTCTTTTTGAACGTTGTTCCTGTTTGATTCCATCTCTGTATTTACGACCACTGTGAGTAACTCATCTCAGAAACTAATGAACAAACTAATTTTAGCATCATTATCAGTCAAATACATATGTTTCTAATGTGGAACACTGCATATTTTGTATGTTGTGACATATTTGAGTTTCTGTTTTTGATTCTGATGTTGCAGGCTGCAGGTTAAAATGCTGCTTACGTACGTCTACAAAGCTCCAGGTCCCACACAAAAACAACATGGACCAGCTGTAGATATTTTAACATCTGAGGATGTTCCATCTTCATCTTATTCAGGTTGAAGTGGATCCCAGCTGTTATCAGGTGAGAGGGTCCACCTGGACAAGTCATCAGTCCATCACAGACAGACAAACATGCGCGCTCGGACCATTTAGAATCGCTGCACAACCTGACTCACAGTATGTTTGTGGACCATCGGAGAGACAGAAGAACCAGGAGGAACATAAACAGAACATGGGCACTGCACAGAGCCCAGCTCCGAGTTGAACGTCTTAAATGTGTTAAACCTCACACTTCTCACTTCTCACCATTTGCTGCTTAAATCTTGCAGTTTAGCACTGTGATGCAAGCAAGTGTGCAGAGGAAGAAGTCTGCATTACACCGTTCTTCCTCATTAGTTGTCTGTTATTCATCCCTGCTGTTCATCTCCTTCACGGTTGTTGGTAGTCAGGAGAAGGACCAAGTGGGAGCGGTAACTTCCTAGTTGTCTTTAGTATTGTATCCAAACACTTTTCACGTTACTTATTGGAATCTTTGCTCCAATGTTTTAAAGTGAGGTCTAAAGTTAATTTGCAAACTTTGAGAAGCTTCATGTTTCTTATACAAAAATCACAATATTTACTATACTTTGTTGTGTTTTTATGGACTAAAAAGCAGTTCAGCTTTAATGAACATTTTCTTTATTTTGTTTTAATGTGGTTTTGTACTCTGCTAAAGTAAAAGTAAGCAAGATTTGGGTCACATGTCACCTGTGACTTAGAGCTGATCCAGTTGATCCGGCTGGTCCAGTTGAGCCCTGTATCTGGCCCAAATGTGGCCCGTGTCTGGTCTGGCCCACATGTAGGCCATGCTATTTGGCTCACTTCTGACAGCCACAGTTGGGTTGAGTCATTGTTGTCATTCCACGTATGGAATGTGAACCGGACGTTGTGGAATGTGAACCGGAAGTGTGCCAGAATTCCTTTGCCATGTGGAACAGGTCTGAGGGGTCTAGATCCCCGTTCTATACCTCGGTTGGAATCTGTCACAGCAGGAGACGAGGTATAGTGCGGTGGAGAGGGAGTGTCTAGGGATCCTGTGGGCCATCGAGGCCCTCCGCTTTTACCGACCGGGACGTCCATTTACCCTCTGTTTGGACCACGCCCCTTCTCCAGTGGCTCCACCACATGAATGACGCTAACTTTCGGTTCACTCGGAAGTATCTGGGTTTACAGATGTTTCAGTTCACTGTAGTCCATAGGCCGGGGATGCAGATGGCTGTTGCTGACTTCCTCTTGTGCTCTTGTGATGAGGAGTTGTTTTGGCCAGATGGCGCCCCCTGGCTCAGTAAGGCGGTGGGCGTATCTGATGGTGGGGTTTGGGGCGAGCTGAGCTGGAGGGATTCACATGGCTGCGGCAGCAGGGTTGGTCAGTCTGATGGGTCAGGGTCAAAAACCCTGGCAGCTGGCGTCTCGGGAGAGACGACATGGACAATCTGATCACTCTGGAAAGAGCATCGAAATGAGCAATGATTTTTGAATTTACAGTGTTGGTCATCGTTGCCGAGAGGAACCCTGAGTGCTGGAGTTGTTCTTCAATATGCTCCCATGCTGCGAGAAGGCCCTCCGTATAGATTATAGACGGGCTCCTGAGTTTTTCATGTTCTGCAGTAGGAACAACCAGAAATCTGCAGCTGAAGCGGCTGTTGGCCCTGAGAACAGCGGCGCAACGGGATTCCCACAGCTGCTGGCTGACAGTTGTACCAGCTGTGAGCCTACGAGGCCGTCCGTGGTTTACCTGCCGCTCAGGTGGCACAAAGCTTCAGAGGGCTCATCAGCCTCAGACTGTTTCAAACCCACCGTGGACCCCATCAGCATCAGCAACCGCCAAGGGCATCCTTTGTCTTGGTAAAAAGTGAGCCGGCGGAAGTCTTCTGTCTGGAGTATAACTGCCCCTCTCAGATGCGTTGGTTTTATTTACACTGTTTTACTGACGTGAAGGTTCATTTATCCCTGACATGTACTTGGTTCAGTTAAGTTTCACTTCTCAGACAAGAGACCACAAGGTGAAACCACATCACTGAGGCACAGACAGAGCCAGCAGCTACCTGCAGCGGGGTTGGCTGCTGAATGAAGACTGTCCTGCACAACGTGAGAGGACACTTCTCCAGCTTCAGCTGTCCATCCTCAGCTTTAGAGGTTCTGCAGCTCTCTGGACTGCTCTGCAGCCGTTTTAGACCTCAATTATGACGGCACATTTCTATCAAACTGCTTCAGAACACCTAAAACCACTGCAAAAAAGAAAAAAGTGAAATAGCTACAAAATAACATCTAAACTGCATCTAAAACAGCTGCTGGAAAACCTGAAAGTGCTGCAGAATGTTAAATGCTGCTTAACACCTCCAACCTCTGCAGAACATCTTTGTATTTAAAATGAGTAAATAATTAAAGACGAAAGCTAATTTGATCATTTTAAACATTAGATATGTTGAATGTGTAGTGTTTTAAGTGAATATGTTGAAAAGAATTTCCAGTCATTGTATTTTTATTTACATTTTACTTCTTTGGATACATCATGTTCCAGCAGCTTCGTGTTTCTCCACCTTTGTGTAAAAGGGGCTTTTGTTTCTCCACTTTCATGTATCTTCAGCTTCATTATATATGTATGTATCAGCAGCATCATGGTTCTCCACCTTTGTGTTTCACCTCTTTCATGTCTCTCTACCGTCGTGTTTCTCCACCTTCATGTTTCTCCACCTTCATGTTTCTCCACCTTCATGTTTCACCACCTTCATGTTTCACCACCTTCATGTTTCTCCATTTTCATGTTGCTCCACCTTCATGTTTCACCACCTTCATGTTTCTCCACCTTCATGTTTCACCACCTTCATGTTTCTCCATTTTCATGTTGCTCCACCTTCATGTTTCACCACCTTCATGTTTCTCCACCTTCATGTTTCACCACCTTCATGTTTCACCACCTTCATGTTTCTCCAGTTTCCTTTAGGTTCTTGTTTCAGCAGCTTCATGTTTCTCCACCTTCATATTTTTCCACCTTCATGTTTCACCACCTTCATGTTTCACCACCTTCATGTTTCTCCACCTTCATATTTTTCCACCTTCATGTTTCACCACCTTCATGTTTCTCCACCTTCATATTTTTCCACCTTCATGTTTCACCACCTTCATGTTTCTCCAGTTTCCTTTAGGTTCTTGTTTCAGCAGCTTCATGTTTCTCCACCTTCATGTTTCAGCAACCTCATGTTTCTCCACCTTCACGTTTCTCCATCTTCATGTTTCTCCAGTTTCATTTAGGTTCTTGTTTCAGCAGAATTGTTTCTCCACCTTCATGTTTCTCCATCTTCATGTTTCACCACCTTCATGTTTCTCCACCTTCATGTTTCACCACCTTCATATTTCTCCACCTTCATGTTTCAGCAACCTCATGTTTCTCCATTTTCATGTTGCTCCACCTTCATGTTTCTCCATTTTCATGTTGCTCCACCTTCATGTTTCTCCAGTTTCCTTTAGGTTCTTGTTTCTCCACCTTCATGTTTCTCCATTTTCATGTTTCTCCACCTTCATGTTTCAGCAACCTCATGTTTCTCCATTTTCATGTTGCTCCACCTTCATGTTTCTCAATTTTCATGTTGCTCCACCTTCATGTTTCTCCAGTTTCCTTTAGGTTCTTGTTTCAGCAGCTTCATGTTTCTCCACCTTCATGTTTCTCCATTTTCATGTTTCTCCACCTTCATGTTTCTCCATCTTCATGTTTCTCCAGTTTCCTTTAGGTTCTTGGTTCAGCAGCTTCATGTTTCTCCACCTTCATGTTTCTCCAGTTTCATTTAGGTTCTTGTTTCAGCAGAATTATGTTTCTCCACCTTCATGTTTCTCCATTTTCATGTTTCTCCACCTTCATGTTTCTCCATCTTCATGTTTCTCCACCTTCATGTTTCTCCACCTTCATGTTTCTCCATTTTCATGTTTCTCCACCTTCATGTTTCTCCATCTTCATGTTTCTCCAGTTTCCTTTAGGTTCTTGGTTCAGCAGCTTCATGTTTCTCCATCTTCATGTTTCTCCAGTTTCCTTTAGGTTCTTGGTTCAGCAGCTTCATGTTTCTCCACCTTTGTGTCTCTTCAGCTTCTTTGTTCTCCACGTTCACGTTTCTTCAGCTTCACCTCTGAGCAACATGACATCTGAGGCCTCTCTAGATTCATGTTATTGTGAAACAATGTCAGCAGATTATGTGTCCAGGAAGAGGATGTGGTGACAAGTCATTTCTGAACAACCCTCACCCCGTTTCCACAGTGAGCAACACCTTTCTACAGAAAGTTCTGCTGGCTTCATGGTGGGCGCTGACGTGACGAGCAGTAGGTATGAAAGCAGCAGAAATGAGAGCTGAGGAGCAGCAGGAAGCAGTGTTTGTAGAGAGGGCGAACGGAGAAGACATTCATGTGGCTGCTGGAGGCCCGGCTTCAAAGACTCGCTGATTTTGGTGTGGCTTCACTCAAATTCAGCACCATGAGATTTGACACTGCGGTTTGTTGTTTGGGTGTAGAGGTGTAAAAAGCTGTAGCATCTCTGCAGGTTGAGCTGGAGCTGCTCGCCGAGCTGAAGGACATTTACTCTGGAGCTTCTCTGCTTCACAGGACATCTGCTCACGTCACTGAAAAGCAACTTGTATTTCAGAAGCACGATAGTAATCGCTGTTTGTTGTAAAAACACAATAAAAATAATCTGATGGCAGTAAGTCTTACATTCGAATGTTTTGACCAGAGAGACAAAGAATTCTGCCCCAGCTGTGGCCGATATTACCTGGACAGCTCCGACACGGAGGCTCTGGAGAGAACGAGGACACACCCAGAACCCTGTGACACGAATGCCAGGACCGTGGCAGGAGGTCACATTGTGGAGGACCTCTCAGGGACAACTGGAAGCAGTTTAGAGAGTTTACTGATCATCACATGTTCCTGTGTGTGTGGCTTTAGAGGTGGGTCTGAACAAAGACGGTTGGACTTTTTAAATTTTGTTTTCAAAACCTTAATGACCCTTGGTGGCCTTTCCTTTAACATAAGTATGTACTAAACCTGTCCAGGCTTCATTGTACTGATGTTGTACAAGTTACAATAGTAATGAAGCACTGCTAAGGCCCCCAAATTCACCGTTTGAGTCACCGTGGCTCCGTCAGAACTTGGTTCTGGTTGAGGTCCAGGATTCAAGAGTGTCTGTTTAAATAATCTTCATTGTAGGAGCCTTTCAGAACAGTCAGATGTTTGCAGCTGTCTCTTTGTGCAGGAATCTTATATTTTTACAATAATCCTGTTCCGTTAAGTGTTAATTCACAGCTCAGTAGTAAAGCCAGTACTAAACACTGAAAACCGAAAGTGATGACTACGAGCTCCTAACCACAGCCCAGATTATTCACGTTACCAGATGAGGTACATGAATTCCCCTGCAGTTGTCATGGAATTGAAAGCAAACTAACTAACTGAACCCCAAACAGTTTTTTGTGCTTGACAGTACATATGTTTATTTCTGCTATAAAGTTAGAGATGAGATCCCATTTCAGCCTGACGGCTTCACTTACTCTCGGTGTCCACCACCGGGTTTGGGGTTTGCCGCCACGACAGGAACCAGAGACCCTGCGTCCACAACTTTGAGCTGCCGCGGTAACACTGGAGGCAGAGAACATGGTCCACTCTGACTCAATGTCCCCAGTATCTCTCAGAATCTGGGCGAAGCTCTCCTGGAGGTGGGAGTTGAAGACCAAGGGCTCGGCCAGACGTTCCTAACAGACCCTCACAATACGTTTGGATCTGCCCTGCGCGCATCCAACTCACCACCAGGTGGTGACCAGTCGACAGCTCAGCGCCTCTCTTCACCTGAGTGTCCAAGACATGCGGCCGCAGGTCAGATGAAACGACAACGTAGTCAATCATCGACCTCCAGCCTAGTGCGTCCTGGTGCCACGTGCATTGATGGACACTCTTATGCTCGAACATGGTGTTCGTTATGGACAGACCGTGACTAGCACAGACGTCCAACAACAGAGCATGTTCAGGTTCAGATCGGGGAGGCCGTTCCTCCCAATCACGCCTCCAGGTTTTACTGTCATTGCCCAAGTGAAGTCCCCAGTTGGAGCACTATCAAGTACCCCTCCCACAGACTCCAAGAAGGCCAGGTACTCTGTACTGCTGTTCGGCCCGGGTCCCATGGGCAAAAACTCGTCCACCAGGCGCCAGCCTTCAAGCCCCGGCCCTAGGCCTGGCTCCAGAGTGGGGCCCCGGTAACGCCAAACCGGGTGATGTAACTGTCCTTGTTCTTGTGAACGTGTTCATTTAAGGTCATAAAATGATGATGCAGATGTGGACGTGTGGTTTATGTCCATGTCTCTGAAGCGGCTCAGAACTGGATCTTACACAACTACATGAACGTTCTCTGGATGCTTTTCAGTGGCCAACTAAAGTGAGCGGTTGGTCCGGCTTTGACACGAGTCGAGTTTGACGTGTGGTTTAAACGTTTGATACATTTGCCATGTCTAATGTGAATAAAAGATGAGTTTATCAGATTTCTAAATGAGTGAACTGTGTTTTTATGAATACGTGTGCTTCAACTTGCGTCTGTTCGTCAGCGTCATCGGTTGACTCACCCTGAACCTGACGCATTAACGTCGTCAGCGTCTTCCTTCGTTTACCTCGCGGCGTTGTGTTGCTATGTACATCAAACTCAACAAAACGGTTTTCTTCATATTGATGTCAAGTTTCAGTTCTCATCCTGTTTATTAGGCATCTGTTGGCAACTTACAAACTTCAATCTTCACTCCCATAACTTGAAACTGACAAAAGTAATAAATGATTTACTGAATGATGACTAATGAAAATCAGATACCATTTTTGAATTGTGGTTCAACTGAATCAGTTAAAACAAACTAATGAAACTGACCTGGACAGATGATGGACGTTCGACTAGATATTAAGTTTCACAACCTTTTGAGTGAATTAAAATTCAATCCTTTGATGAGTGTAGTTTCCAGTGAGACCTGTGCACCTGCAGACAGGTATCCAAGTCCTGCAGCAGCAGCTGACTCAGGTCTGAAGGTGTCACATCCAGACTTCGGGTCTAAACGCACATTATTTTATTGTCTTTTATCAAGGACAGCTCCATTAGTTTAGTTAAATGCTTCTGTTGAACCAAAATTCAAAAGTAATGACTTTTTAAACAATGTTGGTGTTTATTGAATTTTATTTATTTTTACTTTTGACAGTGGCATGTTATTTCCGGCACCATTGCAAGTTATTCTTTAATGTGTGTTTGAGGTAAACAAAGGTTTTAAAACCTTCAACAAAATGAAAAGATGGAGACGAACGTGGAGCTTCAAGTGAAGCCGGCGTTGCTCATGCTCGCTCCTGGGTTGGGGTTGTGTCGAACCCTCCAGGATCCTGAACCGCAGCACTTTCGTAAACAGGTGGCTCATCAGATTCCCATCACAAGTTGAGAGGGCGGCGACCAAATGCATGAAACCACAGCTGAAGATGTTTTGGTGATGCTGAACGGAGATAGGAACCTCAGGCGTGCGGTGAAGCGGAGGTGGGGGGCGGGGGGGAGCTTATCCTCCCTGAGAAAGTGCAGGAGCGCGTTATCCACACGCCAAAGCCTGAAGCTGATCCAGTGCAGGACCTTGGCCCAGTGACGGTCTTACAGAGGAGGTAACAGTTCCCCAACAGTTTTCTGTAAAAGGATGCCTTCATGACCTTCTTGCCTTCCATGATTCTGTCTGCTGTGCCTCCTGAACGCTGAAAACAAGCCACTAACCACAGCTGCCACCCACGCTCACAGCTCGACAAACTCGTACCCAGCAGGCCTCGTTCCTCCCACCAGATCATCACACGACGCTCCAACCGACAGCAGACATGCTGCAGAACTTCATGCAGTCACAAAGACTAAGAGAGAAAAAGTTAAAGCGAATAATCATCTGATCGTAGCAGGTCTCGGGATTAAACAGATACAACCTCGGATCCCATGATCCAGCAGCTCGTAGCTCCTCTGTCAGCAGCAGAAGGTCTCAGTAGATGTTCCCTGTCTGACGTTATCAGCGTCTCTCATGGTTGTGGAGGAATTCTGGTCCGGTCCTCTTTCCAACACTACCTCAGCTCATTGATGTTTTTGAACATTCACTTCTACTCAGCTCTCTGAAGGTCCCACCACAGCGTTTCAACCAGTTTCAGGTCTGGACTTTGACCAGGTCATTCCAAAACCTTGATCCTTTCATTTTTCATCATTCAGATATACCTGTAGATCTGCTGGGAATCGTTTCCTGTTTCAGTGGTTATTTGTCAGACATGTCCTCACATTTGTCTCTAGAAGACTCTGGTCTACAGGAGTTCATGGTCCACAAAATGACTTCCATGTTCTTTTAAAGGCAGAAGACGTTTTCTCCTGGAAACTCTTCCAAACAAACCGTCCTGGTTCAGTCTTCTTCTGATTGTGTTGCCATAGACTTTAACATGTAACATCTCACTGAGGCCTGTACACTCTGAAATGGAGCTGATGGGACTTTTTTTTCTTCTTTTTTTGCATTGCTAAGACTTACCTGGTCTGATCTTGGGGTAAATCTGCTGGGTCATCCACACTTTGGGAGGACTGAAACTGCCTCTGATGTTTTCCACCTGTGAATAAATTGTTCTTACAGTAAAACATTGAACTCCAAATAGTTCAGAAATAATTCCAGGATTTTTTTCCCCCCCTCAGGTACACCACTACTGATGTTTTTTGCCCTTGGCATTGTGTTAACACAGTTAACACTGGTTCTCCAAACCAGCAAACTGACAAAACATATGCTGAACACCGGCTGATGATCAGCTCATCAACGATGATGATACACTTGATTGCAACTAAAGTTCCTATGTAGGCAGTAGGGGGGTACTTAGTATTGCCCCCGGGGTTTGTTTTGTCTTCTGTAAATAAATCATGTCACAGTGAAAAGCTGAGGTTTTGTTTGTCCAAGACCCACTACAATAAGAGTTTATCATGTTACAAGTGTTTGGTCTAAGTTTCATTTTGATTCAGGACTTAACACATTTTTTTTGATTGAACCACAAATAAAGTCATCACCACTTCCCAGCATGCTCTGCGTATTTGAGAAACACTCCTGCACCTTGAAACAGACTACGAAGGAAACAGAGTTAACCACGCTGAGGCCCGCCGTGTGTGCGTGTCTGTGTGGGGCTGATGCTGCAAAACAGGAAGATAGGTGTACACAAGACCAGGACTGATTCTCCTTCCTCACAGCTTCAGTGGAACCGACACAGGCCTGAAGAAAAATGAAACCCAAATGCAGATGTGATGAGTGTGTTGATCAGCAGGTGTTTCTGCCGCCGTCATGTGACCGTGTCACAGGTAACAGTCTGCCGCTGGCGGCTGGCTGGCTGGCTGAGCGTAAAAGTCGTAGTAAACAAGACAGAGTGGCCTCATTTGAGAAGCAGCCTGATGATCTGAGGAGACAGGAAGTGGTTTGTAGGTTTCTGGTTAGACTCAGAGCCTCACGGTTGCTGTGTGACAGAGGAAACCTGCCGGCTGCTGCTCACGACGCCGTTCTGCAGCAAGGGTTTTAAAACACAGGAAAGAAAGCAGTGGCCACATTTACAGCCTGGTCGCACATCCCAGCATCGTCCCTGCTGCTGAATAAGAAGAGTGGATTACGATTAAAAAAAACAAATGTGCACAGAAGTATCAAGCATCAGTCTGGCTGAGGAATAAGATCCGTCTCATTCACAAACGGTTCAGAAACTCTGCAGATGTCAAACCCGAGTCGTGCCAGGGTTTCAGTCCTTTCAGATCGCACCTCTGACCCAGATCCCTCTGCTCTGTAAAGCCAAACAGAAATACTGCAAAACAGGAACCAGTCGTACTTAAAACAAACACATCCGGAGTCAAACTCTGATGGACAGCCAACTCTAACCTGAGCTGTGAGGAGGTCTCCAGGAGGAGGACGGGCTCAGTCAGAATGGAGTCCGTAAAAAAACTGATCCAGTCTCCTGAAGACCGCAGCAGCAGCTCTGGGTTTCAGGACCCAGCAGTGGTCCAGCAGTTCCAGAGACTGACCAGGATCTGCAGGACTCATCTAAACACACGTGTGTGAACATCAGACATCAGCGGCTGCGGCCAAATCCTGCTGTGCAGGCAGCGGCCAGCTTTAGTACGAGATGTAACAGACTGTTCCTGGCTGGTCCGGTCCTGGAGAGTGGAACACCAGTAAGAACCGGCTCATGAGTCATGTCAATCTGACAATTCAAACCACAATTACAATTAAAATATTTGTGATGAGGATCAGAGGTCTTTGGTGAACATGCCAACACGGCTGTAAAAACATAATCCAACACATCTCTGAATCAGAACCGCATACGAGGAAGGAACAAGGATGTCGAGCTGGTGCAAACATTCCCCCAAAATAAATACAGTGAGAATAGGTTCTACAGTTAAACGAATTAAATCAATAATCCTATCCCTTTTCCACATCAATCATTTCAGGGTTCTCCAGGTCTGCTGTCCTGCAGTTCCAGATGTTTCCCAGCTCTGACACACCTGCTTCAGACGAGTGGATCACTACCACACCGGCGCAGATCCTGGGGATTCTTTCATCTGTATCAGTGTGTTGGAGTTGGGACGCATCTAAAACCTGCAGGACCACAGACCCCCAGGATTTGGTCTTGAAGAACCCAACCGCCTCGTTATTATTCAGCACTCAAGCATGTGCCGCTGATCAACATCATTGATTAACTGATCATTCACAGGTGTTCAGACCTTTAGAAAACATTTTAGCAGTTTGTTGGTCTTGAACATTGGGGGTGGGGGCGTCTCTAACATTGTATTTATTTTAGTTGAGTTGGTGTTCAGTTTCTATTGACACTGACGTTCTAATGTGGGATAACTATGAAACAAAATCTGAAAACATTTCTGAATCTGCTGCAAAAACTCATCCGTCAGCTGATCTAACATGTTTTCAGATTTACATCCTGTGAACAGACCCAGTAACGCCTCCCCTCCTTCCTCCACACACTGGCAACGCCTCCTTCCTCCTCCTCCTTGGCTGCGCAGAACAGCACCTGTCAGCTGACACGGACGGTATTGTGAAGGACTCCCTGAGAGGATGCCGTTTGGCTGGAGGATGGCAGTCAAGCTGCTGCTTGTGCTACTACTGGTGGTCGGCTGTGGGGCTCAGAGTGGAGACCTGGACTCAGGTGAGAAGACAGGTATATTTCAGGATGAGACAGCCGTAGACCTGTAGACACAGTGACTGAAAGCCATCAAACATGCCACTTAAACCCTTCTCACACATTCCTGACATGTCAGCTGTCGTGGTTGCAGGCTTCTAGTCAGTAAGTCATATCCACGGGCATCGAGTCATGCCATGGAGTCACGTCTGCAGGTGGCACCGAGTCACGTCTGCAGGTGGCATCGAGTCACGTCTGCAGGTGTCATCGAGTCATGCCCTCGAGTCACGTCTGCAGGTGGCATCGAGTCATGCCCTCGAGTCACATCTGCAGGTGTCATCGAGTCACGTCTGCAGGTGGCATGTAGTCATGCCCTCGAGTCACGTCTGCAGGTGGCATGTAGTCATGCCCTCGAGTCACGTCTGCAGGTGTCATCGAGTCATGCCATGGAGTCACATCTGCAGGTAGCATCGAGTCATGCCATCGAGTCACGTCTGCAGGTGGCATCGAGTCACATCTGCAGGTGGCATCGAGTCATGCCATCGAGTCACGTCTGCAGGTGGCATCGAATCATGCCCTCGAGTCACGTCTGCAGGTGTCATCGAGTCATGCCATGGAGTCACGTCTGCAGGTGTCATCGAGTCATGCCATGGAGTCACGTCTGCAGGTAGCATCGAGTCATGCCATCGAGTCACGTCTGCAGGTGGCATCGAGTCATGCCATCGAGTCACGTCTGCAGGTGGCATCGAGTCATGTCATCAACAATAAGAAAACGGGTGAGAGTGAAAAGGCATGTCAACAGTGGCCGGGTTCCAAAGGAAAGTCTCTGCATTTGTTTTGGAAGCGAGAAGATGTCAGAGGATGTCGTACCAACTAGTTTGAGTGGAAGCAAGTCTAAAAGCTGGATGTTCTGTCCCCCATTCTGGAACCAGACCCTCAGAGTGCTAAAAGGATGGATGTGGACCTGTGAGCTCTCTGACACAACATGGAGGTGGGACATTAATGCTTTTAAACTTCAGGAGGATTTTAAGCTGATAGAGATAAGCACCCGTCTGAACTCTATCAGATGGGTGTCTTTTTTTTTTTCTATGTGCCAGAAGAACGTCTCCTGGAGAACAGTTGCATCAGAGATAAATGACAGGTTCTGGTCAAATGGGATACTAAGGTTCCTCTCAGCAGAACTTGAAGCAAAGACAAACAAAGTGCAAATAAATCACTTGACAATTATTCTCTGAGGGTTGATGGACTGAAAATGGCTTGGATTAAAAATTTTATATATATATCCATTATCTATTCCCGATTACTCCGTCTCTGGGTCACGTGGGTCTGTACATGTATAAAATTGTATTATTGGCTTCACTTCATTAATTCTTGGAAATGTGAAGAATCTCAGAATTGTATGGGTTGATATCTCTTCATTGGTTCCTTTTGTGGCTCGGGTGTGGAGTTTGCATGTTCTCCCCGTGCTTGCGTGGGTTCCCTCCGGGTACTCCGGCTTCCTCCCGCAGTCCAAAAACAGATACTAGGTTAATTGATCATTCTAAATTGTCCGTAGGTGTGAATGCAGAAAAGCAGAAAAGAGTCTGAATGACAGCAGGTTGGCAGAGTTCTCCAAGTCCTGGTTTCAGATCTGTTGGCCCCAGTTTCAGCTCCGCCAGCCCTGGTTTCGGCTCTTCTAGTTCTGGTTTAATTTATGCAAACCCTGGTTTGGTCCCAGTTTCAGTAGTGACACTTGAAATTAGGATGTTTAGACATATTTGATCTGAATCAATGAAAGACAAACCGCCTTTCAGCAGCCAAGCTGTGATTAACGTCTGGTGGTGATGTTCTGTGTGGCTTCCAGGTCTGTTCTTGCAAGTTTGTAAAATGGCATATTCTCATATTTTACCTTCTCCCCTGCATACATTTTTCCTCTCGAGTGCTCCTATACACCTTCATGCTAGTTCAACTAATGTTTTCAATCCAGATCTGTAGTCTGGTCCTGGATCCAGAACTGTGAATAAAGACATAAAAGAGAGTGATCTTTCTTCGTGTGGCTTGTTGAGCTGTTGCCTGTAAATGATCTCTGAGGCTGGGTCGTGGTTGGACTGGAAGGGCTCAGGAGCAAACTAGTCTGACGGAGCTATGTTTGGCTGAAGGCTGCTAGTCAGGACTAACCAGAGGACCCCAGGTAGACCAGACCGGCTCTAGCTTATCAACTTCTTAAGTCTTGTATCACTTGTTCCTCTGGTTAAGTGACATTTGCCTCGTTCTTGATTTACTAATGACTCCTCCGATGTGCTTATAATCATGACATTCCACACCGTGTGACTGGGAAATAAGCGGACCTGTTTATTTGGCCCATTTTCTCATTTTTGGGTAATTCCAGGTTGAGTGGAGTCAGGTCCTAGCAATATTTTGCTGCGCAGAAAGTCAGGGGCTTCCAAAGCTCTTCAGACAACCGGGGTAGCGGGTGGAGGTTTGTCCAGACTCAACAGAAGTGTCACGACGCATTTCAGAAGCTTCCCAGAGCTGACCGTCTGATCGCCTAAAATAATCACCCTGAAGAGACAACTAATTAACAACTTTATTTGAACGTGTTGAAGATTGGAAATGCAAAAATGACTGCATTTCAACAAATCAAATGAAGTTGATGAGAACATTCATAAATGCTGAGTTCACACCATCTAAAAATGAAGTTTTCTGATTTATTTCTGGCTGTTTCTGACTCTGCAGAAGTTCATCAGGGATATGAGCTTCAGTGATGATTTATGGAGACACATCTACTGTCTGTTTTCTAAATCTCCTCAGAACCCAGAATCCTTTGCAGCTCTCACATCAGTATGAAAGAGTCCAGCTTGACATGTCAGCTGATGGGAGACAGCGACGACGAGGACGACGAGGATGGAGGAGGTGACAGCATTGAGAAGATGACTTTGTGGTAAGTGCTTAAGAAACCCCCAGCAAACATCCAGCAACTCAGTTCAAGTTCTGACTGAAATAGGTCCAGGTCTTAACTAAACTGGGCCAGGTTCTGACTGAACTCATGTCACTAAAGCTCCTCAGAGTGGGTCAAAAACACCCAGAAGACCAAGTGTCTGGAGGCTTCTGGCGACACAGTCACCTCACCGGATCTGAGTCCACTGGTGGAATTAAACGTGACCGTCCACCTGAAGGCAGGGAGCCGCGTTTTCATGAAGGTGGACCTGAAGAAGATCGGTAACCGTAGCAACTGCTCACTCCTTCTGGAAGCAGACACAAGTCCACTTCAGACCAGTCCACATTCATGAAGCTGCTACAGACCACATTTAAATTTAACTGAGCTCAAACTAAACTTAAACTTAATGCTTTCTCAATTCAAATGAAACTCAGTCTAAACTTAAATAATCTTAATTTAACTGCACTTCAGTTCAATTCAATTTTATTCACATAGTGTCTATTACAATACAAGTTAATTCAATTTGTATATTATAAAACAAATCGTCTCCAGGTGCTTTTCAGAGACCCAGAACATGAACTTTGAGCAAATATTAAAACAATGACAAGTAAAACGGAGGGAAGAGGCCTTGAGCAGGACCTGGATCATAAGGAGGGATCCTCCTGCTGAAGACCAGGTGGGTAGAGCAGGAAAAGAGGAAAGAGATGGATGAAGGAAAGGATGAAGAACAGAGAGAGGAGAGACAATAATGTATTTTCAATATTACAAAAGACAAAATAAATTAGTAGTCATTACATTACATGACCAACATTACACCAGGCACAGATGACTGTATAAACAGGTGTAGACAGCAGACAGTGAGGTGGTCAGAGGTGGGACTGCAGGTCAGAGGTGGGACTGCAGGTCAGAGGTGGGACTGCAGGTCAGCATGCAGCTCCTGAGGTTCTGGTCTGTAAACATGTACAGAAGAGAAAAAGAGGAGACAGACCAGCACAACAAACTACAAGAACAATGGAGCACAATTATACTTATGAGATACAGTTAATTAATAACTGAGGATTGAGCTGAAGAACGGAAAGAGAGACAGAGGAGGTGAGGACACCAGTCAGTGGATCATGTTGGGGTCCCCCTGCAGCAGGTCTACAGCAGCAGATCCAGGATGAAGCTGTGTTGAAGACCAGCTGCTCCGGTCTGGTCCTGCAGCTGCTGCTCTGACTACTGGTCCTGACACACTAAAGTTCACACCAACTAGATGTTTTATTAAACAGAAATGTTTTAAGTTTGGTTTTTTAAGGTGGAGGTGGTGTCAGCCTCCTTAACACAAACTGGAAGTTGGTTCCAGAGTGATGGTTCCTGATAGCAGAAGACCCGTCCTCCAAATCTACATTTGGATCTTCTAGGAACTACGAGTAAACCTGCACTCTGAGAACAGAGAACTCTGTTAGAGACAAGGTTCTATCAGGTCTTGTAGGAGGAGCTTGGTCTTTAAGGACTTTAGATGCAAGTAACAGAATTTGAATTGGATTCTGAGTTTTCAAGGGAGCCAATGGAGGGAAGCTAAAACTGGAGAGACGTGGTCTCTCTTGTTGATTCCTGTCAGCACTCGCGCTGCTGCATTTTGGATCATCTGGAGGCTGTTCAGAGAATTACTTCAACAACACGTTACAGTAATCTAGTCTGGATGTAACGGGCAAATCTGTTCCACAATTCAAATAAAAATGGATTAACAGACATGCTTTTGTCAGAATACAGCTGCATTCTCTGACATCATAAATAAAATCAATTATAAAATCATAATTTTCATTTTCAAGACTGCTCATTCTGTGACTTCAAAATGATAAAAGGGCATTGCTTTTTAGTTTTCACGCCCTCGAAAAAGTGTTCCATAATTCAAAATGTCTCTACGATCGCAAGCGGAGCAGCGGAGTGACGTCAGTGGTCGCTCGTGTCCAGTCCCCAGTCTGACCGATGCAGTCTGGATGGCTTATAATTCATTTTTTTAGAATCAGCTGTATTCTGAAAATGGAAAAAGCATTTCTGTTAATCCATAATAATTTGAATTATGGCACAGATTTGCTTCCAGAACAAACACATCTATTGGATTTTCAGCATCAGTCTGAGAGGATGTCCCCCACATCGGGATGCTCCCGATGCGGGACATTACACAGGTGAAAGGTCTTAACTTAACTCAGCTCAACTCCACCTAAACTCAACTTTATCTAAACCAGACCCAACTTAAACCTGACTTTACCTAAACCTTAACTAAAACTGCACTTAATTTAACTTAACTTGACCTTAAGTTTAATAATAATTAAGACTGAACTTTCCTTGTCTCCTGCAGTCAAGCCCAGGAGGCCGGAGGTGTGGAACGTCACCTTTGACCATGAGTCAAAGCAGGCTGTGATTCATGTGCGGACGCCGTATGACAAAGACTACCTGAAGGTGGACAACCAGATGTTCCAGCTGCACATCCACACCACCGGCGTCAACATGGTACTGTCACATTTTCACTCAAAAGACGCAGATTGGAAAAGTGTGTATTTAGCATTTATTGCTGCCTCAGAAAGAAACAAATGAAAAGCTGCAGCTTCTCCGGGTAAACAGATTCAGAACATCTCCTCAAAGGACTACCTGCAGATCAGCATGACGCACCTGCGAAAAGACTGCAAGTATGGCGTGAGAGTGCGAGCGATTCCCCAGCAGTTTTTTCAGGGTACCTGGAGTGACTGGAGCGAGACCTTCAGCTTCGTCACACCTGGAGGTGAGGGCCGTCATTCAGTCCAGAAGCAGATGGATTCATCAACCTTCTGATAATGAGCGGCTCTTTTTCTCTCCAGCAGAAGGAAACTTGGACGAGAGGCAGGTGACGGCGTTCATCCTGGTCATGTGTCTGGTCTCTGTTGTAGTGGTCTCCAGCATCTTTGTCTTCTGGAAAAACAAGTAGAGCATCGCTGCTTCCTCTCCACATGTCTGAATTCAGACTGCTTTCTCCCGCTGACACTTTTTTTCTCTTCACACTTTTCCAGAATAGTCACCTACATGTGGCCAAGCATCCCGCATCCAAAACAGACTCTGGTGCAGATCTGCAAGCCTAACAAAGTAAGTCATTAGCAGTTCTAATGAAAATGAAGATCTGCTGGAAGCCTTCATGGTAGATCTGGTGTCAGTAATGGCCATGTGATATTTTTCAGGGTCTTCTGTTGAACTTAAGTCCTGAAGTCTTCAGTTTCCTCAACGTTTTCCCGCTGGAGGAAAAGGACGAGCTTCCGGTTGATGACGCTGATAGTTCGGAGTCAAGCTCGGCCCAGAGCTCTGACTGCAGGAGCGCTGCCAGTGCCAGCACGGAGGAGCTGGAACTGTCTGCCCTGCTGAGCAGATCCTCCTCCGACAGCGACACCAGCCTACCGAGCACCAACCCATCCCCCGTCAATGTCCTGGAGAGCCGGCCTCAGCCTGAACTGGGCAGTGCCACTGACCGGGCAGAGGGGGGAGGACATCAGCAGGAGGAGGCCTACGTCACCATGTCCAGCTTCTACCAACTCCAGTAGAAGAAGCAGGACCAGTGTCAGTGCTTATCAAACTTCTGAGAACAATCCTAAACTACACTCAGGAATGCCAGAATCTTGCTTTGACATCTCGCCGGCTCCTGGATTTACTTCTGAAGAGGTTGACTGATGAACCCCACCGCCCTTAAGGACCCTTTGACTTGTTCGAACCTGAGATGTTGACCAGGTAAAACCTGTCTCAACATCCACTGGAGCTGTTTCACTGACATTCATGTTCCACAGGAGATGAATTCTGACTTTGAAATCCTCACGCTTACAGAAACTTGTTTTTATAAGTCCAGCATTTATCCCAAGTGAGTGCTGAACCTCCTCATAGAGCTGCTGATGGACTGAAAATGGTGACATTCTCATTTCCAGACCTGCATGATGCCTAAATGCCCTACATGATAAAGAAGCTTTGTTTCTTCTAGCCGAAGTTCTAACTGCTCATATTTACACTAAACGCTACAGCCATGTTCAAAAGTTAGATGCCCCTCTTTGAACCTGATGTTTTTTTTGGTATAAAAACATGATAAAACCATGTGATCATCGTGGGTTTTAGTATTAGACCCCAGGCTTGTAAATCCTTGTTCAGCAGCCAAACGTTGAAATAGTAGTTTCCAGTTTGACTTTATCAGACTCTCAAATGGTTGTTGAGGAAATTTGGTCCGTTCTACTTTTAAGCTATGCTTGAGTTCCGGGTCCCAGACCACCGTCCCTCCACCTCCGTGCTTGACAGTGGGTTTGAGGTGTTTCTGCTGAAATGCTGTTTGGTTTTCTCATTAAGACCAAACATCTCCACTTTGGTCTCATCTGTCCACAGAACAGTGTTCAGATGCAGTTTTGTGAGCTTTAGTTGTGCTTCCATGATCTTTTTAGATAGAAGAGCAATTCTCTTGGAAATATTTTCACTTGTGAATAATCTTTCTCACAGTAGAACGCTGAACTACAAATGGTTTTATTTTCTTTAACTATTTTCCAGATTGATGTGCAGCTACTACAATTAAGAATGGGAACTTAAAAAAAAAAAAAAAGGTACTAACTTTTGTGCTGGGCTGTAAATGGTGAGGAAATGTTATCCAAAGATTATCTAATAAATAACAATATACATCATCTCATGAAGGGAGGATTCTCACATCTGTAATCACATGATTTTAAGGTCAATTTAAATCATAAGTGTTTGATACGAACAGGCTTTTGATTCTGTATCACATCGGATTTACTTTATATTATATACTGACAGGCAGCACGGTGGCTTGGTGGTCAGCACTGTTGCCTCACAGCAAGAAGGTTCCTGCTTTGATTGCCCGGCTGGTGGGAATCTTTCTGTGTGGAGTTTGCATGTTCTCCCCACGCTTGCGTGGGTTCTCTCCGGGTACTCCGGTTTCCTCCCACAGTCCAAAAACATGCATGGTAGGTTACTTAATGATTCTAAATTGCCCGTAGGTGTGAATGTGAGTGCGCATGTTTGTCTGTCTTTGCATGTGGCCCTGCAACAGACTGGCGACCTGTCCAGGGTGGACCCCTGCCTTTTGCCTGCAATGCGTCGGGATAGGCTCCGACCTTGCGACCCTGTCACCTGACCCTGCGAAGGAGTAACCGGGTATATGTAATAGATGGATGTATACTGACATTCCTCCTCATGTGGTTGGAGGTTGCTTTCTAAGGCTGAGAATGGTTACAGTGGTGGGCCTGGAGCACCCAGGTTCGAGTCCCTGCTGGGACAATGGTGAATCACTGGGGGCCCCTGAGCAAGGCCCTTAACTCCCAATTGCTCCCCGGGATAGCATCCCACTGCTCCTAGTGAAACTAGTGATGGGTTAAAAGCAGAGGTCCATTTTCGGGGTATTGTGAGATACACACTGACAAAAATCACGATTTAATCTTTAACCATTTCAGGACTGTTGCATGTTCCACGGTTTATTACATATTACTTGAATGTTTCCTGAATGTTCTCCCCTCTGGGCAGCTCCCGGTAAATGGTTCAACATCAAGTTTAATTTAGATAAAGTTAACCTTCTCTGGTGAAATTATTATTATTATTTAAGTTAATATTGGCAAACGACAGCTGAATGCATTAAACATTAGATAAAAAGAAGTTAGAAATTAGATAAAACGTTTACTCCAGCAATGTTATAATACTGATCATGTTAAAGTGTTGGTGTCTGGAATAAACTGTCTGGAATAAACTTGTAACTTTAAGTGAGTCAAAGTTGGATAAAGTGTGAAACATGAAGGAACACCTGTGACGCTGCTCGTTTCTAAGCTCATCTGCACTCGAACCGAGCCCGGCACCGTAGCGCTCAGAGCTCCTGCCGCCCTGCAGCGCTGAGTCGCTGCACGCATTATACCTGACGGCGCTCAGCAGGCTGCAGGGAGGGGGGGGGTTGTACATGTGTTGCCAAGGCAACCTGACCTGATTGTTTGCTTGTGGTGTGGTGGTGGTCATGGAGACGCACAATGCTGCTGCTTTAACTTTGACTTAACTCTGAAACAGAGACAGGAATGTACGCTTCACTTTCATACTCCCATAGTCTGACTGTATGTTTCACTGAAGGTCGATTTGATATTAATGCACCGTAAATACTGCTCCTTTGATTGCACATGTTTTTATTTAACCACAATGCCTCTTATTATACAATAAAGAATTTAAAGATCACTGCTTCACAATTTTTATTTTCAGTTAAGTTGCTGCATTAATTTAGCAGCAAGGATTTACAGATGTGATTAGTAAAACAAGACAGTATTATTATATATAAACGTTAATGTAGGTCAGAGCTTCCAGGCATTTCTCATCATTATAATGAAGTAAATGTCGTTGTCGATGGACGCGCTGACACCACAGTAGTAGTTGAAGAACTCCTCCTTGGTCACCTGTGGGTCAGAACACAGACCAGGTGTTTAATAGTGGTAGCTGCGAGGAGGTGGATGAGAAGGATAAGGAGGAGGATCAGACAATTCCAGAGAGCCGGTCTGAAGCTGTCTGAAGCTGTCTGAAGCTGTCGCTCACGCGATGAAAGAAGTGGATCTGAGTGAAGTCAACACCAAGAAGATCTAATTTAGACAAGAATAAAACAGTTGTAGAAGGTGGTGAATGAGTCAGAATGGATCAGAGGTTAGGACCTGTGGTCATATTGATCACTGATGGTCATTATGCCATCCTAAGGCTGTGGAGGGGTCTGCATCCATGATTGAACCCAGGGGTTATATTGTCTGAGGCAAATGCCTCTTGTTGGGTCTCTCAAAGCAAATTGGTCCTATGAAGATGTTAAAAGAGCGCAGCGTCCCTCCCCTAATAGTGGGTAACCGGGTCCCACCCTGGAGCCAGGCCTGCTGGGGGGACTTGTTTGTAAACCTCTGGTGGCCGGGCCTTCACCCATGAGATCCAGCTGCCTGTAGCCCACAAGAGGAGCCTGGTGCCATGGGCCTTGTGTCTTTATCTTTGGTTACTATGGAACCAACTTCCAGTTTGTGTTAAGGAGGCTGACACCACCTCCACCTTAAAAACCAAACTTCAAACATTTCTGTTTAATAAAACATATAGTTGGTGTAAACTTTAGTGTGTTAGGACCAGTAGTCACAGCTGCAGCTGCAGGTCCAGACTAGAGCAGCTGGTCTTCAACACAGCTTCATCCCAGAATACTCCTGTAGGCCTGCTGCAGGGGGAACCCACATGATCCACTGACTGGTGCCCCTCACCTCCTCTGTTTCTCCTTCTCTTCTTCAGCTCAATCCTCAGTTATTAATTAGAAGTATCTCATCAGTATAATTGTTCTCCATGGTTCTTGTAGTTTGTTGTGCTGGTCTGTCTCCTCTTTTTCTCTTCTGTACATGTTTACAGACCAGAACCTCAGGAGCTGCTTGCTGACCTGCAGTCCCACCCTTTGACCACCTCAGTGTCTGCTGTCTACACCTGTTTACATAGTCGTCTCTGTAGTCCGCCAACTAACCAGGTATCAGTCATATATACATGGAAGTCTTTATTTGGCTGCTGATGGATAGTTATACTAATGTATCTTATCTTTGACAGTGTGTCTGTGTCTCTCCTCTCTCTGTTCTTCATTCTCTCTTTCCTATCTCCCTTTTCTTCCTCTACCCAACTGGTCTTCAGCAGGAGGGTCCCCCCTTATGTTCTAGATCCTGATCAAGGTTTCTTCCCTCTTAAAGCGAATTTTTATACATGCCAACTCTTGTTTAATATTAGCTCAGGGGTCATGTACGTGGTCTCTGAAAAGCACCTACAGACAATTTATTTTGTAATAGAATAGAAGTTTGACTCTTGGAACATGGAGGGGACAGAACCTGAGCTTGTGCATGAAATTAAGAAGCATTGGGCGAGATATATTTGGGCGTCACCTGTGTTCACGGCCTAGAGTCTCCTTCAAAGAGGAACACAGCACATCTGCAGTGTTTATAAAAGATCTTTTACAAACCTTTGCACAGTGAGATAGAACACTTCAACTACCTACAAATACCTTCCCATCAAACTGTGACCCACTGAAACAAACCCGTACCTTTCCGTCTTTGTCGTACGGGGAATCGAAGTTGTCCAGGAACGTTCTGAACACCTGCTCCTCCGTCCAATCCCCATTCTGATACTTGGGATGGTACTTGGCATTGTAAACTCCCCTCAGGTCCTCGATGGTGATAACCCCGTCTCCGGTTTTGTCCAGCTTCCGAAATGCCTGCATGACCACCTCCTTTCGGGCGTTGGACATGGGTGGCTGCAGGTGTCAGGGGTAACAACAAACGCAGCAGTAAACATCTGTACATACAACTTCTGACTGAGGTCCACAGAAGCCTTCAGCTTGGGGTTGGAAGGGGAATACATTTTTCAGGTACATTTCCTGCAACTTTCCAACAACTTTTTATTCCAGCAGTCCCAGAATGATAGTCTACAATCAGCCTTTGAATAAGGTATAAAAATCAATCGTCACATGGTGTGCCCTGATGCAGTGCTGAAATAGCCACAATTTTCTGCTATGTGAGATATATATCTCTCATAGGATATATCAAGTGGGTCATGATGCCCAGACTGGTGTAGAAAAGCCAAAGGAACGGGGTTTTCCAGTCAGCTCGTTCTAACCCCCCTTGCTGGTCACATGGGAAATTTAAAAATACTGAATCCGATTATGGCTTGATTTTATTGGCATGGAAATGTCCACTGCTGGTGTGGGGGTGGGCATGATGCTCCGTGGCCTAATTCGGGCAGTGGGGTATGAGGTGGCGGAGTGTAGTTTAGGCCTAGCTGTAGGGGAGCTGTAGAGCAACAGAGCCAGCTGGCACTGTTGCTCTACTAGGACAGTGATCAACTTGTGATGCAGGAGTATCTGGGGGACTGTGGCATTTTCGTGGTCTCTAAACAAAGTCTTCTAATAAACAACTTTGGTTAGTGATTCTTTAGGTTGTTTGTTCCTGAATCAGAACCCTTGGAGCTGAGATCTGCTACACTGTCACTAACCCTCAGAGTGGTGAGGAACTCGTCGAAGTTGATGGTCCCGCTACCGTCACGGTCAAAGTGCTGAAACAGAAGCGAGGCCTCGTCTTTCTCAATCAGCAGCCCGTAGTCGTGCAGACCCTTCAGAAACTCCTTGAAGTCCAGCGAGCGGTTGTTGTCGTCGTCCATTATTTTGAAGGTTCTAGTGTTAAGAAAATAATAAAGTAAAGATAGCAGGCAGCAGCAACCTTTGCCCATGACCAAAGATTGCTCTTGGGGTAATCAGAGCTTTACCTCTAGCTCATCTTATATGTTATATCTTAGCACATGCTAACCTATAATGCTCATCAGGCTTAGCTTATCCGTGCCTCCTTGTTATCAGATGTGGTTCTGGTAGTGAGATCTGATCAGCCCTCTGGTTGAGTGTGTCTTAACCTCCTAAGAACACAAGTCTGTTTCCAGACAGGTTGGGTGGGTACTTACTTCGCCTCAGAGCGCTTGTGCCCTTTACAGAGACAGTTACTCATTTAGCAGATGTTTCTATCCAAAGCAACTCACAAGTGAGTAGCACAGTTAAGAGAGCCTCGCATTGAGAGCAAGGTCAGTTAAATAAATGTGAAAAAAGAAGCATGCAAGGTACCAAAAATGACAGTGACACCCAAAGGCAGATGGGGGCTACCTCCTCCATCGCTGGTGTGAACCCAACGTACAGGCACTGAGCTGGGGGGCAACAAGTATGCCCACCCCTGTGCTGCGCCTCTCAACTTAGGCAACTCCAGATTGAACCAGAACTCAACCCATCTGAAGGAGACTGGTTCCTAAGCCCGAGACTTGTGTAAAGGTGAGCCTCAATATATCTAGCCGCAACTTCTCGATCTTGTGCACCAGCTTAGGTTCCTTCTCCACCAGAGAGGTGACATTCCATGTCCCTACAGACAGCTTCTGCAGCAGAGGATTAGACCACCAGGGTCACTGCCTTCAACGACCACCTAGCTCACACTGTACCCGAGCCCTATGGCTCCTCCCACAAGTAGCGAGCCCACAGGAAGGGGGACCCATGTTGCCTTTTTAGGCTGTCCCTGGCTGGGCCCCATGGGTGCAGGCCTGGCCACCAAGCTCTCGCCATCGAGCCCCACCCCCAGGCCAGAGGGGGACCCTGGTGACCCGCGTCCAGGCAAGGGCAAACGGTGCTCACTATTTTTATTAATCATATAGGGTCATCTAAGACAAACAGGTCCTAAGTCAGAGCCAGACAAAACGCAGATGCGATACCATACAATATTATACCATACCATATAATGTATGTGTCTATATAATATGTATGGCTCAGTACCTGCCCTCCTGCATGTCATACAACCAATCAGGGTGAATCACCATTGTACTGGTTGTACACCTGGGCACCGAAAGCCTAAAAATTGACATTAACACAGCACCACCAAGGGGATTTGTGCTGTTTAACAGCGGTTGCCTATTGGCAATAACTTGTAATGGCCACTAGATGACTTTCTGCAGCAACAGTGACACTACAGCTAACTTGGGTACAATAACAATACTTAGCCAGTAACTCATTGCCAAAAAGTTCATCATGGATGGATGGATGATGTACAAGTAATTAACATTGGCCTTATTGTTGACTATCCTAATTTACAGATCATTTTTATTTTCTTTTATAAACATAACTTATAAATGGAAACAAAGAGCGATCATGTAGATATGGAACTATTAATAATTTGTTAATTCACTATCATATCAATAACATTAAACAAAAATTCTGCTTGTGTTAGATACTTCACAGCTACAGAGAGCATAAGACATACTGATATATTTTTTCCAAATTATGAACAAACACATCATGCAAACATGGTAAGGACCCTCACCATGGACACATGGATTGTCGTGACTAAGGAGTACCACAAGACTCTGTATGAGGACATCTTTGTCTACATGCTCTCACTCAGCATCACCTTGTGTCAGTTATTGTAAATTTCAGTTTAAAATAAGATGAAACTCTTATTTATGTTCTCACTCCAGATTTTATTTTGGAAAAGTAAGCACTGTTTGCTCTTAACTAAAGAGATAAAAGAGCATCCTGTTTATCAACAACCGGTCCAGAATCCAGGCTCTGCGACGGTCTGAGGTTGTATCAGTGTCCTTGGCAAAGCTCATTTCCACTTCTGTGATGGCAACATAACACACTGGTGCACCAATCAGATTACATACTGAGTAAACCTGCAGCTGTTGGCTTCTACAGGACTTGGTAATCCCTCACCTGTCTCCATACGTACTGTGATGCAGGTGGAGCTTACCTCCCCAGACCTTTGATTCCACTCGAGCCGCGGGTAAGGCACTGCAGACGGAGTCTCTCCACAGGGTCTGAAACCCCTGACAGCTGCTGCTGGGCCCTCATGGCCATCTCCCGGTCATGTCTGGAAGTCCCCGCCATCCCTAACATAACACACACATAGAAACTGTCTGTAAGGACGGCAGATCTGAGAGCATGGAGGTATGTGACTGAGTCAGCAAATAATTACCAAAACGCCATAGACATCCGCTGTAAACCAGTGCAAAAAAATAAAAACAAACTGAAAAACAACCAAAACCACTAAACAGAAAATTGAAAAGCGTCAACCCCCCTAAAAACCACAACGAACCACTTGAAGCCGTTAAAAACTTCATAAAACCAACAATACTACCAAAAGCTACCAAAACCAGAGAAAAGCACCAGCTCTACTTTACCAGGAACTCTGGAGCCAAAATGGTGACACTGAATATAGATCTGAACACATCTGAAACATTCAACAATAACTCACAAACCACCAAAACACTAATCCTAAAAAAAACTTTAGTACTAAAAAGCATCTGAAAATGATCAATATCACCAACGCTGCAGAAATCGATCAGTGCAGACGTGCAGAACATCATACTGAGAGTTTAGCCCCATTACACCTGGTCTAAGCACAGTAGCCTCAGGCCCAGTGACTGGGGGTCCCTGTGGAGCTCTGCCAGTCCTGGTTTCAGCTCTGCCAGTCCTGGTCTCAGTCTTGCCAGTCCTGGTTTCAGCTCTGCCAGTCCTGATCTCATTTCTGGCAGTCCTGATCTCATTTCTGCCAGTCCTGGTTTCAGCTCTGCCAGTCCTGGTCTCAGTCCTGCCAGTCTTGGTTTCAGCTCTATAGTCCTGGTTTCAGCTCTACCAGTCCTGGTCTCAGTCCTGCCAGTCCTGGTTTCAGCTCTATAGTCCTGGTTTCAGCTCTACCAGTCCTGGTCTCAGTCCTGCCAGTCCTGATCTCATTTCTGCCAGTCCTGATCTCATTTCTGCCAGTCCTGGTTTCAGCTCTGCCAGTCCTAGTCTCAGTCCTGCCAGTCCTGGTTTCAGCACTGCCAGTCCTGATCTCATTTCTACCAGTCCTGGTCTCAGTCCTGCCAGTCCTGGTTTCAGCTCTGCCAGTCCTGGTCTCAGTTCTGCTAGTCCTGGTCTCAGTCCTGCCAGTCCTGGTTTCAGCTCTGCCAGTCCTAGTCTCAGTCCTGCCAGTCCTGGTTTCAGCACTGCCAGTCCTGATCTCATTTCTGCCAGTCCTGATCTCATTTCTGCCAGTCCTGGTTTCAGCTCTGCCAGTCCTGGTCTCAGTCCTGCCAGTCCTGGTTTCAGCTCTACCAGTCCTGGTCTCAGTCCTGCCAGTCCTGGTTTCAGCTCTACCAGTCCTGGTCTCAGTCCTGCCAGTCCTGGTTTCAGCTCTGCCAGTCCTGGTCTCAGTCCTGCCCGTCCTGGTCTCAGTCCTGCCAGTCCTGGTTTCCGCACTACCAGTCCTGGTCTCAGTCCTGCCAGTCCTGGTTTCAGCTCTACCAGTCCTGGTCTCAGTTCTGCCAGTCCTGATCTCATTTCTACCAGTCCTGATCTCATTTCTGCCAGTCCTGGTCTCAGCTCTGCCAGTCCTAGTCTCAGTCCTGCTAGTCCTGGTGTCAGTCCTGCCAGTCCTGGTTTCAGCTCTGCCAGTCCTGATCTCATTTCTGCCAGTCCTGATCTCATTTCTGCCAGTCCTGGTTTCAGCTCTGCCAGTCCTGGTCTCAGTCCTGCTAGTCCTGGTGTCAGTCCTGCCAGTCCTGGTTTCAGCTCTACCAGTCCTGATCTCATTTCTGCCAGTCCTGATCTCATTTCTGCCAGTCCTGGTTTCAGCTCTGCCAGTCCTGGTCTCAGTCCTGCCAGTCCTGGTTTCAGCTCTATAGTCCTGGTTTCAGCTCTACCAGTCCTGGTCTCAGTCCTGCCAGTCCTGGTTTCAGTCCTGCCAGTCCTGGTTTCAGCTCTACCAGTCCTGGTCTCAGTCCTGCCAGTCCTGGTTTCAGCTCTGCCAGTCCTGGTCTCAGTCCTGCCAGTCCTGGTTTCAGCTCTACCAGTCCTGGTCTCAGTCCTGCCAGTCCTGGTTTCAGCTCTATAGTCCTGGTTTCAGCTCTACCAGTCCTGGTCTCAGTCCTGCCAGTCCTGGTTTCAGCTCTGCCAGTCCTGGTCTCAGTCCTGCCAGTCCTGGTTTCAGCTCTACCAGTCCTGGTCTCAGTCCTGCATGTCCTGGTTTCAGCTCTGCCAGTCCTGGTCTCAGTTCTGCTAGTCCTGATCTCATTTCTGCCAGTCCTGGTTTCCGCTCTACCAGTCCTGGTCTCAGTCCTGCCAGTCCTGGTTTCAGCTCTATAGTCCTGGTTTCAGCTCTACCAGTCCTGGTCTCAGTCCTGCCAGTCCTGATCTCGTTTCTACCAGTCCTGGTCTCAGTCCTGCCAGTCCTGGTTTCAGCTCTATAGTCCTGGTTTCAGCTCTACCAGTCCTGGTCTCAGTCCTGCCAGTCCTGGTTTCAGCTCTACCAGTCCTGGTCTCAGTCCTGCCAGTCCTGGTTTCAGCTCTATAGTCCTGGTTTCAGCTCTACCAGTCCTGGTCTCAGTCCTGCCAGTCCTGGTTTCAGCTCTGCCAGTCCTGGTCTCAGTCCTACCAGTCCTGGTCTCAGTCCTGCCAGTCCTGGTTTCAGCTCTACCAGTCCTGGTCTCAGTCCTGCCAGTCCTGGTCTCAGTCCTGCCAGTCCTGGTTTCAGCTCTACCAGTCCTGGTCTCAGTCCTGCCAGTCGTGGTTTCAGCTCTACCAGTCCTGGTCTCAGTTCTGCCAGTCCTGGTCTCAGTCCTGCCAGTCCTGGTTTCAGCTCTGCCAGTCCTAGTCTCAGTCCTGCCAGTCCTGGTTTCAGCACTGCCAGTCCTGATCTCATTTCTGCCAGTCCTGATCTCATTTCTGCCAGTCCTGGTTTCAGCTCTGCCAGTCCTAGTCTCAGTCCTGCCAGTCCTGGTTTCAGCACTGCCAGCCCTGATCTCATTTCTACCAGTCCTGGTCTCAGTCCTGCCAGTCCTGGTTTCAGCTCTGCCAGTCCTGGTCTCAGTTCTGCTAGTCCTGGTCTCAGTCCTGCCAGTCCTGGTTTCAGCTCTGCCAGTCCTAGTCTCAGTCCTGCCAGTCCTGGTTTCAGCACTGCCAGTCCTGATCTCATTTCTGCCAGTCCTGATCTCATTTCTGCCAGTCCTGATCTCATTTCTGCCAGTCCTGGTTTCAGCTCTGCCAGTCCTGGTCTCAGTCCTGCCAGTCCTGGTTTCAGCTCTACCAGTCCTGGTCTCAGTCCTGCCAGTCCTGGTTTCAGCTCTGCCAGTCCTGGTCTCAGTCCTGCCAGTCCTGGTCTCAGTCCTGCCAGTCCTGGTTTCCGCACTACCAGTCATGGTCTCAGTCCTGCCAGTCCTGGTTTCAGCTCTACCAGTCCTGGTCTCAGTTCTGCCAGTCCTGATCTCATTTCTACCAGTCCTGATCTCATTTCTGCCAGTCCTGGTCTTAGCTCTGCCAGTCCTAGTCTCAGTCCTGCTAGTCCTGGTGTCAGTCCTGCCAGTCCTGGTTTCAGCTCTGCCAGTCCTGAACTCATTTCTGCCAGTCCTGATCTCATTTCTGCCAGTCCTGGTTTCAGCTCTGCCAGTCCTGGTCTCAGTCCTGCCAGTCCTGGTCTCAGCTCTACCAGTCCTGGTCTCAGTCCTGCCAGTCCTGATCTCATTTCTGCCAGTCCTGATCTCATTTCTGCCAGTCCTGGTTTCAGCTCTGCCAGTCCTAGTCTCAGTCCTGCTAGTCCTGGTGTCAGTCCTGCCAGTCCTGGTTTCAGCTCTGCCAGTCCTGATCTCATTTCTGCCAGTCCTGATCTCATTTCTGCCAGTCCCGGTTTCAGCTCTGCCAGTCCTGGTCTCAGTCCTGCCAGTCCTGGTTTCAGCTCTATAGTCCTGGTTTCAGCTCTACCAGTCCTGGTCTCAGTCCTGCCAGTCCTGGTTTCAGCTCTACCAGTCCTGGTCTCAGTCCTGCCAGTCCTGGTTTCAGCTCTATAGTCCTGGTTTCAGCTCTACCAGTCCTGGTCTCAGTCCTGCCAGTCCTGGTTTCAGCTCTGCCAGTCCTGGTCTCAGTCCTGCCAGTCCTGGTTTCAGCTCTACCAGTCCTGGTCTCAGTCCTGCCAGTCCTGGTTTCAGCTCTATAGTCCTGGTTTCAGCTCTACCAGTCCTGGTCTCAGTCCTGCCAGTCCTGGTTTCAGCTCTGCCAGTCCTGGTCTCAGTCCTGCCAGTCCTGGTTTCAGCTCTACCAGTCCTGGTCTCAGTCCTGCCAGTCCTGGTTTCAGCTCTGCCAGTCCTGGTCTCAGTCCTGCCAGTCCTGGTTTCAGCTCTACCAGTCCTGGTCTCAGTCCTGCCAGTCCTGGTTTCAGCTCTGCCAGTCCTGGTCTCAGTTCTGCTAGTCCTGGTCTCAGTCCTGCCAGTCCTGGTTTCCGCTCTACCAGTCCTGGTCTCAGTCCTGCCAGTCCTGGTTTCAGCTCTATAGTCCTGGTTTCAGCTCTACCAGTCCTGGTCTCAGTCCTGCCAGTCCTGATCTCGTTTCTACCAGTCCTGGTCTCAGTCCTGCCAGTCCTGGTTTCAGCTCTATAGTCCTGGTTTCAGCTCTACCAGTCCTGGTCTCAGTCCTGCCAGTCCTGGTTTCAGCTCTATAGTCCTGGTTTCAGCTCTACCAGTCCTGGTCTCAGTCCTGCCAGTCCTGGTTTCAGCTCTGCCAGTCCTGGTCTCAGTCCTACCAGTCTTGGTCTCAGTCCTGCAAGTCCTGGTTTCAGCTCTACCAGTCATGGTCTCAGTCCTGCCAGTCCTGGTCTCAGTCCTGCCAGTCCTGGTTTCAGCTCTACCAGTCCTGGTCTCAGTCCTGCCAGTCGTGGTTTCAGCTCTACCAGTCCTGGTTTCAGCTCTGCCAGTCCTAGTCTCAGTCCTGCCAGTCCTGGTTTCAGCACTGCCAGTCCTGATCTCATTTCTGCCAGTCCTGATCTCATTTCTGCCAGTCCTGGTTTCAGCTCTGCCAGTGCTAGTCTCAGTCCTGCCAGTCCTGGTTTCAGTTCTGCTAGTCCTGGTCTCAGTCCTGCCAGTCCTGGTTTCAGCTCTGCCAGTCCTGGTCTCAGTTCTGCTAGTCCTGGTCTCAGTCCTGCCAGTCCTGGTTTCAGCTCTGCCAGTCCTAGTCTCAGTCCTGCCAGTCCTGGTTTCAGCACTGCCAGTCCTGATCTCATTTCTGCCAGTCCTGATCTCATTTCTGCCAGTCCTGGTTTCAGCTCTGCCAGTCCTAGTCTCAGTCCTGCCAGTCCTGGTTTCAGCTCTATAGTCCTGGTTTCAGCTCTACCAGTCCTGGTCTCAGTCCTGCCAGTCCTGGTCTCAGTTCTGCTAGTCCTGGTCTCATTTCTGCCAGTCCTGGTTTCAGCTTATCTAGTCCTGGTTCTAGTTCTGATTTTCTTGGTTTCCGTTCTGTTAGTTTTGGTTTCAGTCCTGACTCCTGGTTTCAGTTCTGGCAGCACAGAGGTCATTTCGGTAGCAGTACTTGAAATGAGAATGTTTTGACAGATTTGATTAGAATAAATGTAGTTATATTGACTATCATCATAAGTTAACACAAGCAAAGTCAGCCGAGATAAAACTGCCAGCTGCGACTGACAAAAGGCAAAGCGCGTTCAGCGGAGGAAAATGTTAAATCATTAGAAGTCATTATGGCAAATCTTCAGTCGCTATTGTGAAAGCAAACAAAGTAAAAGTGGTGACTAAAACAGAGCTGAATGACCTCCACATGTGAAACTATGGGTTTATGACAGAGGACCATGAAAGCTTTGGTTATTCCTAACAACTCCAAGGATACGAAGGAGTGGGGGTAAGGGCAAAAGCTCCTCCAAAATGGAAATAATCATTTAAAGTTGACTCGGTTAAGATAAAAACAGGAGGAAATTTGTGAGAAAGGACACTGTGCTACCCGGGATATCTCACTATCTGAGGAAATGTGCCAAAACAGAAGGTGGTCAGACCAAGATTGAAAAGTACATGACCAGTGCTGGTCACATTTGGGATTCGTTTTGCTATCTAGAGAGCTCTGTTCCTTGTCTCTTAATAAAACACATCTCTTTGGCTGTCCGTCTGTCTTTCCTCTTGTCACAGTTCCAGTTGAACTGTTACTGCATAATAACCCTCGATAACGTCATCCACGGGTTTCTGGAGAGTGCTTTTGAAGTCTTTTTCTTCTCGTACTGCATGGTGCTGTGGTGGTAAATGAACAAGAAAATGAATGAGAGGACACACACCCAGCTTACGTCTATCACAGTCAGCCGTGACCAGCTCAGCTGGTCCACACCGGAGGAACCTGCAGGAGAATATCCTGATCCCTGTGCTTAGCCAACACTGGGGTAGTAGGAACTGCCTGCTGCTTACCCGCTGACCTAGAGGTCGACAGAGGAACTGCACCTTCCTATGTAGAGCTGGATTCAAAAGGAACCTTCATAACTCTTCAGGTGACATCTGGAAACGAGGCCGTTGACATGTCCTCAGACAGTCATAAAAATTAAGACCCCTCATAATTATTTATTTATTTAGTTATTTATTTCAACATATTCTTTTTTATTTACCTTTTCGTTTTATTTAAACATTTATCTTATGTGTGGCTTTCATGTTTTGTACACTAGTTTCTTTATTTTCTACCACTTGAGAAATGATCCACATTTAAGTTGAATTTCACAAGAAATGTGTATGCTTGTAAGATTTGTTTTCCACAATAAAGTTGATAGATAGATAGATAGATAGATAGATAGATAGATAGATAGATAGATAGATAGATAGATAGATAGATAGATAGATAGATAGATAGATAGATAGATAGATAGATAGATAGATAGATAGATAGATAGATAGATAGATAGATAGATAGATAGATAGATAGAGGTGACGTCACAGGGTAATGTCTAGTTCTTGAATAGTCTGTCAATATGCCTTTAATAAAAACAAAAAACTTTTTTTTATCGGTACAAATTACGAGAGAATCACCAGTTTCCCAAAGGCGCTTATCGCGTCTTTCCTCGCGTCCTTCACTTCCACATACTCCTGTCTATGGTCGCACCTCCACCTCTCCAGGTGACCGTCTCAGCGGTCCGGGGCCGGAAGCTGCAACACCGGCCGATTGCGCGGGGAGATGGACGAACAAAGAAAGACCAAAAACGGACACACAGCCAACAGAAAGAGGACAAAAGTCAAACTCACCGTGTCGCTCAAACGCTCAAACTTTAGCTTGTATATTCTATCAAACGCTGCTCCTCCCCCAACGACCCGTGGTTACCACGGCGACGGTGTATGCTCCACCTCCAGAGCAGAAGCTGTATGGAAGACCAAATACCAAATACGCAACAATTCACCTTCTGCAGAATCGTGTCCTGGCAATCAGTTTTATGTACCAGCTAAGTTGCCTCCAAAATATAACGAGTTCTGTATTAATGTCGTTTAAAAGTAGTTAGTGTACGCTATTTTATGAGCCCGAGATACAGAGAGTGTGATGTAACATCCTGTATTTATATTAAGACTTTTATTTTGAAGCAAGACAAGAAATAGTTCCCTAGTATGCCTGGGAATGACGGATATTGATGAGTAAAGTTAAGCCTGACCAAGCCCAACCATCCCACTCCCGCACCGACTCTCGTGCGGAACTAAGTTTCGTTGCAGTTCCTCGACTGACCACTAGAGGCCCCAAAAGCGAGTCAGTCTCCACTGATGTTAAAATCCAACTTTAGAGCAGAAATAAACATATTTATTGAGTGAATTTATTTTGTACCATGCCAGGAGAGTTTATGTCAAGCATTACGTTTACTTCTAATATGACTGATTGACAGTTGGCTCAGCCAGTGGGTAGACGTTATCACTTCCTTATTTGTGATCGTCATGCTATCACACTCCCGTTTGTATCCACCCGGCCTCGGTTAAACACCGGGTGGATACAAACGGGATCTTGTCACTTGTGCTTTTGTCTTCGAGTAAACATGTTAAACATTATATTCCGCTGTAGCCATCTGACGACAGCGCTGCAGACGTTTTGGCGGGGTTTGGCTGAGGGAGCTGGAAGCCAAAGCTAGCTTTGATTGACATGAGGTCGGCATGTTCCCGCCAGCTTCTTGAGCAACATGACTGCCCCACATACGAATAATAAACAGGCTTCAAAAACACTTTTCCAGCACCAATGGGTCATGTGACCTAATGCTTGGTCCATTGGTTTTTACCGTCTGTGGTTAATACCAAGTTCTCTGTTACTGTTTTCTAACTCTGTAATAAGGTCAAACAGACCTTTGCTTACATTGGTGGCTGTGATAGGATCCCATCATGAAGACAGAAGAATTTTGTGGGTTAAAAAAGAAAAAAGTCTTTGTTAAGCAGTTAATGTTGGCCTCTGGTGCATTGTTTTACAGTGTGTGATTTTCACTAATTCAGCGTGAGGGAGTTGTCGTTATGTAGATGCATCTCTGGTGGATTGAACTATTGCTGGATGGACATAGTGCGGCCATGAGAGAAATGAGAGATCATATAACTTTATCAATGTGTGGAAACCGTCTCCCCCACCTTGTGGAGGTCAGTGCCAGTGTACCTGCTGGCCGTCAGTCACAACGATCAGCGGGACTACAGGGCTTGTTTACCTGCTCAGTGGTCAGGTCAGGTGTGCAGATGTGAGCCTTACAGAGAGAGAGAGTGACAGGGCATCACCAAGTGCATGGAGGCCCCAGCCCTGCCAGGGGTCTTTTTCTGGAGATGGAGTGTGTTTATCAGGATTTTAAAACTTAGAAATACTCAAAAATAGTTTTTTTGCAATCACTTAAAATGCTCTCATGGAACATGTGCAGCTTCAGAACTGAAGAAAAAAAGATTCAAAATAGTCAACCAATTAACAAAACTCAAGGCACAAATCTGCTTCTTACAAGAAACACATAATACAAAGAACTCTCAAATATTAAACTAAAACAATTTCAGCGCATCTTTTATCAGCATACAGTAGCAGACAGAGATGGGTCTCAACATTGATCAATAAAAATATTCCTTTTGTTCACAATACAACGACAACGGAGTATGATGAAAGATTTATTATAATCAATGCTTCCATCAATCATAACATGTTCATTTTGGTTAACATTTATGGCCCAAATAATTATGATCCTTCTGTTTTTTTCACAACCTTTTCTTATCATTAACAGATTATATTATTCCTCCCCCCTGTCCTGGTGGCCTGGGTGGAGGGGATGGGGTCCAGCCTATGGGGTGGCTCCAGGGCCGTGCTGCGTTGACCTCCCAGCCACCGGGATCACCGCTCCTGTCTGTCTTCATCTGGCTCAATTCACTTCAGCCCATGGGGGTAGGAATCTCAGGATGCTGGGGTGGGTGGGGGTAGGAATCTCAGGATGCTGGGGTGGGTGGGGGTGGCCTTTCACACCTGTGCACACCTGTGCGCCAAGAGTTGGCTCCACCAGGAGGAAAAGTTGTGTGTGAGACATGGTGAAAATGAGAAGCTTGAAGAGGAACAAAAAAAAAAAATAGAAAAAACTGAATAAATTAGTCATTTTTATTATTTTCACCTTGATATAGTTTTGATATAGTACATTTAAATTTATTGGACTATATTGGAGCAATTACAACACCAGGCAGCTTTAAGGATGAAAAGTTTAAAAAACTGAACATCTGTTAAATAAACCAGCGCAGGCGAGTATTGGAAAATCCTGTTTATCTCCCGCATCCCTGGAGCTGATCTGGAATCTGTGCTGCGGGAGGACGAGAGCGTGCACGGACGCATGAAACTGCGGATCCGTGTCCCATCAACCTGAAGGGTGACATGGGAGAATTGTTGGATGTCGTTTTCCATAAAAGTTGAAGATTGTTGCTGTGTTTATCCGACGCCGGGTTGGAAACGCTGCTGGTTACTTCGATTGACTTCCTGGCGTGATGGTTGCCGTTCATTGGCTGAGCTCCCTGTCACTGAAGTACATGAGTCCCACCTCCGAATGCGGTTGAGGCATTTTCATCAGCTCAGATTTGTGCCTGTGTCGGGAGCGTTGACTGTTCCTGTCCTTGTACCAAAGTATGGTGTAAAAGGATGGTTGGAGGGACGGTTGGAGCAGGTTGAAATGATGCGTCGGAGTTGTAGTGAAGTAAATTAAATAATACATCTTTAATTTCCTTCCCCTCTCTGATCTGTGTCTCTGTGTCAGTGGAGGTTTACCCGTCTGATAAGCAGTTCTTTAGACTTGCAGACGGGAAAGACTTAGATTTAGAGACGAGCTTTAAGTTTATACTGTTGGGTTAGTTAAAACAATATGTTTTAATAAAAATATGTTTGTTCCTCATGGGCTACAATTAAAAAATTACACTTAAATCATCAGGTTAAACAAATTATCATTGATCATTTGGAAACTCTGTGAGGAGAGAAAATGGTGATCTAAAAGGACAATTGGAGATACTACACTACTAAAGATACAATTATCACTGAATTAGTCAATTATATAAAGTGACCACAGTCCTTCACTATTATTTTTTTTATGTACTGATCCTTTGATCTGGGATTTAACTGTGGAGTTATGATTAAAAATAAGGTAACATAAAGGATTGGAAAAAAAAATAAAGTTTGAAGGCAACTAAGTTCACACTGAACTGTCTCTTATCAATGAAGGTTTTTAGTCTTTATTGATTATTTCTTAGGGATCATCTTGAGATTAAAAAGAAAATAACTTTACTGACCCTTCTTATCATGACATCACTTAATATTTTGTTTTTAAGACTGACAAGAAACATAAATTGAAAATATAGTAGGCGAGTTAGGTTCTCTCACCCTGAGAGAGAAACAAAATAAAAGCTTTACCAGACATAACAATTCAAATTAAATCACAAAGTCTCCTAAATATTTGCTGCCTGTAGTCTGTTGTCTTTTTAAGTTATTCTGTTGTTTTCTTTCATCCCTTTTGGTTGGTTTTCCGGATACAGGCTGATGGAACTGAAATTCATCTGTTCTGATCTGTGCTGTGGAGGACATTGATGACGAACTGTCCAGCAGGTGTTGATCTGGAGAAAAGGACATTTTCCTCTCAGACTGAAACTGTTGATGTGTGTTTGTGTTCACCAGACTGACAATGTGCTGTTGCAGGGGTACAGCAGTGGGAGTCCTGTGGGGGTCACGGAGATCTACACCAACTGAGGACCTGATCGTGTCTCAAAGGGCAGCCAAGACCACCTGACCTGTCCAAGACAGGACCAAGGAAAACAAGAGAGTTGGAGTTCTGTTTTTCTTTTTTCTTAAAGGTGGAAAGAGTTAGCAAGCAATTTCCTGGTTGATTGGTGTGCGGATATTGCATTATACTCTTATGTGCTTAAAAATGCTTTGAATGATTATGTGTCATCTGTCATCAGTAGAAAGGGGTCAAAAATGGGTTCAGTTTTCATTCATAGAAAAAAACTTTGTTTTTGTTTCCTTTACCAATAAATACAATAACAATAAATAATAAATAGTTTTCCAAACAAAGTTCTAAAGTTCCAGTTACAGTTTTTAATAACAAACATTGATGACAAATTGTGAAACAGTTACAATTGCACAGGGATCTCTCTAGAAGAACAGGAAAAAGCACAAAAATAAAAGGAAATCAAGTAAATATAAAAAATCTGTACATAAACAACCCATGTCTTTGATAACTATATTGCAAGTGCCGATTAACCTGTACGACTTTCAGTTCCTGGAGGTTTTGGCTTATATAGAGGCAGCATTAGTGAAGCAGGTTGTGGAGGATGAGCAAGATGAGGTGACCTAGGAACAGGGGGATGGCGTGGCCTAGAGAAGGGATGGTAGTGGGGAGATTGCAACAGTGCAAGATGGGGTGGTCCAGATAAAGGATGGTGATGCAGTCCAGAACTTTCTGGATAGTGTGATCTAGAAAATCCAGGTTTCAGTGGTCCAGATAAGTGTTTGTAAGGAGGTCCAGAAAATTCAGGCTTCGGTGTTCCAGATAAGTGTTGTTGGGAAGATCCAGAAAATCTAGGCTTTGGTGGTCCAGATAAGTGTTGGTGGGAAGATGCAGAAAATTTAGGCTTCGGTTGTCCAGATAAGTGTTGGAATGGAGGTCCAGACAATTTAGGCATCGGTGGTCTAGATAAGTGTTGGTTGGGCGGTCCAGAAAATTTACGCTTTGGTGGTCCAGACAAGAAAAGATGGGGAGGTCCAGAAAATTCAGGCTTCGGTGGTCCAGATAAGTGTTGGTGGGAAGCTCCAGAATATTTAGGCTTTGGTGGTCCAGATAAGTGTTGAAAAGAAGGTCCAGAAAATTTAGGCGTCGCTGGTCCAGACAGGAAAGGATGGGGAGGTCCAGAAAATTTAGGCCTTGGGGGTACAGAAAATGTGGGGAAAGTGTGGGGACGTTCGGAAAGTTTAGGCTTCAGTGACCTAGGTAAGTGTTGGTTAGGAGGTCCAGAAAATTCAGGCTTTGGTGGTCCATTTAAGTTTTGGTGGGGAAGTCCAGAAAATATAGGCTTTGGTGGTCCAGATAAGTGTTGGTAGGGAAGTCCAGAAAATTTAGGCCTCGGTGGTATTGAGAAGGAATGGTGGGGAGGCCCAGAAAATTTAGGCCTCGGTGGTACAGAGAAGGAATGGTAGGAAGGCCCAGAAAATTCAGGCCTTGCTGGTCCGGATAAGTTTTGGTGGGGGGGCCCAGAAAATTTAGGCTTGAGAGGCCTAGATAACTGTTGGTTAGGAGGTCCAGAAAATTTAGGCTTTGGTGGTCCAGACAAGAATGGATGGGGAGCTCTATAAAATTTTGGCTTTGGGGGTCCAGATAAGTGTTGGTGGTGAGGTTCATAAAATTCAGGCTTCAGTGGTCTAGATAAGTGTTGGTAAGGAGGTCCAGAAAATTCAGGCTTTGGTGATTCAGACAAGAAAGGGTAGGTAGGTCCAGAAAATGTAGGCCTTGGTGGTCCAGACAACGAAGGATCGGGAGGTCCATAAAAGTCAGGCTTTGGTTGTCCAGATAAGGTAAAGTGTGGAGGTCCAGAAAATTCAGGCTTTGGTGGTCCAGGCAAGGAATAGTGTGGATGTCCAGAAAATTGAGGTTGGAGTGGTCTGGATAGGGGATAATGGGAAGGCCCCAAAAATTCAGGCTTCAGTGGTCCAGATAAAGCATAGTCAGAAGATCTGTTAAATTCAGACTGGACTGGTCTAGAAAATGTATGGTGGAGAGAAGTGGAAAATTCATGTTGTGGTGGTCCTAAAAATTCTGGTTGGGGTGGTCCAGAAAGTTCAGCCGTTGATTGTCGGGACAAAGTCTGGTCAGGAGGTCCAGAAAAGTCAGGCGGGGCAAGCGCAGATAAGGGGTGATGAGGCACTCCAGATAGGTCAGGCTGGGGTGGTCTAGACAAGGAATGGTCAGAAGGTCCAGAAAATTCATTGTGAGGTGGTCTGGGTAGGGGTAGGTGGATTGGTCTGGCAAATTCAGGCTTTAATGGTCGAGATAAGGGATGGTGAAGAGATCCAGGAAATTCAGGTTGGGGTGGGCTGGGTAAGGGTCTGTGGGGAGCTTCAGAGAATTCAGGCTGGGACGGCCTGAATGAGGAATTGTTAAAAGGTCCAGGAAATTCAGGCTTGGATGGTCTGGGAAAGTGATGGTGGGGATGTACAGAAAATTCAGGCTGAGGTGGTCTGGGTAAGGGATGGTGGGGATGTAAAGAAAATTCAGGCTGAGGTGGTCTAGGTAAGGGATGGTGGAGAGGTTCAGAAAATTCAGGCTGAGGTGGTCTGGGTAAGGGATGGTGGAGAGGTTCAGAAAATTCAGGCTGAGGTGGTCTGGGTAAGGGATGGTGGAGAGGTTCAGAGAATTCAGGTTGGGATGGTCTGGATAGGGGATAATGGGAAGGCCCCAAAAATTCAGGCTTCAGTGGTCCAGATAAAGGATAGTCAGAAGATCTGTTAAATTCAGACTGGACTGGTCTAGAAAATGTATGGTGGAGAGAAGTGGAAAATTCATGTTGTGGTGGTCCTAAAAATTCCGGTTGGGGTGGTCCAGAAAGTTCAGCCGTTGATTGTCGGGACAAAGTCTGGTCAGGAGGTCCAGAAAAGTCAGGCGGGGCAAGCGCAGATAAGGGGTGATGAGGCACTCCAGATAGGTCAGGCTGGGGTGGTCTAGACAAGGAATGGTCAGAAGGTCCAGAAAATTCATTGTGAGGTGGTCTGGGTAGGGGTAGGTGGATTGGTCTGGCAAATTCAGGCTTTAATGGTCGAGATAAGGGATGGTGAAGAGATCCAGGAAATTCAGGTTGGGGTGGGCTGGGTAAGGGTCTGTGGGGAGCTTCAGAGAATTCAGGCTGGGACGGCCTGAATGAGGAATTGTTAAAAGGTCCAGGAAATTCAGGCTTGGATGGTCTGGGTAAGGGATGGTGGGGATGTACAGAAAATTCAGGCTGAGGTGGTCTGGGTAAGGGATGGTGGGGATGTAAAGAAAATTCAGGCTGAGGTGGTCTGGGTAAGGGATGGTGGAGAGGTTCAGAAAATTCAGGCTGAGGTGGTCTGGGTAAGGGATGGTGGAGAGGTTCAGAAAATTCAGGCTGAGGTGGTCTGGGTAAGGGATGGTGGAGAGGTTCAGAGAATTCAGGTTGGGATGGTCTGGATAAAGTGTGGTGGGACCCTCCAGATATTTCAGGGTGTTGTGGTTGGGATAGAGACGGTTGAGATAGTGCAGATATGATATGATATAATGTTCCGGGGAAAGCAGGTGGAGGCGGTCCAGGATAAAAAGGAGAGTCTGGCCTAGAGGGGTAGGGAAGAGGGTAGGGCAACATATAAGAAGCAGAAGGGAGTGGCCAAGGTTGAGGTTTGAAACCTAACTCGTGATTGATAGGAGATGGTAGGTCTGGTGGAGTATGAAAGATTGCATCAGGATCTGTTGAAGGAAATATCTCTGAATAAGTGGAGGCTGACAACCCAGGAAACATGAGGGGGGGCGGCTTGGGATAAGAGGTGGATAATGAGGCTGGTAAGACCTGGGGGTGTGGCTTAGGATAAGAGGAATGTGGTGGCCTGGTGTACACAGGCTGTATTGGTTTGGGAAAAGAGGGGAATGGCAGCTCGATGTGGACTGAAGAAAGCATCCCAGGATAAGAAGTGGTTGTTGGCTCCGGGTAGATAGGGGGGAGTGGCTTGTGATAAGAGGGTGGTAGCAGTCCAGAGTTAATTAGGGATGGGGGCTTGAGATGAGAAAGGGGTGGAACCACTGAGAAGATGGGATGAAGTGGACCAGGATAGAGAGGGGAAGGGGGGCTTGGAAATGGTGGCTTGGGAAAAAGCAGGGGGGGTGGTGGCTGGTGTAGTGGCCAAAATGGTCCACTGTAGGTGAGGGAGCTGGAACCTGGGAAAGCAGGGAGAATTGGTACTTCACTACCAAGGGTTGGCTTCCCAGAGAGCTCAGAAAGGTCTGACAGTGGTAAGGGGGAGGAGCTTGGTATGGGTGTTGAACTGTTGGTAGTGTTTGTAATAGTACTGGCAGGATGAGTGGTATTGATTGTATTCACTGAAGGGTCAATGATGTTAGCTAGATATGGTGAAGTGGAAATAAAATTGGTTGTCACTGAAGTATGATTGCTGGTACTATTTATCGTACTTTCAGAAATGGCCAGTTGGATAGGTGAATCATCTCTGGTGGGTGTGGTACTGGCAGGGTGGGTTGAAAAATTCTGTTTGAGGTGGTCTGGCAAACTGGTGACCAAAGGAATAGCAGTAGTTGTTAGGATGCCAGTGGAGGAAGTAAGAACATTAAGAGCTGTGATGGATCCTGCTGTTGATTTTGAAGCATCATCAGTGGTTTCAAAAGTGTTATTAGATGTCTCCCTGGAGATAGTTGGTGACTCTGCGATTGAAATTAGAGAGTCACTCATAGCGAAAGACACTGTGGTTAAATTTGTATAGTCGGGGTTAGTGCTGTGCATAAATGTTGTTAGGGAATTAGTGGTAGATTTAGGAATGATGGTGGTAGTCATGAATGCTCTGGTGGAAGCTGGAATGATAATAGCGAGAGGTTTATTGTCACCATTTGTTGTTCCTTTAACAGTGGTGGCTGAATGGGCCTCAGCTGAAATCACTGGTGTGGAGACCATCAGTCCATTAGTGGGTGAAACAGGAATGTTAGCTTTAGTGACAGTGTTGACGAAAAAACTGTTAGGTGCGGTATCAGTGGTTCTCATTGGACTGCCACTGGTGGTTATTGTAAGATTATGAGTGGTTCTAGTCATGGCACCAGTGTTAGTGGTAGGGGTTCTGAAGGTTGACATGGACTCTTTTGTGGCAGATGGAGACTCAACAGATGTATGAGAGGGGAATATGGGAAAACCTATGATAAGGTTGGGATCATCAGTGGTCAAACCTGGAAAATCACTTGTGGTGTTGGAAGCTGTGTGGCTAGTTGGAGCCGTTAAACCATCCATAGTGAAAGAGGGAACTAAAGACATTGTTGGAGCATAAATGGTGCTTGTAAGAGCTTCACCACTGGTTGCTGTAAGTGTGTAACTAGTCCTAATTGTGCTACCAGTGCTAGTGGTAGGGGTTCTCAATGTTGACAAGGACTCATTTATGGCAGCTGGAGCAACATCAGATGTACGTGCGGAAAATATGGTGAAACCTCTGCTAAGGTTGGGATCATCAGTGGTCAAAGTTGGATGGTCACTTGTGCTGTTGGAAACTGTGCTGCTGGTTTGAGCTTTCAAAGCATCTATTGTGGTGAAGGGAACAGAATCAGTTGTTAGTGCTCCAGTTGTGCTTGTAGGAGTTTCAGCGCTGGCGGTTGTATCTGTGTTAGTGGTTCTAATTGTGCTACCATTGTTGGTGGTAGGGGTTCTGAACGTTGACAAGGACTCATTTCTGGCACCTGTAGCAACATCAGATGTACGAGAAGACAATATGGTGAAACCTCTGCTGAGGTTAGGATCATCAGTACTCAAAGTTGGATGGTCACTTGTGCTGTTGGAAACTGTGCTGCTGGCTTGAGCTATTAAAGCATCTATTGTGGTGAAGGGAACAGAATCAGTTGTTAGTGCTCCAGTTGTGCTTGTAGGAGTTTCAGCGCTGGCGGTTGTATCTGTGTTAGTGGCTCTAATTGTGCTACCAGTGTTGGTGGTAGGAGTTCCGAACGTTGACAAGGACTCATTTCTGGCAGCTGTAGCGACATCAGATGTACGAGAAGACAATATGGTGAAACCTCTGCTGAGGTTAGGATCATCAGTGGTCAAAGTTGGATGGTCACTTGTGCGGTCTGAAACTGTGCTGCTGCTTGAAGCTTGTAAAGGATCCATGCTGGAAGAAAGAACTGAGGCCGTTGGTGGAGCACCAGTAGTGTGTGTAGGAGTTTCAGCGCGAGTGGTTGTAACTGTGTTAGAAGTTCTAATTGTGCTACCAGTGTTGGTGGTAGGAGTTCTGAACGTTGAAAAGGACTCATTTCTGGCACCTGTAGCAACATCAGATGTACGAGACGACAATATGGTGAAACCTCTGGTGAGGTTAGGATCATCAGTGGTCAAAGTTGGATGGTCACTTGTGCTGTTGGAAACTGTGCTGCTGGTTGGAGCATGTAAAAGATCCATGCTGGAAGAAAGAACTGAGGCCGTTGTTGGAGCACCAGTAGTGTGTGTAGGAGTTTCAGGGCTAGTGGTTGTAACTTTGTTAGAGGTTCTAATTGTGCTACCATTGTTGGTGGTAGGAGTTCTGAACGTTGACAAGGACTCATTTCTGGCACCTGTAGCAACATCAGATGTACGAGAAGACAATATGGTGAAACCTCTGCTGAGGTTAGGATCATCAGTGGTCAAAGTTGGATGGTCACTTGTGCTGTTGGAAACTGTGCTGCTGGCTTGAGCTATTAAAGCATCTATTGTGGTGAAGGGAACAGAATCAGTTGTTAGTGCTCCAGTTGTGCTTGTAGGAGTTTCAGTGCTGGCGGTTGTATCTTTGTTAGTGGCTCTAATTGTGCTACCAGTGTTGGTGATAGGAGTTCTGAACGTTGACAAGGACTCATTTCTGGCAGCTGTACCGACATCAGATGTACGAGAGGACAATATGGTGAAACCTCTGCTGAGGTTAGGATCATCAGTAGTCAAAGTTGGATGGTCACTTGTGCTGTTGGAAACTGTGCTGCTGCTTGAAGCTTGTAAGGGATCCATGCTGGAAGAAGGAACTGAGGCCGTTGGTGGAGCACCAGTAGTGTGTGTAGGAGTTTCAGCGCGAGTGGTTGTAACTGTGTTAGAGGTTCTAATTGTGCTAACAGTGTTGATGGTAGGGGTTCTGAACGTTGACAAAGAATCATTTCTGGCACCTGTAGCAACATCAGATGTACGAGAGGACAATATGGTGAAACCTCTGCTGAGGTTGGGATCATCAGTGGTCGAAGTTGGATGGTCACTTGTGCTGTTGGAAACTTTGCTGCTGGTTTGAGCTTTCAAAGCATCTATTGTGGTGAAGGGAACAGAATCAGTTGTTAGTGCTCCAGTTGTGCTTGTAGGAGTTTCAGCGCTGGCGGTTGTATCTGTGTTAGTGGTTCTCATTGTGCTACCAGTGTTGGTGGTAGGAGTTCTGAACGTTAACAAGGAATCATTTCTGGCACCTGTAGCAACATCAGATGTACGAGAAGACAATATGGTGAAACCTCTGCTGAGGTTAGGATCATCAGTTCTCAAAGTTGAATGGTCACTTGTGCTGTTGGAAACTGTGCTGCTGCTTGGAGCATGTAAAAGATCCATGCTGAAAGAAGGAACTGGGGCTGTTGTTGGAGCACCAGTAGTGTGTGTAGGCGTTTCAGAGCTAGTGGTTGTAACTTTGTTAGAGGTTCTAATTGTGCTACCAGTGTTGGTGGTAGGAGTTCTGAACGTTGACAAGGACTCATTTCTGGCACCTGTAGCAACATCAGATGTACGAGAAGACAATATGGTGAAACCTCTGCTGAGGTTAGGATCATCAGTTCTCAAAGTTGAATGGTCACTTGTGCTGTTGGAAACTGTGCTGCTGGTTGGAGCATGTAAAAGATCCATGCTGGAAGAAGGAACTGAGGCCGTTGTTGGAGCACCAGTAGTGTGTGTAGGAGTTTCAGAGCTAGTGGTTGTAACTTTGTTAGAGGTTCTAATTGTGCTACCACTGTTGGTGGTAGGAGTTCTGAACGTTGACAAGGACTCATTTCTGGCACCTGTAGCAACATCAGATGTACGAGAAGACAATATGGTGAAACCTCTGCTGAGGTTAGGATCATCAGTGGTCAAAGTTTGATGGTCATTTGTGCTGTTGGAAACTGTGCTGCTGCTTGGAGCATGTAAAAGATCCATGCTGGAAGAAGGAACTGAGGCCGTTGTTGGAGCACCAGTAGTGTGTGTAGGAGTTTCAGGGCTAGTGGCTGTAACTTTGTTAGAGGTTCTAATTGTGCTACCAGTGTTGGTGGTAGGAGTTCTGAACGTTGACAAGGACTCATTTCTGGCACCTGTAGCAACATCAGATGTACGAGAAGACAATATGGTGAAACCTCTGCTGAGGTTGGGATCATCAGTGGTCAAAGTTGGATGGTCACTTGTGCTGTTGGAAACTGTGCTGCTGGTTTGAGCTTTCAAAGCATCTATTGTGGTGAAGGGAACAGAATCAGTTGTTAGTGCTCCAGTTGTGCTTGTAGGAGTTTCAGCGCTGGCGGTTGTATCTGTGTTAGTGGTTCTCATTGTACTACCAGTGTTGGTGGTAGGAGTTCTGAACGTTAACAAGGAGTCATTTCTGGCACCTGTAGCAACATCAGATGTACGAGAAGACAATATGGTGAAACCTCTGCTGAGGTTGGGATCATCAGTGGTCAAAGTTGGATGGTCACTTGTGCTGTTGGAAACTGTGCTGCTGGTTGGAGCATGTAAAAGATCCATGCTGGAAGAAGGAACTGAGGCCGTTGTTGGAGCACCAGTAGTGTGTGTAGGAGTTTCAGAGCTAGTGGTTGTAACTTTGTTAGAGGTTCTAATTGTGCTACCACTGTTGGTGGTAGGAGTTCTGAACGTTGACAAGGACTCATTTCTGGCACCTGTAGCAACATCAGATGTACGAGAAGACAATATGGTGAAACCTCTGCTGAGGTTAGGATCATCAGTGGTCAAAGTTGGATGGTCATTTGTGCTGTTGGAAACTGTGCTGCTGCTTGGAGCATGTAAAAGATCCATGCTGGAAGAAGGAACTGAGGCCGTTGTTGGAGCACCAGTAGTGTGTGTAGGAGTTTCAGGGCTAGTGGCTGTAACTTTGTTAGAGGTTCTAATTGTGCTACCAGTGTTGGTGGTAGGAGTTCTGAACGTTGACAAGGACTCATTTCTGGCACCTGTAGCAACATCAGATGTACGAGAAGACAATATGGTGAAACCTCTGCTGAGGTTGGGATCATCAGTGGTCAAAGTTGGATGGTCACTTGTGCTGTTGGAAACTGTGCTGCTGGTTTGAGCTTTCAAAGCATCTATTGTGGTGAAGGGAACAGAATCAGTTGTTAGTGCTCCAGTTGTGCTTGTAGGAGTTTCAGCGCTGGCGGTTGTATCTGTGTTAGTGGTTCTCATTGTACTACCAGTGTTGGTGGTAGGAGTTCTGAACGTTAACAAGGAGTCATTTCTGGCACCTGTAGCAACATCAGATGTACGAGAAGACAATATGGTGAAACCTCTGCTGAGGTTGGGATCATCAGTGGTCAAAGTTGGATGGTCACTTGTGCTGTTGGAAACTGTGCTGCTGGTTGGAGCATGTAAAAGATCCATGCTGGAAGAAGGAACTGAGACCGTTGTTGGAGCACCAGTAGTGTGTGTAGGAGTTTCAGGGCTAGTGGTTGTAACTTTGTTAGAGGTTCTCATTGTGCTACCAGTGTTGGTGGTAGGAGTTCTGAACGTTGACAAGGACTCATTTCTGGCACCTGTAGCAACATCAGATGTACGAGAAGACAATATGGTGAAACCTCTGCTGAGGTTAGGATCATCAGTGGTCAAAGTTTGATGGTCATTTGTGCTGTTGGAAACTGTGCTGCTGCTTGGAGCATGTAAAAGATCCATGCTGGAAGAAGGAACTGAGGCCGTTGTTGGAGCACCAGTAGTGTGTGTAGGAGTTTCAGGGCTAGTGGCTGTAACTTTGTTAGAGGTTCTAATTGTGCTACCAGTGTTGGTGGTAGGAGTTCTGAACGTTGACAAGGACTCATTTCTGGCACCTGTAGCAACATCAGATGTACGAGAAGACAATATGGTGAAACCTCTGCTGAGGTTGGGATCATCAGTGGTCAAAGTTGGATGGTCACTTGTGCTGTTGGAAACTGTGCTGCTGGTTTGAGCTTTCAAAGCATCTATTGTGGTGAAGGGAACAGAATCAGTTGTTAGTGCTCCAGTTGTGCTTGTAGGAGTTTCAGCGCTGGCGGTTGTATCTGTGTTAGTGGTTCTCATTGTACTACCAGTGTTGGTGGTAGGAGTTCTGAACGTTGACAAGGAGTCATTTCTGGCACCTGTAGCAACATCAGATGTACGAGAAGACAATATGGTGAAACCTCTGCTGAGGTTGGGATCATCAGTGGTCAAAGTTGGATGGTCACTTGTGCTGTTGGAAACTGTGCTGCTGGTTGGAGCATGTAAAAGATCCATGCTGGAAGAAGGAACTGAGACCGTTGTTGGAGCACCAGTAGTGTGTGTAGGAGTTTCAGGGCTAGTGGTTGTAACTTTGTTAGAGGTTCTCATTGTGCTACCAGTGTTGGTGGTAGGAGTTCTGAACGTTGACAAGGACTCATTTCTGGCACCTGTAGCAACATCAGATGTACGAGAAGACAATATGGTGAAACCTGCGCTGAGGTTAGGATCATCAGTGGTCAAAGTTGGATGGTCACTTGTGCTGTTGGAAACTGTGCTGCTGCTTGGAGCATGTAAAAGATCCATGCTGGAAGAAGGAACTGAGGCTGTTGTTGGAGCACCAGTAGTGTGTTTAGGAGTTTCAGGGCTAGTGGTTGTAACTTTGTTAGAGGTTCTCATTGTGCTACCAGTTTTGGTGGTAGGAGTTCTGAACGTTGACAAGGACTCATTTCTGGCACCTGTAGCAACATCAGATGTACGAGAAGACAATATGGTGAAACCTCTGCTGAGGTTGGGATCATCAGTGGTCGAAGTTGGATGGTCACTTGTGCTGTTGGAAACTTTGCTGCTGGTTTGAGCTTTCAAAGCATCTATTGTGGTGAAGGGAACAGAATCAGTTGTTAGTGCTCCAGTTGTGCTTGTAGGAGTTTCAGCGCTGGCGGTTGTATCTGTGTTAGTGGTTCTCATTGTGCTACCAGTGTTGGTGGTAGGAGTTCTGAACGTTAACAAGGAATCATTTCTGGCACCTGTAGCAACATCAGATGTACGAGAAGACAATATGGTGAAACCTCTGCTGAGGTTAGGATCATCAGTGGTCAAAGTTGGATGGTCACTTGTGCTGTTGGAAACTGTGCTGCTGGATGGAGCACGTAAAAGATCCATGCTGGAAGAAGGAACTGAGGCCGTTGTTGGAGCACCAGTAGTGTGTGTAGGAGTTTCAGCGCTAGTGGTTGTAACTTTGTTAGAGGTTCTAATTGTGCTACCAGTGTTGGTGGTAGGAGTTCTGAACGTTGACAAGGACTCATTTCTGGCACCTGTAGCAACATCAGATGTACGAGAAGACAATATGGTGAAACCTCTGCTGAGGTTAGGATCATCAGTGGTCAAAGTTGGATGGTCACTTGTGCTGTTGGAAACTGTGCTGCTGGTTTGAGCTTTCAAAGCATCTATTGTGGTGAAGGGAACAGAATCAGTTGTTAGTGCGCCAGTTGTGCTTGTAGGAGTTTCAGCGCTGGCGGTTTTATCTGTGTTAGTGGTTCTAAGTGTGCTACCAGTGTTGGTGGTAGGACTTCTGAACGTTGACAAGGACTCATTTCTGGCACCTGTAGCAACATCAGATGTACGAGAAGACAATATGGTGAAACCTCTGCTGAGGTTAGGATCATCAGTGGTCAAAGTTGGATGGTCACTTGTGCTGTTGGAAACTGTGCTGCTGGTTTGAGCTTTCAAAGCATCTATTGTGGTGAAGGGAACAGAATCAGTTGTTAGTGCTCCAGTTGTGCTTGTAGGAGTTTCAGCGCTGGCGGTTGTATCTGTGTTAGTGGTTCTTATTGTACTACCAGTGTTGGTGGTAGGAGTTCTGAACGTTAACAAGGAGTCATTTCTGGCACCTGTAGCAACATCAGATGTACGAGAAGACAATATGGTGAAACCTCTGCTGAGGTTGGGATCATCAGTGGTCAAAGTTGGATGGTCACTTGTGCTGTTGGAAACTGTGCTGCTGGTTGGAGCACGTAAAAGATCCATGCTGGAAGAAGGAACTGAGGCCGTTGTTGGAGCACCAGTAGTGTGTGTAGGAGTTTCAGAGCTAGTGGTTGTAACTTTGTTAGAGGTTCTAATTGTGCTACCAGTGTTGGTGGTAGGAGTTCTGAACGTTGACAAGGACTCATTTCTGGCACCTGTAGCAAAATCAGATGTACGAGAAGACAATATGGTGAAACCTGCGCTGAGGTTAGGATCATCAGTGGTCAAAGTTGGATGGTCACTTGTGCTGTTGGAAACTGTGCTGCTGCTTGGAGCATGTAAAAGATCCATGCTGGAAGAAGGAACTGAGGCTGTTGTTGGAGCACCAGTAGTGTGTTTAGGAGTTTCAGGGCTAGTGGTTGTAACTTTGTTAGAGGTTCTAATTGTGCTACCAGTGTTGGTGGTAGGAGTTCTGAACGTTGACAAGGACTCATTTCTGGCACCTGTAGCAACATCAGATGTACGAGAAGACAATATGGTGAAACCTCTGCTGAGGTTAGGATCATCAGTGGTCAAAGTTGGATGGTCACTTGTGCTGTTGGAAACTGTGCTGCTGGTTTGAGCTTTCAAAGCATCTATTGTGGTGAAGGGAACAGAATCAGTTGTTAGTGCGCCAGTTGTGCTTGTAGGAGTTTCAGCGCTGGCGGTTGTATCTGTGTTAGTGGTTCTAATTGTGCTACCAGTGTTGGTGGTAGGACTTCTGAACGTTGACAAGGACTCATTTCTGGCACCTGTAGCAACATCAGATGTATGAGAAGACAATATGGTGAAACCTCTGCTGAGGTTAGGATCATCAGTGGTCAAAGTTGGATGGTCACTTGTGCTGTTGGAAACTGTGCTGCTGGTTGGAGCATGTAAAAGATCCATGCTGGAAGAAGGAACTGAGGCCGTTGTTGGAGCACCAGTAGTGTGTGTAGGAGTTTCAGAGCTAGTGGTTGTAACTTTGTTAGAGGTTCTAATTGTGCTACCAGTGTTGGTGGTAGGAGTTCTGAACGTTGACAAGGACTCATTTCTGGCACCTGTAGCAACATCAGATGTACGAGAAGACAATATGGTGAAACCTCTGCTGAGGTTAGGATCATCAGTGGTCAAAGTTGGATGGTCACTTGTGCTGTTGGAAACTGTGCTGCTGGTTTGAGCCTTCAAAGCATCTATTGTGGTGAAGGGAACAGAATCAGTTGTTAGTGCTCCAGTTGTGCTTGTAGGAGTTTCAGCGCTGGCGGTTGTATCTGTGTTAGTGGTTCTTATTGTACTACCAGTGTTGGTGGTAGGAGTTCTGAACGTTAACAAGGAGTCATTTCTGGCACCTGTAGCAACATCAGATGTACGAGAAGACAATATGGTGAAACCTCTGCTGAGGTTGGGATCATCAGTGGTCAAAGTTGGATGGTCACTTGTGCTGTTGGAAACTGTGCTGCTGGTTGGAGCATGTAAAAGATCCATGCTGGAAGAAGGAACTGAGACCGTTGTTGGAGCACCAGTAGTGTGTGTAGCAGTTTCAGGGCTAGTGGTTGTAACTTTGTTAGAGGTTCTCATTGTGCTACCAGTGTTGGTGGTAGGAGTTCTGAACGTTGACAAGGACTCATTTCTGGCACCTGTAGCAACATCAGATGTACGAGAAGACAATATGGTGAAACCTGCGCTGAGGTTAGGATCATCAGTGGTCAAAGTTGGATGGTCACTTGTGCTGTTGGAAACTGTGCTGCTGCTTGGAGCATGTAAAAGATCCATGCTGGAAGAAGGAACTGAGGCTGTTGTTGGAGCACCAGTAGTGTGTTTAGGAGTTTCAGGGCTAGTGGTTGTAACTTTGTTAGAGGTTGTAATTGTGCTACCAGTTTTGGTGGTAGGAGTTCTGAACGTTGACAAGGACTCATTTCTGGCACCTGTAGCAACATCAGATGTACGAGAAGACAATATGGTGAAACCTCTGCTGAGGTTGGGATCATCAGTGGTCAAAGTTGGATGGTCACTTGTGCTGTTGGAAACTGTGCTGCTGGTTTGAGCTTTCAAAGCATCTATTGTGGTGAAGGGAACAGAATCAGTTGTTAGTGCTCCAGTTGTGCTTGTAGGAGCTTCAGCGCTGGCGGTTGTATCTGTGTTAGTGGTTCTCATTGTGCTACCAGTGTTGGTGGTAGGAGTTCTGAACGTTAACAAGGAATCATTTCTGGCACCTGTAGCAACATCAGATGTACGAGAAGACAATATGGTGAAACCTCTGCTGAGGTTAGGATCATCAGTGGTCAAAGTTGGATGGTCACTTGTGCTGTTGGAAACTGTGCTGCTGGATGGAGCACGTAAAAGATCCATGCTGGAAGAAGGAACTGAGGCCGTTGTTGGAGCACCAGTAGTGTGTGTAGGAGTTTCAGCGCTAGTGGTTGTAACTTTGTTAGAGGTTCTAATTGTGCTACCAGTGTTGGTGGTAGGAGTTCTGAATGTTGACAAGGACTCATTTCTGGCACCTGTAGCAACATCAGATGTACGAGAAGACAATATGGTGAAACCTCTGCTGAGGTTAGGATCATCAGTGGTCAAAGTTGGATGGTCACTTGTGCTGTTGGAAACTGTGCTGCTGGTTTGAGCTTTCAAAGCATCTATTGTGGTGAAGGGAACAGAATCAGTTGTTAGTGCGCCAGTTGTGCTTGTAGGAGTTTCAGCGCTGGCGGTTGTATCTGTGTTAGTGGTTCTAATTGTGCTACCAGTGTTGGTGGTAGGACTTCTGAACGTTGACAAGGACTCATTTCTGGCACCTGTAGCAACATCAGATGTATGAGAAGACAATATGGTGAAACCTCTGCTGAGGTTAGGATCATCAGTGGTCAAAGTTGGATGGTCACTTGTGCTGTTGGAAACTGTGCTGCTGGTTTGAGCTTTCAAAGCATCTATTGTGGTGAAGGGAACAGAATCAGTTGTTAGTGCTCCAGTTGTGCTTGTAGGAGTTTCAGCGCTGGCGGTTGTATCTGTGTTAGTGGCTCTAATTGTGCTACCAGTGTTGGTGGTAGGAGTTCTGAACGTTGACAAGGACTCATTTCTGGCAGCTGGAGCAACATTAGGTGTACGAGAGGACAATATGGTGAAACCATTGATCAGGTTGGGCTCATCAGTGGTCAAAGTTGGACAGTCACTTGTGCTGTTGGAAACTGTGCTGCTGGTTGGAGCATGTAAAGGATCCATGCTGGAAGAAGGAACTGAGTCCGTTGTTGGAGCACCAGTAGTGTTTGTAGGAGTTTCGGCGCGAGTTGTTGTAACTTTGTTAGAGGTTCTAATTGTGCTACCAGTGTTGGTGGTAGGAGATCTGAACGTTGACAAGGACTCATTTCTGGCACCTGTAGCAACATCAGATGTACGAGAAGACAATATGGTGAAACCTCTGCTGAGGTTAGGATCATCAGTGGTCAAAGTTGGATGGTCACTTGTGCTGTTGGAAACTGTGCTGCTGGTTTGAGCTTTCAAAGCATCTATTGTGGTGAAGGGAACAGAATCAGTTGTTAGTGCTCCAGTTGTGCTTGTAGGAGTTTCAGCGCTGGCGGTTGTATCTGTGTTAGTGGCTCTAATTGTGCTACCAGTGTTGGTGGTAGGAGTTCCGAACGTTGACAAGGACTCATTTCTGGCAGCTGGAGCAACATTAGGTGTACGAGAGGACAATATGGTGAAACCATTGATCAGGTTGGGCTCATCAGTGGTCAAAGTTGGACAGTCACTTGTGCTGTTGGAAACTGTGCTGCTGGTTGGAGCATGTAAAGGATCCATGCTGGAAGAAGGAACTGAGTCCGTTGTTGGAGCACCAGTAGTGTTTGTAGGAGTTTCGGCGCGAGTTGTTGTAACTTTGTTAGAGGTTCTAATTGTGCTACCAGTGTTGGTGGTAGGAGATCTGAACGTTGACAAGGACTCATTTCTGGCACCTGTAGCAACATCAGATGTACGAGAAGACAATATGGTGAAACCTCTGCTGAGGTTAGGATCATCAGTGGTCAAAGTTGGATGGTCACTTGTGCTGTTGGAAACTGTGCTGCTGGTTGGAGCATGTAAAAGATCCATGCTGGAAGAAGGAACTGAGACCGTTGTTGGAGCACCAGTAGTGTGTGTAGCAGTTTCAGGGCTAGTGGTTGTAACTTTGTTAGAGGTTCTAATTGTGCTACCAGTGTCGGTGGTAGGAGTTCTGAACGTTGACAAGGACTCATTTCTGGCAGCTGGAGCAACATTAGGTGTACGAGAGGACAATATGGTGAAACCATTGATCAGGTTGGGCTCATCAGTGGTCAAAGTTGGATAGTCACTTGTGCTGTTGGAAACTGTGCTGCTGGTTGGAGCATGTAAAGGATCCATGCTGGAAGAAGGAACTGAGTCCGTTGTTGGAGCACCAGTAGTGTTTGTAAGAGTTTCAGCGCGAGTTGTTGTAACTTTGTTAGAGGTTCTAATTGTGCTACCAGTGTTGGTGGTAGGAGATCTGAACGTTGACAAGGACTCATTTTTGGCAGCTGTAGCAACATCAGATGTACGAGAAGACAATATGGTGAAACCTCTGACCAGGTTTTGATCAACAGTGGTCAGAGTTGGATAGTCACTTTTGCTGTTAGAAACTGTGCTCCTGATAGGAGCTCTTGGAGAATCAGTGGTTGTAGCAGGGATGCTAGTTTTCGTGGTGGCATCTCCAAATATTGTAAAAGAAGAGGTGCTGTCTGTGGAAATGCCATCGATGGTGCTGAGGAAAAGCCTGGTAGTTGGAGCAGCACTGGTTATTGTACGAGTTTCAGCGCTGGTGGTTGAAAGTGTAGTAGCGGTTCTAATTGTGCCACTAGTGTTGGTGGTAGGGGTTCTGAACATAGACAAGGACTTATTTCCGGCAGCTGTGACAACATCAGATGTACGAGAGGACAATATGGTGAAACCTCTGCTGAGGTTGGGATCATCAGTGGTCAAAGTTGGATGGTCACTTGTGCAATTGGAAACTGTGCTGCTGCTTGGAGCTTGTAAAGGATCCATGCTGGAAGAAGGAACTGAGGCCGTTGGTGGAGCACCAGTAGTGTGTGTAGGAGTTTCAGAGCTAGTGGTTGTAACTGTGTTAGAGGTTCTAATTGTGCTACCAGTGTTGGTGGTAGGAGTTCTGAACGTTGACAAGGACTCATTTCTGGCCCCTGTAGCAACATCAGATGTACGAGAAGACAATATGGTGAAACCTCTGCTGAGGTTAGGATCATCAGTGGTCAAAGTTGGATGGTCACTTGTGCTGTTGGAAACTGTGCTGCTGGTTTGAGCTTTCAAAGCATCTATTGTGGTGAAGGGAACAGAATCAGTTGTTAGTGCTCCAGTTGTGCTTGTAGGAGTTTCAGCGCTGGCGGTTGTATCTGTGTTAGTGGTTCTAATTGTGCTACCAGTGTTGGTGGTAGGAGTTCTGAACGTTGACAAGGACTCATTTCTGGCACCTGTAGCAACATCAGATGTACGAGAAGACAATATGGTGAAACCTCTGTTGAGGTTGGGATCATCAGTGGTCAAAGTTGGATGGTCACTTGTGCTGTTGGAAACTGTGCTGCTGCTTGGAGCTTGTAAAGGATCCATGCTGGAAGAAGGAACTGAGGCCGTTGGTGGAGCACCAGTAGTGTGTGTAGGAGTTTCAGAGCTAGTGGTTGTAACTTTGTTAGAGGTTCTAATTGTGCTACCAGTGTCGGTGGTAGGAGTTCTGAACGTTGACAAGAACTCATTTCTGGCACCTGTAGCAACAGCAGATGTACGAGAAGACAATATGGTGAAACCTCTCCTGAGGTTAGGATCATCAGTGGTCAAAGTTGGATGGTCACTTGTGCTGTTGGAAACTGTGCTGCTGGTTTGAGCTTTCAAAGCATCTATTGTGATGAAGGGAACAGAATCAGTTGTTAGTGCTCCAGTTGTGCTTGTAGGAGTTTCAGCGCTGGCGGTTGTATCTGTGTTAGTGGCTCTAATTGTGCTACCAGTGTTGGTGGTAGGAGTTCTGAACGTTGACAAGGACTCATTTCTGGCAGCTGGAGCAACATTAGGTGTACGAGAGGACAATATGGTGAAACCATTGATCAGGTTGGGCTCATCAGTGGTCAAAGTTGGATAGTCACTTGTGCTGTTGGAAACTGTGCTGCTGGTTGGAGCATGTAAAGGATCCATGCTGGAAGAAGGAACTGAGTCCGTTGTTGGAGCACCAGTAGTGTTTGTAAGAGTTTCAGCGCGAGTTGTTGTAACTTTGTTAGAGGTTCTAATTGTGCTACCAGTGTTGGTGGTAGGAGATCTGAACGTTGACAAGGACTCATTTTTGGCAGCTGTAGCAACATCAGATGTACGAGAAGACAATATGGTGAAACCTCTGACCAGGTTTTGATCAACAGTGGTCAGAGTTGGATAGTCACTTTTGCTGTTAGAAACTGTGCTCCTGATAGGAGCTCTTGGAGAATCAGTGGTTGTAGCAGGGATGCTAGTTTTCGTGGTGGCATCTCCAAATATTGTAAAAGAAGAGGTGCTGTCTGTGGAAATGCCATCGATGGTGCTGAGGAAAAGCCTGGTAGTTGGAGCAGCACTGGTTATTGTACGAGTTTCAGCGCTGGTGGTTGAAAGTGTAGTAGCGGTTCTAATTGTGCCACTAGTGTTGGTGGTAGGGGTTCTGAACATAGACAAGGACTTATTTCCGGCAGCTGTGACAACATCAGATGTACGAGAGGACAATATGGTGAAACCTCTGCTGAGGTTGGGATCATCAGTGGTCAAAGTTGGATGGTCACTTGTGCAATTGGAAACTGTGCTGCTGCTTGGAGCTTGTAAAGGATCCATGCTGGAAGAAGGAACTGAGGCCGTTGGTGGAGCACCAGTAGTGTGTGTAGGAGTTTCAGAGCTAGTGGTTGTAACTGTGTTAGAGGTTCTAATTGTGCTACCAGTGTTGGTGGTAGGAGTTCTGAACGTTGACAAGGACTCATTTCTGGCCCCTGTAGCAACATCAGATGTACGAGAAGACAATATGGTGAAACCTCTGCTGAGGTTAGGATCATCAGTGGTCAAAGTTGGATGGTCACTTGTGCTGTTGGAAACTGTGCTGCTGGTTTGAGCTTTCAAAGCATCTATTGTGGTGAAGGGAACAGAATCAGTTGTTAGTGCTCCAGTTGTGCTTGTAGGAGTTTCAGCGCTGGCGGTTGTATCTGTGTTAGTGGTTCTAATTGTGCTACCAGTGTTGGTGGTAGGAGTTCTGAACGTTGACAAGGACTCATTTCTGGCACCTGTAGCAACATCAGATGTACGAGAAGACAATATGGTGAAACCTCTGTTGAGGTTGGGATCATCAGTGGTCAAAGTTGGATGGTCACTTGTGCTGTTGGAAACTGTGCTGCTGCTTGGAGCTTGTAAAGGATCCATGCTGGAAGAAGGAACTGAGGCCGTTGGTGGAGCACCAGTAGTGTGTGTAGGAGTTTCAGAGCTAGTGGTTGTAACTTTGTTAGAGGTTCTAATTGTGCTACCAGTGTCGGTGGTAGGAGTTCTGAACGTTGACAAGAACTCATTTCTGGCACCTGTAGCAACAGCAGATGTACGAGAAGACAATATGGTGAAACCTCTCCTGAGGTTAGGATCATCAGTGGTCAAAGTTGGATGGTCACTTGTGCTGTTGGAAACTGTGCTGCTGGTTTGAGCTTTCAAAGCATCTATTGTGATGAAGGGAACAGAATCAGTTGTTAGTGCTCCAGTTGTGCTTGTAGGAGTTTCAGCGCTGGCGGTTGTATCTGTGTTAGTGGCTCTAATTGTGCTACCAGTGTTGGTGGTAGGAGTTCTGAACGTTGACAAGGACTCATTTCTGGCAGCTGGAGCAACATTAGGTGTACGAGAGGACAATATGGTGAAACCATTGATCAGGTTGGGCTCATCAGTGGTCAAAGTTGGATAGTCACTTGTGCTGTTGGAAACTGTGCTGCTGGTTGGAGCATGTAAAGGATCCATGCTGGAAGAAGGAACTGAGTCCGTTGTTGGAGCACCAGTAGTGTTTGTAAGAGTTTCAGCGCGAGTTGTTGTAACTTTGTTAGAGGTTCTAATTGTGCTACCAGTGTTGGTGGTAGGAGATCTGAACATTGACAAGGACTCATTTCTGGCAGCTGTAGCAACATCAGATGTACGAGAAGACAATATGGTGAAACCTCTGACCAGGTTTTGATCAACAGTGGTCAGAGTTGGATAGTCACTTGTGCTGTTAGAAACTGTGCTCCTGATAGGAGCTCTTGGAGAATCAGTGGTTGTAGCAGGGATGCTAGTTTTCGTGGTGGCATCTCCAAATATTGTAAAAGAAGAGGTGCTGTCCGTGGAAATGCCATCGATGGTGCTGAGGAAAACCCTGGCAGTTGGAGCAGCACTGGTTATTGTACGAGTTTCAGCGCTGGTGGTTGAAAGTGTAGTAGCGGTTCTAATTGTGCCACTAGTGTTGGTGGTAGGGGTTCTGAACATAGACAAGGACTTATTTCCGGCAGCTGTGACAACATCAGATGTACGAGAGGACAATATGGTGAAACCTCTGCTGAGGTTGGGATCATCAGTGGTCAAAGTTGGATGGTCACTTGTGCTGTTGGAAACTGTGCTGCTGCTTGGAGCTTGTAAAGGATCCATGCTGGAAGAAGGAACTGAGGCCGTTGGTGGAGCACCAGTAGTGTGTGTAGGAGTTTCAGAGCTAGTGGTTGTAACTTTGTTAGAGGTTCTAATTGTGCTACCAGTGTCGGTGGTAGGAGTTCTGAACGTTGACAAGGACTCATTTCTGGCACCTGTAGCAACATCAGATGTACGAGAAGACAATATGGTGAAACCTCTGCTGAGGTTAGGATCATCAGTGGTCAAAGTTGGATGGTCCCTTGTGCTGTTGGAAACTGTGCTGCTGCTTGGAGCTTTTAATGTATCTATTGTGGCGAAGGGAACAGAATCAGTTGTTAGTGCTCCAGTGGTGCTTGTAGGAGTTTCAGCGCTCATGGTTGTAAGTGTGTTAGTGGTTCTCATTGTGCCACCAGTGTTGGTGGTAGGAGTTCTGAACGTTGACAAGGTCTCATTTCTGGATGCTGTAGCAACATCAGATGTACGAGAGGACGATATGGTGAAACCTCTGACCAGGTTGGGATCAACAGTGGTCGGAGTTGGATAGTCACTTGTGCTGTTGGATACAGTGTTCCTGATAGGAGCTGTTGGAGAATCAGTGGTTGTAGCAGGGGTGCTAGTTTTGGTGGTGGGATCTCCAAATATTGTAAAAGAATAGGTGCTGTCAGTGAAAATGCCATCGATGGTGCTGAGGAAAAGCCTGGTAGTTGGAGCATCACTGGTTATTGTATGAGTTTCAGCGTTGGTGGTTGAAAGTGTGGTAGAGGTTCTAATCGTGCCACCAGTGTTGGTGGTAGGAGTTCTGAAAGTAGACAAGGACTTATTTGGAGACTCAGTGGTTGTAGCAGGGATGCTAGTTTTGGTAGTGGCATCTCCAAATATTGTAAAAGAATAGGTGCTGTCAGTGGAAATGCCATCGATGGTGCTGAGGAAAAGTTTGCCATCACCAACGGTGATTTCTGGATTGACACTGTTGGTAGTTGTGACATTGATGTTTGTAGTAGGGGGCCTGGAGGTTGACAACAATTCATTTCTGGCAGCTGGAATATCAGCCGGTGTATTAGAGGACAGTATGTTGAAGCCTCTGGTCATCTCATTATAATAATTGGTCAAAGATTTTATGTCAGTTGTGATGGTCGAATTTGTGATGCTGGTTGAAACAGTTTGAGCATTAATATCTCTAGTTCGGATGAAAGTGGAGGTGTCAGAGCTGCTTACTTGGGCTACAGTGTTTGGCAAGGCATCTGCGTTTGAGATAGGAACTGAGGAAGTTGTCAGAGCATCAGTGGCTTCAAGAATACCTCTTAAGATGGTCAAAGGGAGATTCATAGTTGCCGGCTGTCCTGTAGTAGTAGTTGGAGCAGTAATATCAAAAGTGGAGGGAAAAATTCCAGAAACTGCTTGGTTGGTGGGAACATCAGTGATGATGGTCAGATCTGCTGCGCTGGTGACAGGAGGACCAGTGCTAGTGGGAGTGTCAGGTTTTTTGATGAAGACTGTGAACACAGGTTCAGTGGTTGAAGATGCTTTACTAGAAATGGAAGGTAAAGTGTTGTTGTTGAACGAAAGGGCCTGCATGATTCCAGCAGTGTGAATGGTTGTGTTAGAGACCTTCGTGAATTTTAAAGAGTTGGTTGTGGTCATTGGAACTTTAGTGGTCCTGTTTGGAGCATCAGTGGTGTGGCTGATGGATGTGACTGGCTGATCGTCTCCTTTTCTGCAATCCACCAGGACCAAGAGCACTCTGGCGGCCGAGTCAGAATAAATTATTTCATAGACAGAATCCTGCAAAACATGCACTTATTAGTTTCTTCACAAAGTCTTCCAATCAGGTTACGGTTTAGGAGCATCCTTACCGTATTTTCTTCTCTATGCATCTCCACAATCATTTCAGTTGGAGTTGCTGTGTGGATCTTCCTGTGTGATCTTCCTGTTGTATCATCACCCACAGCTTTTATTCTGAGAATTTCTGTTCCTAAAGGCAGCTTCACTTTGATGTTTGTGGATCCGCAGCTCACCAGAGCAGGATCCAGGTGGTGCGATCTGTTCTCACAGGTGATCACAGCCGACAGGTTTGTCTGCTTCAGGTGGTCGAAGTAATGCAGAGTCAGCTGGTGAGATGATCGTCCACCAGAAATCTGAAGAGAAGAAAAGCATATTACAAATGGTCTTCACAATGAAGTTTAAACACACTAACCCTAAAAGATCGCATTCATACCAAACACTGTCATCAACAATAGATATAGTAAGACTCACCTCAACACACTGGAACCAATTTCTTAAAGTAAGGCTGGGCCTTGGTTCACTCAATAGGTGGGTGGCGTCGGGCTACAGTGGGCTTACTCGTAGACTCCCAACCTGGACCCATTTTGTTGGGGTTTTCCCCAGTGGACGAGAGGGTAGTCTCCCTGCACCTTTGGTTCAATGAATGGGTTCTAACTGTTGTTTGTAGCTATGCACCACACAGCAGTTTGGAATACCCAGTTTTCTTGGAGTCTCTGGCACGTGTGCTCCTAAAAGGGACTCCATTGTCCTACTGTGGAACTTCAATGATCACTTGGGGTAGTGTTACCTGAAATGGTATGATTGGTAGGAACAGCCTCCCAGATCTGAACCCAAGTGGTGTCTGGTTGATTGACTTCTGTGTTGGCCACAGGCTGTCCGTAACAACATCATGTTTTAACATAAGGGTGCCCAGAAGTGCACCAGGACGCCAAGGATCATGGTCCAAATCTCGCTTTTGTAATTGTATCATCGGATTTGTGAACATATGTTCTGGACACTGGTAAATGAGCTGAGCTGTTAACTGATCACTACCTGGTGGGGAGTTGGATCTGATAGCGGGGTAAGATGCCGGACCGGCCCGACAGTGAGGATATAGTGAGGGTTTGATGAGAACATCTGGCGAAAGAATTTTAACCGCTACATTAAGACCGTAATGAAGTCAGCCTGTTATCACCTAAAGAACTTATTGATGATTAAAGGACAGATGTCTCAGAAGAACTTAAAAAAACTTGTCCAGGCTTTTATCTTCAGTAGACTGGACTACTGTAACACTGTTCTCACGGGTCTCCCTGTTTGTTGGTTTTGGGCCCAAATACATTTCTGATCTCCTGGTCCATTATGAACCAATGAGAACCCTCAGGTTGTCAGGATCACACCTACGTACTATAACCAGAGCTGGAACCAAACACGGTGAGGCAGCGTTCAGCTTTTATGCTCCTCACCAGTGGAAAAAACTCCCAGAATGCATCGGGGCTCATGAAACTCTCAGTTGTTTTAAGTCAAGGTTGAAAACCTTTTACTTTACTGCGTCTTTTCAGTAATCCACCAAAATGCACTACAACCTTTATTTATTTCATCTCATTTGTTTTATTCTTTTTAAAATGTTTTAAATGTTTTTATGTAAAGCACTTTGAATGCTCTTGTACATGAAATGTGCTACCATGAAATGTACAAATAAACTTGCATTGCCAGTAGTTATGTGTGAAAGTTGGACTTTGTCAGGGCTGCCCTTCGTCACCAACACTGTTCAAACAATTCAAGCTATAAAAGCGTTATGCTTTTTTGTAGATTATGTGGTCCTTTTTACTTTTTACTTCATCAAACCATTATCTTCAGCCTGGAAACTCACAAATTCACAACTGAGAGTGAAACAGCAGGAATGGGAATCAGCCCCTTCAAATCTGAGACCATGGTTCTCAGTTGAAAAGGGTGGAATGCCCTCTGCGGGTGAGCGACGAGGTGCTGCCTCAGGTGGACGAGTTTAAGTAATTCAGGGTCTTGTTCACAAGTAAGGTAAGAATGGACCAGGGCACTGACAGGCTGGGCGGTGCAGTCTCTGCAGTAATGCAGACTCTGTACCAGTCTCAAAATGCAAGGTTTTCTGTTTACCGGTCGATCTGCGTTCCTGCCCTCATCTATTGTCATGAGCCGTGGGTAGTGACCAAAAGAATAAGATTGCAGATAGAAGGAGCTGAATTAAGTTTCCTCCATGCCGTGGCAGGACTCTCACTTAGAGACAGAAGAAGAAGTTTGGTCATCTTGTAGGGACTCAGAATAGAGTTGCTGCTCCTCTACATCAAAAGGAGTCACCTGAGGTGTCCCCGGTCTGCTTGGCAAGTAGCGTCACTTAAGCACATTCCACTATTGTTGCCTAAATATAAATTAAATTGTCACGCAGGTACAGAAGACTCTACAATTTAAAAATAATGTCTTCACTCTCGAAGTCCTGCACCTACACATCCAACCCGTGGATACACGCAGACCAGCAGCTTCACGCCAGATGATCATTGTTTTAAGGAGGATGAAGACTAAATCATTCAAACAAATGTAAACATCAAACAAGTTTCTGTAATGGATGGGAAATTGTACAACTTTCCCACAGCTGCTATGTGGCAAAGAGCAAATAAGGGTTTCTTATTAACTGTAATGATCCTGTTAGTACACAAGGTGGCACCATATGGACCGGTCAACGTCTTCCAGTAGTAAAGAATCTGTTTTTGGGATTTTGATAGAAGTATTGGTATTTTTGTAATATTACTGTTACAATTTAACTAATTAAATCAATGCATTTATGATTATGACTAATTAATTAATTAATCCACAAAACTAAATACATTTATGATAGATAGATAGATAGATAGATAGATAGATAGATAGATAGATAGATAGATAGATAGATAGATAGATAGATAGATAGATAGATAGATAGATAGATAGATAGATAGATAGATAGATAGATAGATAGATAGATAGATAGATAGATAGATAGATAGATAGAAAGAATACCAATCTTCCGGGGCTTCATAACACCACTCTGCAGCCAACTCTTGCTTTTTTCTTTCCAAACGTACATGATCTCTTTTGCTGTAAAATGTCCTTTCTCTGCTTTTTTTTTTTTTTTTTTTTTGGAAAGCTTGTCTTCAACTCTTTTTGTTCTCTTCCATTTTTAAGGTAAGACCAGAAATGTTTAGGTTGACTAACCCCCCTGTGCCGCCCCTTCATGGTATGTTTTGCTGGTATTAACCATGTCTACGTCAGTTCCCCCGAGGAACTGTAGGGGGTTCATTAAACTGTTGCTTTACGTTTGACCAAAGTTTGGTTACTACTCTTTGCCTTTGTGAACCAGAATATATTTTTAATTGCTTGAATAGTGAGAAAAAAAAAATCATGTTTCATTAGTCAGCCTATATCTGAGCTCACTGTGATTCTGTTCATCTTCACATTTTTACTTTTGTTAAAAACATATTTGGGAAAAACTCAAATGACAGAGAAACAAAATATCACGTAATTCTCTTCAAAACATGAATTAAAATACAAAAGAAACACAAGCACATCAATATAGAAACAGGTCCTTTTTTCTGAACAAATTAAAACATTTTTTCCGACATATTTTGAACCGCGTTCACTATGTTTTTGGTTGTAAATATCAATGAACAATGGAGTCTCTTTTCTGTCAGGATCATTGGCTCTTCAAAGAACTGGAGGTGAGAAGCAGGTCCACCTTTACCTGAGAATGCAGGTGGCAGCTGGTGTAAGGCAGCTCCAGCAGCAGCCACGGCTTGAAGGTCCTGACAGAACCAGCACATCCATCCAGCTGGGACCACACGTTCCTCCCGTCTGCAGACACGCCACCAACATGAAACACACGTGACTCATCTCAGTGATTTCTGATAGAAATGCAGCCGTCTAAACTCTTACTAGACCGGGACGGTGAGGCCGACACAGTGGACCTCCGCAGACTTTAGAGCTGCACTGAATCTATTTATTCCTGTGAGTTAACGAGGATCTAATGGTCTCTGATCAGTGACGTCATCAGTAACACCCCCCAAAACTCAGCTTCAACTGTAAACAAAGAATGAAATAATATAACTGGATGTAAATAAAAAATTGTATAGCGTCTACATTGTGCTAATGCCACGCAGCTAACTCACAACTTCCTGTGCGGCTTTCAGATCAGGAGTCTGTCAGTGTCATCAGTACATATATCGGTACATGAACATGACATCCTCTGATTTTTGACAGTCGTGAGTATTCCAGATGCTGCTATCAGCATGAACAAGTCAATTAACAGGTGATTAAGGACTAATTATCTGTTAACTGATGAGTATATCTATGTCTCCCTTGACTGAGTAAAGTGGAGGAGTTGAAGCAGCTGCAGCTGGTGGAGGAATCAAACTCACCTCGCAAATGGATGTCAGCGTGTCGGATGAACGAGAAGCGAAGAGACATCGATGTGTCGCCACAGCGAAACTGAGGCCGGCCGAAATCTGACACATCGGCTCCATCTGGAACTGAAGACACAAACTTAACATCTGGATCCATCAGCCATTCACCACCCATCCATCGTTGTAAACCATCCATCCATCCATCCATCCATCCATCCATCCATCCATCCATTCATCCATCCATCCATCATACACCCATATATCATTGATCCATACATCATCATCCACCCATCCATCATTTAGGGATCTGAACTCCTCCATCTCCGCAGGTTTAGAGATTAAAACAATAAAAATGTCTCGGTCCTACAGATTTAGCACAGAGCTGAAAAGTGTCTCTGTTTCTGCTCAAACATCTCAAATGTGAAGATGAAATCAGAGCCAGTGACCAACCAAGTGAGAGCTTTCTAGCAGTTTCACAGGACTTCCACCCCCATTCCCAGAATCAATCATGGAAAAGTTGCTGTAATGTAGGACCGCAGTGGCTCAAACGCAGGTTCAACGTGTCCGTCTCTACGTTGTATGGTGACCGCTTCTGGGTGGCAGCCACTAGGGTGGGACCGGAACCGTGTCTCCTTACCGTTTCCGAACTCCCACACCGGCACAGCCTCTTCTCGAGCCAATCCGAGTCGGACCAGAGCCACAGAAGCGAGCCAGAGCCACAACGTCATCCTCTGACGGAGTCCGGCCCGCCGCGCTTCTCTCAGCCGGGACGCACCGAGGAGCGGTCGGAGGCTGCTGGAAGCCCCGCCGCACCCGAGGCTGGAAGGTGGTCCTGGACACCTGAACACACCTGCTGAGGGGACACCGCTGCTGTGCACGCGCGGCTGGAAGTGACGTGTACGAGCGCGTAAAGTGAGAAGAAATAGTAGAAACCAGTTAAGAGCTGTTAGACTGAGCTGACATGAAGCAGCGGGAACTCTCCTTCCTGTGTCTGTATCTGCATTTGGGACATATCTCAGTGACGGTTTGATAAGTTTTTTAGGCCGCCGCCATCTCGGAGACAAACACCAGATTAGGCCCTATAACGTCACGTACATTTATAAACCTCATTTATAATGACCACTTCAAAGTCTCCACATCTCAAACCAACCAAAGAATAATGTTTCAGGGAAAATTCCAACTTTCTGGGGGTCCTGTATACAATTCTGTTTGTGGGCCCTGTAAGAAAACTGATGGAGGACTTCAAACCTTGTAACAAGGTCTATGGTGACACAAACATCGGGGTCACATTAAAGCCTCTTCATGTAGCAGCACCACTTCGGTCATCATGGGGGCATATAAAGCTGCTGTGGTGGCAAACTAACTGCTGACAATACTGCTCTAATGAGTAGGGATGGCCTTGCGGGTCTTGTAATACCACATTGCCCCACTAGAGGTGCTCTTTACTGTGTCATAGGTTTGAGTCCCAGAGGGAATGGAACTGGTTTGGTTGGTCAGCAACTATGCAGCGTTTTTGCTCTGTCCATAGCTCTCACTTGGAGCATTAAAAAAAAAAAGGCATACATGGAAGCACAGCCTCTTCTGCTTCAATATTACAAGTTTACAAGATTTAGAGTTGTGCGTGTTCTCCCTCATAGTTTAACTCAGTTTGATGTTGACGTTGCTCACCTTTTTTTCTGGTTGTCACGTATTTTGTACATACAGGTTAACAATCGCTGAGCCCTGCTGAAGTAGGTAGCATGTGAACTGAGGTAGGGTGGTTGTGTCCCAACCACCCTTGAGGCTTTAATTTGTTCAAAAAATAATTAAATTATTAGTTTAAAATAAATACTGCTGGTTTTAAAACAATGATTGAAAATATGTTTTTTCTTGTCGTTTCTGTATTTTACTTTACAACATATTAGTGGTCCATCAACAGGTAACTGGGTTCTGTCTCCAGATAAACTGCAACATATGTGGAAAGTAGTTGTAAAAAACACCAACATACGCTTCAGCTGAAGAAACTGAAGAAACAAAATATAATAAATATGAATGATTAGAGCAAAAACAAAAGGAAAGTTAAAGGACATTAAAGTATTCTTTAATAAGACAAAAACAAACCAGACAAAGCAGTAACTCTCTGGAGTTTATAAGTCAACTGCATCGATCAATAAAATCACAATGACAAGACATAAAGTGAGAGGATGATTATGAACATGTCAAAGGTTCTGAAGGGGTTTAAAAACTCCAACTAGTCAACCTTATAAAGTAACAGCTGGCCGTGAGGTTAAAGGTGTTAAGCGTACTCATTCCCACGATGCCCCTACACGTCAGCGCGTCACACTGTCTTCCACCAGCGCCGGGTCCAGGTAGACGTAAGGCAGCTTCAGACTGGCGTTCCTCACTCTGATGTCACAGCTCAGGCGCTTCAGGTCGCTACGGAAACGAGCCACCATCTCCAGAGGAACGCGCTCGGTGAAGTGCTGCTCAGTAGAGCCGCCCAGAGGAACCTGCGGGAACGTTTACAAGAGCCATGAACAGTTTCACATTGTAGGATATTTTTACTAGAAACCTGCTTCATCAGAGCAGCGTGTCAACATTTTTAACAACAGAGTAGATCGTCCTCTGTCATACTAAACATTTTAATAACAGCAAGATAATAAAGTGAGAAGTGATGTAATTCCCAGGGTGCCCTGGTGGGGGCGGCATTGTCTCAGTGTTGTAGCCACACACCATATAAAAGGAACTGGACACACACTCTGTGATGTCATCCACTGGATTCTGAACAGTGATGGCAAACTCCATTCATTTTACTATCTCGAGTGACTCACCAAAGTGAATCCGGTTTTTGAGTCAGTTGAGTCTCTGAGTCAGTCACCTAGAGTTTGCACACACAGGCTCCACCCACTCCCAGTTACCACTGATTCATACATTAAAACCACTGATTTCAAACAGGAAAATGGTGATTTCATTTAAAAAAAAAAATGAATGATCAAATATTGTCTGAGGGAAACATTTTGCTTCCAGTGTCATCACATCATAAACCAATAATGGTAAATGGATACAAAGGTAACAATGACATTAAATTAAGTTTCAACAGTGCAACATTGGAAATAAAAAACTACGTACAAAGTGTAGTCGTGTAAATTTAACCCTCTCTTCTTCAAAATGATGCAAAAAGTCTGAATGATGCAAAATGACAATTAAAATGCTAATGTTTGTTATTAAATCCACTCACGCTGTTGCAGGTAGAGCTGCGGTGGAACTGGCTTAATATTCTTTAATTAAGCCTATGATTAGTTTTTACAAATAAACATAAAGGGTACACTGGATAATTTCATCTGCACCATCAGTCAGAGACTATCAGAGCAGAGTAGCGGCGGTTCCAACTCAGGCAGGAGAGCAGCTCTCTGGGCTGAGCGCCACAAACTGAGAGATTCGTTGGTTTATGAGGGAAGTCAGTTTAACGTGAGAAACTCAGCGATTTGGTCATTAACTGCTCTTATTGATTTGAACGGGAAAAGACAGCTGCAGCTGTTCCTACTGCGATAAAACAAAAAAAATTAATTTAATATACTTATGGAAATACCATTGCAATAGCATTCACACAATGGTGACACGTTGCCTGGTCTTTTCTTTGCAGTTAGAGACGTAGTGGTAGCAGAGACGAGTCAGTAAACGAGTAAATACAAACGAGGACTCATTACTCATGTTTATTTTTTGCTGTAAAGCTAAACATTTTATTAATGGAGGTCAAGGAAGATTACCTCACTGTTGGAACCAGACCCTAGTGGTCAATAGAGGAACTGCATGTCTGGATCCAGGCCCTAGTGGTCAAATGAGGAACTGCAGGTCTGCATCCACACCCTAGTGGTCAATAGAGGAACTGCAGGTCTGGACCCAGACCCTAGTGGTCAATAGAGAAACCGCAGGTCTGCATCCACACCCTAGTGGTCAATAGAGGAACTGCAGGTCTGGACCCAGGCCCTAGTGGTCAAATGAGGAACTGCAGGTCTGGACCCAGGCCCTAATGGTTAATAGAAGAAATGCAGGTCTGGATCCAGACCCTAGTGGTCAATAGAGGAACTGCAGGTCTGGACCCAGGCCCTAGTAGTCAATAGAGAAACTGCAGGTCTGGACCCAGACCCTAGTGGTCAATAGAGGAACTGCAGGTCTGCCTTCAGACCCTAGTGGTCAATAGAGAAACTGCAGGTCTGGACCCAGACTCTAGTGGTCAATAGAGGAACTGCAGGTCTGCCTTCAGACCCTAGTGGTCAATAGAGAAACTGCAGGTCTGGACCCAGGCCCTCTAGTGGTCAATAGAGAAACTGCAGGTCTGGACCCAGGCCCTCTAGTGGTCAATAGAGAAACTGCAGGTCTGGACCCAGGCCCTCTAGTGGTCAATAGAGAAACTGCAGGTCTGCATCCATACCCTAGTGGTCAATAGAGGAACTGCAGGTCTGGACCCAGACCCTAGTGGTCAATAGCGGAATTGCATGTCTTGGTCCAGACCCTAGTGGTCAATAGAGAAACTGCAGGTCTGCCTTCAGAAATAGTAGTCAATAGAGGAACTGCAGGTCTGCCTTCAGAAATAGTAGTCAATAGAGAAACTGCAGGTCTGGATCCAGACCCTAGTGGTCAATAGAGGAACTGCAGGTCTGGATCCAGACCCTAGTGGTCAATAGAGGAACTGTAGGTCTGGATCCAGACCCTAGTAGTCAGAGGAACTGCAGGTCTGGACCCAGGCCCTCTAGTGGTCAATAGAGGAACTGCAGGTCTGGACCCAGGCCCTCTAGTGGTCAATAGAGGAACTGCAGGTCTGCATCCACACCCTAGTGGTCAATAGAGGAACTGCAGGTCTGGACCCAGACCCTAGTGGTCAATAGAGAAACCGCAGGTCTGCATCCACACCCTAGTGGTCAATAGATGAACTGCAGGTCTGGACCCAGGCCCTAGTGGTCAAATGAGGAACTGCAGGTCTGCATCCACACCCTAGTGGTCAATAGAGGAACTGCAGGTCTGGACCCAGACCCTAATGGTTAATAGAAGAAATGCAGGTCTGGATCCAGACCCTAGTGGTCAATAGAGGAACTGCAGGTCTGGACCCAGGCCCTAGTAGTCAATAGAGAAACTGCAGGTCTGGACCCAGACCCTAGTGGTCAATAGAGGAACTGCAGGTCTGCCTTCAGACCCTAGTGGTCAATAGAGAAACTGCAGGTCTGGACCCAGACTCTAGTGGTCAATAGAGGAACTGCAGGTCTGCCTTCAGACCCTAGTGGTCAATAGAGAAACTGCAGGTCTGGACCCAGGCCCTCTAGTGGTCAATAGAGAAACTGCAGGTCTGGACCCAGGCCCTCTAGTGGTCAATAGAGAAACTGCAGGTCTGGACCCAGGCCCTCTAGTGGTCAATAGAGAAACTGCAGGTCTGCATCCATACCCTAGTGGTCAATAGAGGAACTGCAGGTCTGGACCCAGACCCTAGTGGTCAATAGCGGAACTGCATGTCTTGATCCAGACCCTAGTGGTCAATAGAGAAACTGCAGGTCTGCCTTCAGAAATAGTAGTCAATAGAGGAACTGCAGGTCTGCCTTCAGAAATAGTAGTCAATAGAGAAACTGCAGGTCTGGATCCAGACCCTAGTGGTCAATAGAGGAACTGCAGGTCTGGATCCAGACCCTAGTGGTCAATAGAGGAACTGTAGGTCTGGATCCAGACCTAGTAGTCAGAGGAACTGCAGGTCTGGACCCAGGCCCTCTAGTGGTCAATAGAGGAACTGCAGGTCTGGACCCAGGCCCTCTAGTGGTCAATAGAGGAACTGCAGGTCTGCATCCAGACCCTAGTGGTCAATAGAGGAACTGCAGGTCTGCATCCAGACCCTAGTGGTCAATAGAGGAACTGCAGGTCTGCATCCAGACCCTAGTGGTCAATAGAGAAACGGCAGGTCTGCATCCAGGCCCTAGTGGTCAATAGAGAATCTGCAGGTCTGTATTCAGACCCTAGTGGTCAATAGAGAATCTGCAGGTCTGTATTCAGACCCTAGTGGTCAATAGAGGAACTGCAGATCTGCCTTCAGACCCTAGTGGTCAATAGAGGAACTGCAGGTCTGCCTTCAGACCCTAGTGGTCAATAGAGGAACTGCAGGTCTGCCTTCAGACCCTAGTGGTCTTCTCTGTCTTCCTGGGATTATGCCCACAGGGCGCAAGGGAATCATGCACCAGATAATCTCCCACCCCAACTCCTCCCACCACGCATCCACGTACATACCAGCACACCACACAGTCACCACACTGCAACCATCACTGTGTAGTCTCTTTTCAGTCCTGTCCTTGGACTGGTTTGAGTTCTCTCTGGCTGAATCAGGGTTTCATGTCTTCAGGTATGTTTGATCAGTCTGTCAAGAGGACTGGTGGGAGACACATTCACTCTCACACACATCTACACACTAATAAACTATCATCTGCTGCGAGATTAAAACGTATTTAAGACACTAAACATTGATATCCAAGCAGACAGTTATAAAAAAAATATTTTTAGAGATGTTTAAAAGACAACTTTTGTAGGGATGTAAGAAAATGTCTCAACTGCTTAGGCACCTCAAAACATTTAACATCTTGTCTAATAAATTACGGTTTGGTGTAAAATTATAGTTACGTGATCTGACACGTTTGTGGGTCGTACAAAGTCTGCAGGCTTCTTGCTGAGCAGGTACACGGTGGCGAGGCCGTGCACAGTGGAGCTTACGTCAGGGAAGCTGTCCAGCAGGACGCCTTCACTGCAGCATCCTTTGCTGGCTGGAGGAGGATGCTGCAGACCCACGGGGGCGTTCGGCATCCACCCGAAGTAATCCAGCTGCACCAGACAAGGACACAGGAGTGAATGACCAGGTCGACCAGATCAGCCTCAGATTTATCCTGGAATCCCCACCTGAGAGTTGTTAACTGCAGAGTGCTGCGCTGATGCAGTGAAGATCACCATAGTAACGAAGTACGTCAGCTCAACCACAGAAGCAAAGGATTTTGGGAAACCTGAGAGGAAAAACACTTCATTTGTGAACTTACTGGTGGTGTTGTTGTGAAAAACGTGAGGAAAAGTGTTGAGCGAACCTTTGCTCTGGTCTCCCAGGCGACCAAATACGATGATTTCATTGATCCAGCTCTGCAGCTCGGAGTCTCTGATCACATCATCATCACTACGGTAATAGTAGTTGACAACGCCCTCCACATACCTGCAGCCAAATAAAAGCAAGTCCAGGTCCAGTACAGGGTGGCAAACCAGCAGTCATTCAGACGAACTTTCACTTTACCGATGAATGATGTCCCACAGCTGCAAGCCGTCATCACGGTAATAATACCCCGGAATAGAGTCCATGCCACGCCCAGTGATGTCATCAGGTAAACAAAGGTCCTGATACTTGAGCGAGGCAGACGCCCTCCTCAAAAACTCCAGAGTGGCAACTCCACCCACCGCTGTGTACTGACGGTTTAAAGAGAGGAATCACATAAAAGTTAGACTTCTGTTTGTAGTTCATCTTCATAAATGTTTCCTATCAGCGCTGTGAACGTCCTAAGACTTCCACCCATCCATCACTCCATATTCATCATTATTATAACATCATATTTGGCAGACTCGATTATCCAAAGGGACTTTTAATACAACAACTCACAACTGATAATTCATGCATGTTTTTGGACCCAAGCAAGCACAGATAGAACATGTAAACTTAACACAGAGAGGCTCCAGCTGGGGCTTAAACCTCAAAACCTTCTTACTGTGCAGCAACAGCCACTGTGCTGCTCCATCCATCCATCCATCCATCCATCCATCCATCCATCCATCATTTTATTTATTTACAATAAAAAGAATTAAATGACTATTTGATAACAAAAGAATCTGTCAAAATAAAATGAAGGGGCGGAGCCTGACCTCTTTGAGTGATCCACCATCAGAGAGCAGCAGCTGACGAGCCAAAGCGTCGATCTCCAGAGTGAAGCGAAAGTGAGGAGCCAGCAACTGAAAACCCCCAAAATAATGGAAAAAAGACAAATGACTACAACTCCTGAGGTGTCACAATGAAACAACAAAAACAATGTTCCGATATCTCCATCATTAATTAGCTTTAGACTCGACTGGAGGAGGAAACATACAAAAATGGATTTACAGGATTTACAGAAATGATTGTTGTAGTACAGAAACGCCTTCTCCTACAGTTCAGACTACCTTGTAAAGAGGGTGCACCATGGGAAAGTTACGCAGTGTTGCCATGGCGACGAGCTCTGACATCACATGAGTGCGTAGGAAGTGAGATCGCAGTTCATGATCGGAGAAGTCCGCAGCGCGAACAAATGTTTTAACCATCAGCCAATCAGCTTCCAGATCCTGAGGTACGAAGACTGGGTTGGTCTCGCTGGGAGACTGCTTCAGCTAGGACAGGAGACAAGGAGATGAGCAAGTAAACAAGGACACAAAGCGGGCTCAATTTGATTTTCAAGAAGGGGGAACTTGTAGGTGTGTTCCAGTTACAGAGGAATCCTGCTCCTCACCATTCCTGGTTCATCTATGCAGGGCTGCTGGAGAAGATTATGGAACAGTGTGGGCTCTGTCCTGGCTGTTGAACTTTGGACCAGCTTTGTTCCCCACTAAAATCCTAGAGGGCTCATGAGAGTTTGCCCACCCAGACCTCATGAGCTTTGTGTACTTGGAGACGGTATTGGACCGTGTCCCGTAGGCTACTCTGTGGTGGGTACTCTGGGAGTTTGGACTACTGGATCTATTGTAAGGTGTCAGTCCCTGTAAAAATAGTTTGGGGGTTGCTGGAGCTGTTCAACTGTGAAGCTGCAAGGATGAGACTCAGAACCTCCCAATCTGAAACCATGGTTCTCAATCTGAAAAGGAGGGAATGTCATCTCCAGGTCAGGAGTAAGGTTCTGTCTCAGGTGGAGGAGTTTGTCTTGTTGTGAATTTGTTCCCTGGATGCCTTACGGGTTGGTGGTTTGGTTGGCGTGTTCCAGCCAGTTTCCAGGCCTGTTCGTTCAACTAATTGGCACTACTGAACAGCACAGCACCAGGAAAAAGAGGCCTCACTCTTCAGAAAAAGAATGGATGACATCACAGGGGTTTGCCAAGGTTCTTCTCCTGCACTCGGAAGCAGAGTTGTGTCATTAACAGACCTATGCAACAAATAAAGCAATGAAACATCTAAAACATTCATGACAGCGCTTCTTAAGGAACGGAACTACCAAGCCCTGGTCCAAAGGATGCTCCCTAGACATCTCCCTGTAGAGGTGTTTCAGTTGTTCAGGCATGTCCGAAAAGGAACGAAGAGCATCAAAACTAACGAGTAAAAAGTAATGAGTGATAACTGTTTGCTGATGATATGATGTTTATGTTCAATGTCCTGATTGTTGTTCTGGAGTTTTGTTTTACTTGGTGTTTTTAGATTGGACCTCATTATTATCCCTGGATGATGAATGTTTAACAGATGCTGGTCAGTGTCTGTTAAACACTGACCAGTCAGCGGGGCACGCTCGACACGCCACCCCAATCCGAACGTTGGCGGTTCAGGAGAGGTTACCTGGATGGCGATGGGCAGCAGCTGGTTGTTGGAGTTCCTATGCAGCAGGACGATGGGAGCGGTCAAGTAATTCTGCTTCCCGTTCACCGTATTGGCTGTGAGTCCATCCAGAAGCCTGTAATCCACCAGGAAGATGTTTCCTTTCTGCAGGAGCATATAGAGAATGAATACCAGCCGCCACATGTGGCATCACTACAAATGTAGGAGTGGTGCCTCAAAAAACTATGTACACTTTAGCCATTAGCACAGCACTTCAACAGTCTTAGGAACAATATTCCGTTGATGTAAGGCACTAGGAAATGTTCAGTTCCTCTATTGACCACTAGGGTTTGGATCTAGCAATGAGTTGGTGGTGGTAGTGGCTTAGTGGTTAGCACTGTTGCCTGTCCAGGGTGTACCTACTATGCGTTGGGATAGGCTCCGACAGACCCCCGTGACCCGGAGACGGATTAAGCGGGTATGGATAATGGATGGATGGATGGATGGATGGATGGATGGATGGATGGATGGATGGATGGATGGATGGATGGATAGACTGCTACAACCAGCTCTGGCCTGGCCTGGAAAGACCTGGTGTGAAGATGGCTTGGCTGAAGCAGAGAGGGACGAGGCAGGACGCTGACCAGGCTGCTAGTTGGGCCCTCAGTCCACCAGTCAGTTGTGACAGTGACATCTTTTATGGAAACCCAATAAATGTTACACTGTTTTCGGACAAGATGACTATACCACATGTTAACAGGACTGACTCGTTATTAATGAGTTGCAGTGGAGATTAGACTATTTTCCTTCCATTTTTTCATAATTTTGCAGATAGGAGCCTTTGTGTTTTGGCCCCATTTTGAATTAAAATATATTCAAATATACTGAAAATCAAAACGCATAATCTGAAGATCAAAATCTGTAACCAAGAAATAAAAATCTCTAACCAAGAATGCAATCATCTTTCTCAGTTACTTTTCTTTTCTCTGCCTCAATTCTAAAAAACAATGCCAGTTTCATAATTGTCTTTCTCAGTTGTGCTTTTTATTTTTGTGGTTGTAATTCTGAATAAGTGTCAAATCAGCGGCACATCAATCTACAGCAGGGAGGCGGGACATACCCTAGATCTTGTAGCTCATTGGCTACTGAATGACTCAGCGCCATGCATCGACATCTGTGTAGGTAAGTTGAAACTTTGAAACTGGACTTCAGAACCTCTTCCGAGTTTGTCTGGTTCTCTTCATACAGCCATGTAGGAAAAAAGCAAAGCACGTGCTCTTTAATTACCTCCATCTCGTCCCTCAGGCTGGCCCCGCCCTCCATAGACACCCCCACTGTCTCCTCAGTAACAGCCAGATTGGCCGGGATCTCAGTGCAGCGGCAAATCAGAGTCGGGTTGGCACCATTCAGGAACTGGTATCCAAAGAACCAATCCTCCTTCCACAGACGCTCCACCAACCCTGACAAACAGATAGGAGACCTGAGGTTGCCATGGAAATAGCCAGTCAGACAAGGTGGAGAGCTGAGAAGGAAGTGGCCTCACTACAGGTCGGTGTTCCTGTCTGCCGGCAAAGCTGATGGATCTGAGAAAACCCAGACCAGCGCTGGGAGCACAGGAAGCTCTGGAGACCCAGCTCCACCAGTCTGAACAGGAGGACAACGCCAGTGAAACAGGAAGCCAATCCAAGACCCTATACATTAAAAGTCTACAAACATTTTTTGGGGGGGGGCCTACGTTTTGCTGACAGTCAGAACCATGTCCAAGGCTTTTGACACAGAAAAATGGGCCTCAGCAGGAAGTGATGTGATGTCATCACCTGACATCATCTCTGGGAGATGGTCGTCATAGCAACTCCACCTAAAAAGAAAGGTGGAATCATAAAATACCAATAAAGATAAAGATTGAATCCAAGCTCTAACATTTGTCCACATCTGCTTGTTGTTGTTCACCTGAAGCTGCGAAACAAACAACACAACTACAGGAGTCAGTGCTAACCTTTACACATTACTGCAGCCAAACTAAATATAATTTAAATGATGTCATAATCTCTGGATATATTACCGATAAGTGTGACGCCGCCGCACCAGCTCATTCGTCCTTTGGTCCAGTTCGATCGGTAGGACGTCACTGAAAACTAACTTGGCTTCAAAACAGAGAAAGAAACATAAAAATTAGTTCAACCTGAGAATTTTAGAACACAAAGCAAACAGCTACGGAAGAAAAGTAATCAGAATAAAAATATGAGATTTTTGAGGGGTTTTAACTTTTCTTCTTTTATCACTGACCCGTCGAATCCCTCAGAGCCAGCAATGTCCCACAGCTGACAAACTGGTAGCACGGAAACAGTGAGACTCCGCCCTCAGGTGTTGTCACAGCAACTTTTAAACAGTACCAGGAGCTGGTTGAGGAGGGTGGGGCTTCTAGACGCACCAATAGCAAAGCTCCGAGGCTGGTGGGACAGTGAACCAAGTATTCTGCCTAGTAACAGAGAATTTAAAATGTAATAAAATAGACCTAAAATTAACATTACGAACAAGGACACTAAATAGATCTCAGTATGAAATAATCCTTTGAATGTTTTGAGACTATTTAAGTTATCTCTCAGTTCATTTTACTTTGTCCTCTTTGGTTTTCCAGCAGCAGCAGCATGTTTCCTTCACAACTTGACAAATCTGAAAAGCAAAGTGTTAGAAATGGTTTAAAAATGTTTGTCATTTTAACTGGCTTTCATGTTTCAGGAACCAAGCAACTCACAGATTTCTCAGCCAATCGGACGGGTTTGCTGGCTCCTCTGCTGCCCACCAATTGGATGATGGTTCGGTGGGCATCGCCACAGAGGAACAAACGCTCTTGATGCACCACTACACGGTATATCACCATGGCAACTGCATAGACACACAGAAGATAACTTGTGACACTGACAGAAAAAGTGTTTTTCTGACCAAATTAAAAAAAACCCTGAATATTTTCTTTCAGTTTAATAAAAGCCCTGTGTTAACATTGATACATCCTGTGTTAGGCCTTTATTTTTGTTTTTCTAGTGTAAAACATCTCAGTATATAGACCATCTTAGTATACAGATCATCACCTGTCCACCACTGTGCTTGACAGTGGGTATTCGTTATATAAGCTGGGACATCCTCTCCTGAAAGACTGACAAATGTCTGGCCTGTTTTCCACCTGGGGGTACTTAGGATTACCCACACTGGTCAAGCATTCGAGTCTCGGTTTTGGATCAATACATAAATTCCATCCATGGATGTCCGTCTCCAAGTCACGGGGGTCTGTCAGAGCCTATCCCGACGCATAGTAGGCAAAAGGCAGGGGTCCAGGGCCACATACAAAGACACACAACCAATCACACTTACATTCACACCTACGGGCAAGCAGTACTACAGTAGTGATGTAGTCATACTAAATTAGTGATGTAGGGCAGTAGTATAGTAGTGATGTAGACCAGTACTATAGTAGTGATGTAGAGTCATACTACAGTAATGATGTAGAAAAGTACTACAGTACTGATGTAGACAGTACTATAGTAGTGATGTACAGCAGTACTATAGTAGTGATGTAGAGCAGAACTATAATAGTGATGTAGAGTCATACTATAGGAGTCATACAGAGCAATACTATAGTAGTGATGTAGAGCAGTACCATAGTAGTGATGAAGTCATACTATAGAATTGATATAGCGCAATACTATAGTAGTGATGTAGATCCGTACTATAGTAGCGATGTAGAGCAGTATTATAGTAGTGATGTAGAGTCATACTAAAGGAGTGATTAGAGGAGTACTATAGTAGTGATGTTGAGTCACACTATAGGAGTCATACAGAGCAGTAGTATAGTAGTGATGTTGAGTCACACTATAGGAGTCATACAGAGCAATACTATAGTAGCGATGTAGAGCAGTACCATAGTAGTGATGTAGTCATACTATAGTATTGATATAGCGCAATATTATAGTAGTGATGTAGATCAGTAGTATAGTAGTGATGTAGAGCAGTACTATAGTAGTGATGTAGAGCAGTACCATAGTAGTGATGTAGAGCAGTACCATAGTAGTGATGTAGTCATACTATAGTATTGATATAGCGCAATACTATAGTATTGATATAGCGCAATACTATAGCATTGATGTAGAGCAGTACTATAGCATTGATGTAGAGCAGTACCATAGTAGTGATGTAGAGCAGTACCATAGTAGTGATGTAGAGCAGTACCATAGTAGTGATGTAGAGCAGTAGTATAGTAGTGATGTAGAGCAGTAGTATAGTAGTGATGTAGAGCAGTACTATAGTAGTAATGTAGAGCTATACTAAAGCAGTGATGTAGAGCAGTACTATAGTAGTAATGTAGAGTCATACTAAAGTACTGATGTAGAGCAGTACTATAGTAGTAATGTAGAGTCATACTAAAGCAGTGATGTAGAGCAGTAGTATAGTAGTGATGTAGAGCAGTAGTATAGTAGTGATGTAGAGCAGTACTATAGTAGTGATGTAGAGTCATACTAAAGGAGTGATTAGAGCAGTACTATAGTAGTGATGTAGAGCAGTAGTATAGTAGTGATGTAGAGCAGTACTCTAGTAGTGATGTTGAGTCATACTATAGGAGTCATACAGAGCAATAGCGATGTAGAGCAGTACCATAGTAGTGATGTAGTCATACTATAGTATTGATATAACGCAATACTATAGTAGTGATGTAGATCAGTACTATAGTACTGATGTAGAGTCATACTAAAGGAGTGATTAGAGCAGTACTATAGTAGTGATGTAGAGCAGTACTATAGTAGTAATGTAGAGTCATAATAAAGAAGTGATGTAGAGCAGTAGTATAGTAGTGATGTAGAGCAGTACTATAGTAGTAATGTAGAGTCATAATAAAGCAGTGATGTAGAGCAGTACCATAGTAGTAATGTAGAGTCATACTAAAGAAGTGATGTAGAGCAGTACTATAGTAGTGATGTAGAGCAGTACCATAGTAGTGATGTAGTCATACTATAGTATTGATATAGCGCAATACTATAGTAGTGATGTAGAGCAGTACTATAGTAGTAATGTAGAGTCATACTAAAGCAGTGATGTAGAGCAGTACTATAGTAGTGATGTTGTCATACTATAGTACTGATGTAGAGTCATACTAAAGGAGTGATTAGAGCAGTACTATAGTAGTGATGTAGAGCAGTAGTATAGTAGTGATGTGGAGCAGTAGTATAGTAGTGATGTGGAGCAGTACTATAGTAGTAATGTAGAGTCATACTAAAGAAGTGATGTAGAGCAGTACCATAGTAGTAATGTAGAGTCATACTAAAGAAGTGATGTAGAGCAGTACCATAGTAGTGATGTAGAGCAGTAGTATAGTAGTGATGTAGAGCAGTACTATAGTAGTAATGTAGAGTCATACTAAAGAAGTGATGTAGAGCAGTACTATAGTAGTGATGTAGAGTCATACTAAAGTAGTGATGTAGAGCAGTAGTACTCACCGCTGATGAAGTCCTGAGCCAATGGATTCCATACGGTCTGAGATCAGAAATAAAAACTGCTGCTTTTGTCAATATTTATTCTTTTACATTTCTGCAGAGTTCAGCGTGTCAACTGCATGTTGATCATTCCTCAGATTAATTATTAATGAGCACACACACATACACACAGTCCTGTGCTGCTATGTTTAAGAGGACTTTGCACTGACTTCTGTTCCAACTCATCATCATTCGACCCCACAAGGACTACTGATCCCGAAATGTTTTGTGATGATACCAGAGAACTGGACACGCCACCTGTAACATCACCCGGAGCTTTCTGGAGAATGCTGAAGCCCCTTTTTCCACCCAGCCCTAGTTACTCCTAAAGTGGGTGGAATGAACAGGTCTGGAAGCTGACTGGAAAACATCCACCTTTTTCCCAGGTTCCACAGGTTTGCTATATTAACTCGACTTAGCGCACACTAACATATGCTTCCACCTGTTATTAATTTACATTCAGATCAAATCTGTCCAATCATCCTCATCTCCAGTGTGGCTACTGTGACAACATCTAAAACAGGTGCTGCCAGAGCTGACACCAGGGCTGGGCTTTTTAGGGCTGCGTCCCAGCGGAGGTCTGGGAAACCTGAAAGGGTCCAGAGCAACCTGGACTATGGTCCTGCTGGAGGAGCCAGTTGTTCCAGCTGCCGCCAGGGCTAGTGGCAGACAATCTTGCTTTTTTCTTTTTTAAATTTTTCTCAAGGAATTTCCTCCGTCACCACTGCAGATTCTTGTCCTCAAGTCGCCCTAAAACACCGTCAGCCTCACTACGGTGAGATAGCTAGATTTATTTTACCCGCTCAACTTCTGATGTCTGGTTGTGGTTCTTTGAGTTTCTCTGTGTTCTCACCTCCGGCCCTTCAGGCCCTGTGTTTGGTCCTGTCAGTCATCCCTCCCCTCCTGGTCTGTTGTCAGTTTCACAGTGATGCTGGTTCATTTTCATTTTCTCAGTCTCGTTTGTTCGTTTTCATTCTTCAGTCCTGCTGATTTGCTGTCAAAGTCTGTCTTTAGTTTGCTTTAATTATTTTACTTCCTTTACCCAATCTGGCCTGATCATTTGCACCTGTGCCTCTTTGCCCCGTGGCGTGGTTTCGTTTGAGATTCTCTTTGGATTGCTTGTTTATTGCGTTCCCTAGTGGTGGCAGGCACTCAGTGTTTCCAAGTGGTTGTTCTGACATGTTTACAAGGGATCAGATCCCTTCAGCGAAGCTGGAACGTGGGGTCTATTCAGCCCTGTGGCTGTAAATCAGCCGAACACTGTTTAATCTGGCCCACATTTGGCGTGCGTGTTGCGTGTTGTTTTAGAGGCCTCGGATTCCTGTGCCTGATCGGTCCCACTCTGAACAGATTCATAATCAGTATTTACTCATAGTCATAGCCACCATGTGGTGAAAGGAAGAAACTTGCTTAACTTTTGGATGTGCAGTGCCTCTCAGAATGATCAGATGTCTCAAACCTTTGGTGGAAACACTTAAGAAGACACCTCACTGAAATAATGGTGAGTGTACGTTTAGGGGGCGTAGCCATCATGGCGTTTTCATAGAACCTCATTAATGTAATACAGGTGTATGTGAGGAAGTAGGTGGCACCTGGGGGCAGTGGCCTTAGGTACGAGGGCCCGATCAATACCATGACAGCTTTAATTTTATTTCTCCTGCTGATCCATTTTACTAAACAGGGCAGTCAGACAGCCAGCAACAACCTTTTACATGGCACGACCTGTTTTTAAATCTGTGTCGACTCTAGCCAATTGTTTCTTAATTTAATCTTATAACTTCTCTGTGTTCTTCCGTGAATCTGTGAACGCTGCCATCCACACACACTTGTTTTCCTTAGTCTGTAAGATAACGAGCGCGTCATGTTGTTCCGTCACTGCTGTGAGGCATCTTTATCTCGGCCTAAATGCACCATCGTATCACATCCCATATCAGCAGTTTCACTGCAATCAGAGTCAAATGAACTGGAAAAATTCCAGTAATTGTTGAAAAACCTGGGAACTTTTCTTCTGATCTGAGCAGCATTCAGCACTTTTTAATCGCTTTCTCTTTGTAGTTTCTGAGCATTTCTTGTCCCCCAAACTTTAAACAAACTTGTAGCAGGAGATGTCAGAGGAGATTTTTGTTTTGTTTTTGAGCTGGTTACTCCTGCTTTGTCTCCTGGATTCAAGTCCTGATTTTACTCGGTAGTTTAAATTGCAGCAGCTTTATTTCGATAGTTTTCATGCTCTTCACACTTCTGTACTCACACAGGTTGCTCTCCTCAAGGAGGAAACGTCAGAAGATCTTGGGATCTGAGGATTTCGCTCCGTATTTTAGAACAGGGAATCCAGAACAGTGCCGCTCTACTGGCAGCTCTGTTCAATTGCGTCCTTTCTATCATTTCATGATTTTTTTTTTTTTACTGAGCTTTTTTTTTGTGTTATATTGTTTTGTTTTTTTTTATTTTTAAACATTGGGGATTTTTTGAGGGGCAGAGGGGTTAAAACATTTTTCCATGTAGGTTTGCTCGATGTTTGCCAAGTGTTTCTGATGGGAATTCTGGCACTTATTAACATTATTGATGATGATCATTCATGATATTGGAGAATTATTTGCATGTGGAAGCAGCGTATTAGCTCAGAAAATGATTTCAAAGAAGACCTGAAGAGGAGAGGGCAAAGATGAGAGAATGACAAATTGGAAAGAAAAGATTTGAAAGAATTTTCTTTTCTCCTGGATCGTGTGTTAGAAGTCCAAAAACCTTTCGCTTTTAAATTCCAGTGAAACAGAGGTTATTGTTTTTTGGCCCAAACATCTTTGGAATGGATTTGTTGATTTTTCAATGGCCTCCAGTACAGCTGAGAGAAACCTTGGAGTTATTTTTGTTTTTTTTTAATCAGAATTTGTCATTTAAACAGCATATTAATCAGATTTGTACAACTGTGTTTTTCCATCTCTGTAATATCCCAAAGATTAGGAGCATCCTCTCCCAGAGTGATGCTGGAAAACTAATTCATGCGTTCGTATCTTCTAGACTAGATTACTGTAACGTGTTGTTGGCTGGATGTCCAAGTAATTCTCTGAACAGCCTCCAGCTGATCCAAAATGCAGCAGCGCGAGTGCTGACAGGAATCAACAAGAGAGACCACGTTTCTCCACGTTTAGCTTCCCTCTCAGAATCTCAGAAACTCAGAATCCAGTTCAAAATTTTATTACTTGTGTTTAAAGTCCTAATAGATCAAGCTCCTCATTATCTACAAGACCTGATAGATCCATATGTTCCTAACAGAGTTCTCCGTTCTCAGAGTGCAGGTTTACTCGAAGTTCCTAGAAGATCCAAATGTAGATTTGGAGGATGGGTCTTCTGTTATCAGGAACCATCACTCTGGAACCAACTTCCAGTTTGAGTTCAGGAGGCTGACACCACCTCCACCTTTAAAACTAAACTTAAAACATTTCTGTTTAATAAAGTATATAGTTAGTACTTCAGTGTGTTAGGACCAGTAGTCACAGCAGCAGCTGCAGGTCCAGACCAGAGCAGCTGGTCTTCAACACAGCTTCATCCCAGAATACTCCTGTAGACCTGCTGCAGGGGGACACCAACATGATCCACTGACTGGTGCCCCTCACCTCCTCTGTTTCTCTTTCTCTTCTTCACCTCAATCCTCAGTTATTAATTAGAAGTATCTCATCAGTATAATTGTTCTCCATTGTTCTTGTAGTTTGTTGTGCTGGTCTGTCTCCTCTTTTTCTCTTCTGCACATGTTTGCAGACCAGAACCTCAGGAGGTGCTTGCTGACCTGCAGTCCCACCCTCTGACCACCTCAGTGTCTGCTGTCTACACCTGTTTACATGGTCGTCTCTGTAGTCCACAACTAACCATGAATCAGTCATATATACATGGAAGTCTCAGTTCTGCTGCTGATGGATAATTATACTAATGTATCCTGTCTTTTGTACCTTTGACAACATATCTGTGTCTCTCCTCTATCTGTTCTTCATACCCCCCCCTCCTCCTTTTTTTTTAATCCTCTACCAGGCTGGTCTTCGGCAGGAGGGTCCTACTAATCTAGGTCCTGATAAAAGTTTCTTCCTCTTAAAGGAGTTTTTTTTATTGGGACTGTTTCTTTAATAGATTGTTCGAGGGTCATGTTCTGGGTCTCTGAAAAGCACCTAGAGACTTGTATTGTAATAAACACTAAATAAAACTGAACTGAAAAATTAGATGAGTATGTTCCTCAAGATGTATCTGCAGGCACATGTTTTGGACTCCAGCATCTTTCAACGTGGATTTGAATAGTCCAGGTGTATGAAAGTCTTCAGACAGACAGAAGTGGGTTAGGGCTTCTTCAGTTCTTATTTCTTCTTCAGACTGTTTTGATCTATTCTGTCTACTGACAGGGTCTACTAGCTCTTTTGCCTCAAAACTAGAAGGTTCCTGCTTTGGATTCCAGCAGGAATCATTCTATGTCAAGTTTTCATGTTCTCTCCATCCTTGCATGGATTTCCCCAGGTTCTGTGGTTCCCTCCCACTGTCCAAAACATTCTAAACTGTTTGTAGAAGAGACTGAAAGTTAAGCGGATGGATGGATGGATGGATGGATGGATGGATGGATGGATGGATGGATGGATGGATGGATGGATGGATGTATAATATGCCAGCTCATCTTAATTCGCGTTAACAAGGTTTATATTTTCCAGCTCAGCTTGAATTTGAACATCAGATCCACAAATGTCAGCTGCGTTCTGCGTTAAGAGTGACAGATGAACACGTCGCCATAATCACCCTCACAGCTCTGAACTCCTCCATCACTGCACGTTACACTATAAACCCTATCAAAAAGCCGTGCCCGAGCGCGTGCACAGTCAAAGCTCTGGCTGTGGTGGGCGATTTGGTGTAAACGTTAGTCTCCACAATGGATCAGAACCCAGTACAGCTGCATCTGCGTTCAAGCTTCTCCTAATCTGGTGTTTGTCTCCGAGATGGCGGCGGCCGAAAAAACTTATCAAACTGTCACTGAGATATGTCCCAAATGCAGATACAGACAGATGAAGGAGAGTTCCCGCTGCTTCATGTCAGCTCAGTCTAACAGCTCTTAACTGGTTTCTACTATTTCTTCTCACTTTACGCCCTCGTACACATCACTTCCAGCCGCGCGTGCACAGCAGCGGTGTCCCCTCAGCAGGTGTGTTCAGGTGTCCAGGACCACCTTCCAGCCTCGGGTGCGGCGGGGCTTCCAGCAGCCTCCGACCGCTCCTCGGTGCGTCCCGGCTGAGAGAAGCGCGGCGGGCCGGACTGCGTCAGAGGATGACGTTGTGGCTCTGGCTCGCTTCTGTAGCTCTGGTCCGACTCGGATTGGCTCGAGAAGAGGCTGTGCCGGTGTGGGAGTTCGGAAACGGTAAGGAGACACAAAGTTCCCGGTGTTGTCCCGAACAATGCATCCCTGCCGTGAACCCCCCTCTCAAGGAGCGCAGTGACTGGGACCAACAGGGACAGATTTACTGGAAGGTGCAGAACATGCATCCCCTTTAAACTCTGACACACAATTGATTTAACAACCACCAAATACACAACATCCATCAATGATCGTGGTCTGAGTGCACTCTTTAAAGTTAAAAATACTGGAGCCGACATGGACAGATGTGTCATTTACTGTGTTGTAGTGGTGAACTAAACTATTTGCCATCTGTCCAGGGCTTTTAAACTGTCCTACTCAGATGCAGGTTATTGCTTAACTGTAATGTTCGGTCTCAATAGTTTTACCATGCATCCTTACATCGACATCGGGGCTTTTCACTGCAGGGCTGCATTTTTCGGTACTACACCTGTCGCATTCGGGTAAATGTTGCCCTAACAGACAGACAGCAGGGGTCACCGTGGAAACAGTTGAGACAGACGGACAGCCTGAAGCTGCGTTTAAGCCGCTATGGTCATCCGTCACTGCGTTTCATGATTGATTCTGGGAATGGAGCTGAAAGTCATGTGAAGCTGCTGGAAAATGTAACGCTCATTGATCACTGGCTTAAACTTCATCCCCCAATTTTAGATGTTAGGGCAGAAACAGTTTTCAGCTCTGTGCTAAATCTGTAGGACCAGGACCTTTCTAGTTCTTTGGGCCCCCAGCAGGGTTCTAGGGAGCGTTTATATTATAAACCTGCAGAGATGGAGGAGTTCAGATACTTCAAGAGGATCCTGCTGAACTACCACCCATCACATGACCTGATGGGTGGTCAAACCATGAAACACCAAACACTGAGATGAGTCAATGTTGGGTTATACAGTTTGAGATGGAGCTGATGGATGGAATGATAATAAAAGGATAATGCATGGATGGGTTGATGGATGATAGATGGAATATTAATGATGATGGATGGTTACAGGACCAGACTGGAGCAGCTGGTCTTCAACACAGCTTCATCCTGGATCTGCTGCTGTAGACCTGCTGCAGGGGGACCCCAACATGATCCACTGACTGGTGTCCCTCACCTCCTCTGTTTCTCTTTCCCTTCTTCAGCTCAATCCTCAGTTATTAACAGTATCTCATAAGTACAATTGTTCTCCATTGTTCTTGTAGTTTGTTGTGCTGGTCTGTCTCCTCTTTTTCTCTTCTGTACATGTTTGCAGACCAGAACCTCAGGAGCTGCATGCTGACCTGCAGTCCCACCTCTGACCACCTCAGTGTCTGCTGTCTTTACCTGTTTATATAGTCGTCTCAGTAGTCCACCAACTAACCATATATCAGTCATATATACATAAAACTCTTAGTAATAATTAGTTAGTAATAATTGCTCGGGGCTCATGTTCTGGGTCTTTGGAAAGAACCTAGAAACAACTTGTATTGTTACGTTTTTTTTCTTCAATTCCGGAAAGATGGATGGATGGATGGATGGATGGATGGATGGATGGATGGATGGATGGTTTATGACGATGGATGGAGGGATGGATGGATGGATGGATGGATGGATGGATGGATGGATGGTTTATGACGATGGATGGATGGATGGATGGATGGATGGATGGATGGATGGATGGATGGATGGATGGATGGATGGATGGATGGTTTATGACGATGGATGGATGGATGGATGGATGGATGGATGGATGGATGGATGGATGGATGGATGGATGGATGGATGGATGGTTTACAACGATGGATGGGTGGTGAATGGCTGATGGATCCAGATGTTAAGTTTGTGTCTTCAGTTCCAGATGGAGCCCATGTGTCAGATTTCGGCCGGCCTCAGTTTCGCTGTGGCGACACATCGATGTCTCTTCGCTTCTCGTTCATCCGACACGCTGACATCTGTTTGCAAGGTGAGTTTGATTCGTCCACCAGCTGCAGCTGCTTCAACTCCTCCACTTTACTCAGTCAAGGGAGACATAGATATACTCATCAGTTAACAGATAATTAGTCCTTAATCACCTGTTAATTGAGTTGTTCATGCTGATAGCAGCATCTGGAATGAATATACTGAATGATAGATGAAACAAGACTTTATTGTCATTGTATCAAGATACAATTAAAATCTGTTTGGCAGCTCCCAGACAGGTGCAGTATAATCTACATAAGACATAAAATATGTGAAAATACAATATAACACACTATACAGTAACAAAAAGGACATTTATAGAGACGATATATGTGAGGATGTAATGTTTGTACCTCGTCTGCTGGTTTACTTCTCCACACAGTTTTCTTGCAGTTTTTCCAAACATATCAGAGTAAACAGATGGTTTGGTCCACTCATGGCACACATCTATAGGGTTTTCTGCTCCAAAATCGGTCTTGACCGATGGTGTTGATTCAGGATGACTGTGGCGTCCTGAACTCAGCCACAAACCTTTAGATCAACCTCAGAATACTTGTCATAATCCACATCCCAACATAGAAAACAACCCAGATCAGGACCAGCTCATAGTCTTTGGGCCACATCTGTCCCAGTGCCATAACAGAGACATAAATACCAAATGGCAGTCCACAACAGGCTCGACTGGATCTGCTTATGATGTAGTCCCAGTGAGAGGAAGCAAGATTTGAAGAGCGAAGTGCATCTTAACCAGTATTTGATGGTTTTTCTGTGAGAAGAAAGTACAGTGCTGGGAGCCAAAATGAGTCTCTGTGGCCTAAACGTGATTCTGGTGCCACATGCTCTCGTGATCGTAATTTGATCTCAGCTGTCTTTGCAGTGAAGCCCTGCCCCCCCCATGGACCCTCTGACTGTTGAAGCGAACGCTTGAAAGACCATCCTGACTTTACAGATTTTACATTTTTGAGATGATTTGATGGTACAAATGTCTTTTTATTATTTATTTGAGATGTAACTGATTATGTCACTGATCAGAAACCATTAGATCCTCGTTAACTCATCAGGAATAAATAGATTTAGTGCAGCTCTAAACGCTGCAGAGGTCCACTGTGTGTTGGCCTCAAAGTCCAAGTTTAGTGGTGAGAGTGTTGCATTTCTGTCAGAAATCACTGAGATGAGTCGCGTGTGTTTCATGTTGGTGGCGTGTCTGCAGACGGGAGGAACGTGTGGTCCCAGCCGGATGGATGTGCTGGTTCTGTCAGGACCTTCAAGCCGTGGCTGCTGCTGGAGCTGCCTTACACCAGCTGCCACCTGGATTCTCAGGTAAAGGTGGACCATGCTTCTCACCTCCAGTTCCTTATTGATGAAAAAAGGCTCCTGATAGAAAAAAAAACAACATTTTCAACAGATACAAAAATAAAATAATCATGGTTTCAAATCTTGGCTAAAACATCTGTTCTTTATGACAGTGTTTGGTATGATCATAACCTTTCTAGGTTCATGAAACAAGACAGCAGAAGGAAACCTTTGGTGTGTTTAAACTTCATTGTGAAGACCATTTGTAATATGCTTTTCTTCTCTTCAGATTTCTGGTGGACGATCATCTCACCAGCTGACTCTGCATTACTTCGACCACCTGAAGCAGACAAACCTGTCGGCTGTGATCACCTGTGAGAACAGATCGCGCCACCTGGATCCTGCTCTGGTGAGCTGCGGATCCACAAACATCAAAGTGAAGCTGCCTTTGGGAACAGAAATTCTCAGAATAAAAGCTGTGGGTGAAGATACAACACACAGGAAGATCCAAACAGCAACTCCAACTGAAATGATTGTGGAGATGCATAGAGCACCAAACACGGTAAGGATGCTCCTAAACTGTAACCTAACTGGAAAACTTTGGAAGGAACTAACAAGTGAATTTTTTGCAGGATTCTGTCTATGAAATAATTTATTCTGACTCGGCCGCCAGAGTGCTCTTGGTCCTGGTGGACTGCAGAAAAGGAGACGATCAGCCAGTCACATCCATCAGCCACACCACTGATGCTCCAAACAGGACCACTAAAGTTCCAATGACCACAACGAGTTCTTTGAATTTCATGCGTGTCTCTAAGCCAATCATTGATACTGCCGCAATCATGCGGGCCCTTTCGTCCAACAACACTTTGACTTCCACTTTTAGTAAAGCATCTTCAACAACTGAAACTTTGTCCCCAGCTTTCACCAAAACAGCTGACATTCCCACCAGCACTGCTGCTCCTGCCGCCAGCGCCGCAGATCTGACCATCGCCACTAATGTTCCCACCAACCAAACAGTTTCTGAAACTCTTCCCTCCATTTTTGATGCTGTTGCTCTAACTGGTACTACAGAAAATCCGACTTCCATGAATCCTACTTTGACAACTTTGAAAGGTATTCCTACAGCCTCTGATGCTCCGACAACTTCCTCAGTTACCATCTCTACCACTGATGCGTCATCAAACACTGTAGCCCATATGAGCAGCTCTGACATGCCACCTTCTTATACTATCACCCGAACTAGACCCACTGATACTCCAACTGCTTCAAACAGCATCACAGTTTTCACCACCACAAATGACATACAATCTTTGACCACTGATATTCCTAACCCAACTACAGGCTTTGCCATATTTTCCTCTAAAACACTTGCTTATGTTCTAGCGGCCAGAAATGGGTCCTTATTAACTTTCAGAACTCCTACCACTAAGACTGGTGCCACAATTAGAACCACTAACACTCTTACAACGACCACCAGTGGCATTCCAACAAGCACCACTGTTACTCCAACTACCAGCCTCTTTCTCCGCCCCATCGATGGGAATTCCACTAACAGCACTTATGTTTTGGCAACACTGGGAAATCCAACCACCAAAACTAGCAGCCCTGCTACAACCACTGATGCTCCAAGAGGTCTAGTTAGCAGAAGATCTTCTGCTACCACAACTAATATTCCAACTTTGAACACTCGTGGTCCCATCGTGACCAGAGGCTTCACAATATCGTCCCCTAGCACATCTGCTGACGTTCCAACTGCCACAAACGAGTTCTTGTCAACCTACACAGCCCCCATCACTAATACTGATGCCACAGCCACCACCAATGCAACTCCAACAAGCAGCATCGATGCTCCAACTACCAGCCTTTTCCTCAGGACCATCGATGACAGTCCCACTAGCAGCACTGACTCTTTGGCGATATATAAAAACCCCATCACTAAAACTAGCATCGCTGCTACAGCCGCTGATAATCTGACAGCCTCCACACACCCAGTGACCTCAACCAGTGCTCCAACATCCACCACTGTTGACTTGACAAACAATAGTGACAATCAGACTTTTGCTGTTATCAACCCAGCTTCCACAAGAGCCACCACAATCACCACTGTTATTCCCAAATCTACGACTGGCTCCCTTAGAACAGTTTTCCAAACCACCAGGCCTGACAATACAAGTCTAACTACACTGTCCTTCACCACAATAACTGATGCTCTAATTTCAATCACAGAGTCTCCAACTACATCAAGAGATAATAATACCTCCATTAGCTCATTTGAAACTACTAAGGATGCTTTAAAATCAACTTCAGAATCCATAACAAGTCTTAAAGGTCTGGCATCCACCACTGACATGTTAACACCTACTGCTGTTCCTTCAATTCCAACTGCATCCATCAACACCCTTATCGATGCTTCTACCAACATTAAACCCACTATGACAAATGGCAATCCTGGTGATTGGAATTCTGTGGCCAACACCCCTAATGATTGGACTGCCACAAACACCAACACTGCTCACTGGACCGCAACTACCAGCAACACCAGTGATTGGACTGTGACAATTAGTGATTGGATGACCACAAACAAAACTACTGGTGATTTTATGGCCAAAAGCAACACCACTGTTGATAGGACTGTTACAACCACCACCGTGGCAGAATGGACTTTTGCAACCAACAACACTGGTGATAGGGCTGCCACAAGCAGCTGGACTGATGACTGGATGTTCATAACCACCACTGATGACTGGATGTCTACAACCACCAGTAATGGTTTGTGGACTGAAAATCAATCAGTTGAAACTGAAACCAAAATCACTGACAACTGGACTCTTGAAACCAACACTGATAATGGTTTGTCTGCTGACACCAACTTCACTGAAAATTGGACTACCGAAACCAGTGCCAATGATGGTTTGTCTTCTAACAACAACTTCACCAATGACTGGACTCCCACAACCATCACCAATGATGGTTTGTCTACTGACACCAACTTAACAGACAACTGGATTACCTTAGTGAACACCAATGATGGTTTGTCAACTGAAACCCACTTAAGTAAAAATTTGACTGCCTCAACAAACACAGATGACGGTTTTTCTACTGAAACCACCTTCATTGACAATATTACTGCCACAACCAGCACCAACTACAATTTGTCTGCTTACGTCAATTTAACTGACAACTGGACTACCTTAATCAACACAAATGATGGTTTGTCAACTCAAACCCACTTCAGTAAAAATTTGACTGCCTCAACAAACACAGATGATGGTTTTTCTACTGAAATCACCTTCATTGACAATATTACTGCCACAACCAACATCTATGTTGGTTTGTCTGCTGACACCAGCGTCACTGACAATTGGACTGCCCCAACCATCACCAATGCCAGTTTGTCTGCTGACACCAACTTCACTGACAATTGGACTGCTACAACCAACACTGATTCCAGGACATCTGAATCCAACTTCACTGGCAATTGGACTGCCACAACCAACACTGATGATGGTTTGTCTGCTGACACCAACTTCACTGACAATTTGACTGCCGTAATTATTACCAGTGATGGGTTTTTTTCTGGAACCAACTTCAATCATAGTTGGACTGCAGTAACAATTGCCAATGACGTATTGGCTGCTGAAACCAACTTCAATGCCAATTGGACCTCCACAACCAACACTGATGCCAGTTTGTCTGCTGACACGAAATTCGCTGACAATTGGATGGCCTTAACCACTGCTAATTATAATGTTTCTTCTGACACCAACTTCACTGAAATTGATATTGCTATAACCAACACCAATGACGGTCTTTCTGCTGAAACCAACTTTTCCAACAATTGGACTGCCGCAACCAACACCGATGCCGGTTTTACTGCTTATACCAACTTCACTGACAATTGGAGCACCGCGATCAACACCATTGTCAATTTGCCTGATGATACCAACTTAACCAACAATTGGACAGCCAAAACCAACACTGATGATGGTTTGTCTGCTGACACCAACTTCACTGACAATTTGACTGTCGTGATTACTACCAATGATGGGATTTTTTCTGGAACCAACTTCATTCATAGTTGGCCTGCAGTAACAATTGCCAATGAAGTGTTGGCTGCTGAAACCAACTTCAATGTAAATTGGAATTCAACAACCAACACGAATGACAGTTTGTCTGCTGACACCAACTTCACTGACAATTGGATGGCCATAACCACTGCTAAATATGATGTTTCTTCTGATATCAACTTCACTGAAAGTGGTATTGCTATAACCAACACCAATGATGGTTCTTCTGCTGAAACTAACTTTTCCAACAATTGGACTGCCACAATCAACACCAATGACGGTTTGTCTACTGAGACCAACTTAACTCGCAATTGGACTTCAGTCATCAACCCCAATGCTGGTTTGTTTTCTAACACCAACTTCACCAACGATTGGACTACTACAACCAACACTGATTCCGGATCATCTGCTGACACCAACTTAACTGACAATAGGATGGTCTTAACCACTGCTAATTATAATGTTTCTTCTGATATCAACTTCACTGAAAGTGGTATTGTTATAACCAACACCAATGATGGTTCGTCTGCTGAAACTAACTTTTCCAACAACTGGACTGCCACAACCAACATCGATGCTGGTTTATTTGCTGACACCAGCATCACTGACAATTTGACTGCCACAACCATCACCAATGCCAGTTTGTCTGCTGACACCAACTTCACTGACAATTGGACTGCTACAACCAATACTGATTCTGGATCGTCTGCTGACTCCAGCGTCACTGACAATTGGATGGCCATAACCACTGCCAATGACGGTCCGTCTGCTGAAACCAATTTTTCCAACAATTGGACTGCCACAACCAACACTGATGATGGTTTGTCTGCTTACATCAACTTCACTGACAGTTGGACTGTAGTCAACAACACCAATGCCATTTTGTCAGCTGAAATCAACTTCACTGACAATTGGATCAGTGGGATCAACACCGATGACAGCTTGTCTGCTGACACCAACTTCACTGACAATTTAACTGCCGTAATTACTACCAATGATGGGTTTTTTTCTGGAAACAACTTCAATCATAGTTGGACAGCAGTAACAATTGCCAATGACGTATTGGCTACTGAAACCAACTTTAATGCCAATTGGACTGCTACAACCAACACCAATGACGGTTTGTCTGCTTACATCAACTTCACTAACAATTGGACTGTAGTCAACAACACCAATGAAAGTTTGTCAGCTGAAACCAACTTCACTGACAATTGGAGTGTAGTCACCAACACCAATGAAAGTTTGTCTGCTGACAACAACTTTAGTGAAAATTGGACTGCACCAACCAACACCAATGCTGGTTTTTCTGCTGAAACCAACTTCACTGACACTTGGACTGCCACAACCAACACCAATGCCAGTTTGTCTGCTGAAACCAACATTACTGACAATTTAACTACTACAACCAACACCAATGCTGGTTTTTCTGCTGAAACCAACTTCACTGACACTTGGAGCACTGTGATCATCTCTGATGACAGTTTGTCTGCTGAAACCAACTTAACCAGCAATTGGACTGTAGTCATCAACACCAATGAAGGTTTCTCTGCTGAAACCAACTTCTCTCAAAATTGGACTACCACAAACAACACTGATAATGGTTTGTCTGCTGACACCAACTTAACCGACAATTGGAGTGTAGTCACCAACACTAATGCCAGTTTGTCTGCTGACACCAACTTCACTAACAATTGGACTGCCACAACCACCACCGATGAAGGTTTTTCTGCTGAAACCCACTTAAACAACAATTGGACTGTAATTACCAACACAGATGCGCTGTTGTCTGCTCAAAGCAACTTCACTGACAATTGGACTGTAGTCACCGACACCAATGCCAGTTTGTCTGCTGAAACAAATTTCGCCGACAATTGGACAACCTTAATCAACACAAATGATGGTTCGTTAACTGAAAGCCACTTCAGTAAAAATTTGACTGCCTCAACAAACACAGATGATGGGTTTTCTACTGAAACCACCTTTATTGACAATATTACTGCCACAACCAACCCCGATGCCGGTTTGTCTACTGAAACCACCGTCACTGACAATTGGGTTGCCATAACCAACACCAATGACAGTTTGTTTACTGAAACCACCTTCACTGACAATTGGACTCTCACAACCAACACCAATGACGGTTTGTCTGCTTACATAAACAATTGGACTGTAGTCACCTACACCAATGCCAGTTTGTCTGCTGAAACCAACTTAACCAGCAATTGGACTGATAATGGTTTGTCTGCTGAAACCAACTACACTGACAATTGGACTGCTACAACCAACACCAATGACGGTTTGTCTGCTGAAACCCACTTAAACAACACTTGGACTGTAGTTACCAACACCGATGCGATTTTTTCTGCTGAAAGCAACTTCATTGACAATTGGACTGTAGTCATCAACACCAATGCCAGTTTGTCTGATGAAACCAACTTCAATCACAATTGGACTTCCACAACCAACACTGATAATAGTTTTTCTGCTGAAACCAACTTAACCGATAATTGGACTGCCACAACCAACACCAGTGTCAGTTCTTCTGCTGACACCAACTTCACTGACAATTGGAGCAGTGGGATCAACACCGATGGCAGTCTGTCTGCTGACACCAACTTAACAGATAATTGGACTGTTGTCACCAACACCAATGTCAGTGTGTCTGCTGAAACCAACTTCACTGACAATTGGACTGTTGTCACCAACACCAATGTCAGTTTGTCTGCTGAAACCAACTTCACTGACAATTGGACTGTTGTCACCAACACCAATGTCAGTGTGTCTGCTGACACCAACTTAACCGACAATTGGACTGTTGTCACCAACACCAATGTCAGTGTGTCTGCTGAAACCAATTTCACTGACAATTTGACTGCCATAATCACTTCCAATGATGGGTTTTCCTCTGAAACTAATTTTAGTACCAACTGGACTTCAGTAACAATTGCCAATGACGTATTGGCTGTTGAAACCAACTTCAATACCAATTGGACTGCAAACACCAACACCGGTGTCAATTTGTCTGCTGACACCAACTTCACTGATAATTGGACTGTTGTCACCAACACCAATGCCAGTTTGTCTGCTGAAACCAACTTCACTGACAATTGGGGCAGTGGGATCAACACCGATGACAGTCTGTCTGCTGACACCAACTTAACCGACAATTGGACTGTTGTGACCAACACCAATGCCAGTTTGTCTGCTGAAACCAACTTCACTGACAATTGGACTGTAGTCAACAACACCAATGCCAGTGTGTCTGCTGACACCAACTTCACTGACAATTGGGGCAGTGGGATCAACACCGATGACAGTCTGTCTGCTGACACCAACTTAACCGACAATTGGACTGTTGTCAACTACACCAATGCCAGTTTGTCTGCTGAAACCAACATCACTGACAATTGGAGCAGTGGGATCATCATCAACGACAGTCTGTCTGCTGATACCAACTTAACCGACAATTGGACTGCCATAATCACTTCCAATGATGGTTTTTCTTCTGAAACTAATTTTAGTACCAACTGGACTTCAGTAACATTTGCCAATGACGTATTGGCTGCTGAAACCAACTTCAATACCAATTGGACTGCAAACACCAACACCGGTGTCAATTTGTCTGCTGACACCAACTTCACTGATAATTGGACTGTTGTCACCAACACCAATGCCAGTTTGTCTGCTGAAACCAACTTCACTGACAATTGGGGCAGTGGGATCAACACCGATGACAGTCTGTCTGCTGACACCAACTTAACCGACAATTGGACTGTTATCAACTACACCAATGCCAGTTTGTCTGCTGAAACCAACATCACTGACAATTGGAGCAGTGGGATCATCATCAACGACGGTCTGTCTGCTGACACCAACTTAACCGACAATTGGACTGCCATAATCACTTCCAATGATGGTTTTTCTTCTGAAACTAATTTTAGTACCAACTGGACTTCAGTAACATTTGCCAATGACGTATTGGCTGCTGAAACCAACTTCAATACCAATTGGACTACAACAACCAACACCGGTGTCAATTTGTCTGCTGACACCAACTTCACTGACAATTGGACTGTTGTCACCAACACCAATGCCAGTTTGTCTGCTGAAACCAACTTCACTGACAATTGGGGCAGTGGGATCAACACCGATGACAGTCTGTCTGCTGACACCAACTTAACCGACAATTGGACTGTTGTGACCAACACCAATGCCAGTTTGTCTGCTGAAACCAACTTCACTGACAATTGGACTGTAGTCAACAACACCAATGCCAGTGTGTCTGCTGACACCAACTTCACTGACAATTGGGGCAGTGGGATCAACACCGATGACAGTCTGTCTGCTGACACCAACTTAACCGACAATTGGACTGTTATCAACTACACCAATGCCAGTTTGTCTGCTGAAACCAACTTCACTGACAATTGGAGCAGTGGGATCATCATCAACGACGGTCTGTCTGCTGACACCAACTTAACCGACAATTGGACTGCCATAATCACTGACAATGATGGTTTTTCTTCTGAAACTAATTTTAGTACCAACTGGACTTCAGTAACATTTGCCAATGACGTATTGGTTGCTGAAACCAACTTTAATACCAATTGGACTGCAACAACCAGCACCAGTGTCAATTTCTCTGCTGAAACCAACGTCACTGACATTTGGACTGTAACAACCAACACCAATGATGGTTTCTCTTCTGAAACAAACTTCACTGACATGAATGACAGTTTGTCTAGTGACACCAGCGTCACTGGTAATTGGAGCACCGTGATCAACACCAGTGTCAATTTGTCTGCTGAAACCAACTTTACTGATAATTGGACGGCCATAATCACTTCCAATGATGGTTTGTCTGCTGACACCAACTTCAGTAAAAATTTCACTGCCTCAACAATCACAGATGACGGTTTTTCTACTGAAACCACCTTCATTGACAATATTACTGCCACATCCAACCCTGATGTCGGTTTGTTTACTGAAACCACCTCCATTGACAATTGGGCTGCAACAACCAACACAAATGAAGTTTTTTCTACTGACACCAACTACACAGACAATTGGACTGCCATAATCAATTCCAATGATGGTTTTTCTTCTGAAAATAATTTCAGTATAAACTGGACTGCAGTAACAATTGCCAATGACGTATTGGCTGTTGAAACCAATTTCAATACCAGTTGGACTGCAAACACCAACACCGGTGTCAATTTGTCTGCCGACACCAACTTCACGGATAATTGGACTGTTGTCACCATGACCAATGACAGTCTGTCTGCTGACACCAACTTAACCGACAACTGGACTGTTGTCAACAACACCAATGCTAGTTTGTCTGCTGAAACCAACTTCACTGACAATTGGACTGCCATAATCACTTCCAATGATGGTTTTTCTTCTGAAACTAATTTTAGTACCAACTGGACTTCAGTAACAATTGCCAATGACGTATTGGCTGTTGAAACCAACTTCAATACCAGTTGGACTGCAAACACCAACACCGGTGTCAATTTGTCTGCTGAAACCAACTTCACTGACAATTGGAGCAGTGGGATCAACACCGATGACTTTCTGTCTGCTGACACCAACTTCACTGACAATTGGACTGTAGTCAACAACACCAATGCCAGTTTGTCTGCTGACACCAACTTTACTGACAATTGGACGGCCATAATCACTTCCAATGATGGTTTGTCTGCTGACACCAACTTCACTGACAATATGACTGCCGTAATTACTACCAATGATGGGTTTTTTTCTGGAACCAACTTCAATCATAGTTGGACAGCAGTAACAATTGCCAATGACGTATTGGCAGCTGAAACCAACTTCAATGCCAATTGGACTGCTACAACCAACACCAATGACGGTTTGTCTGCTTACATCAACTTCACTGACAGTTGGACTGTAGTCAACAACACCAATGAAAGTTTATCTGCTGAAACCAATTTCACTGACAATTGGAGCAGTGGGATCAACACCGATGACAGTCTGTCTGCTGACACCAACTTAACCGACAATTGGACTGTTGTCACCAACACCAATGACAGTTTGTCTGCTGAAACCAACTTCACTGACAATTGGACTGTAGTCAACAACACCAATGCCAGTTTGTCTGCTGAAACCAACTTCACTGACAATTGGAGCAGTGGGATCAACACCGATGACGGTCTGTCTGCTGACACCAACTTAACCGACAATTGGACTGCCATAATCACTTCCAATGATGGTTTTTCTTCTGAAACTAATTTTAGTACCAACTGGACTTCAGTAACATTTGCCAATGACGTATTGGCTGCTGAAACCAACTTCAATACCAATTGGACTGCAACAACCAGCACCAGTGTCAATTTGTCTGCTGAAACCAACTTCACTGACATTTGGACTGTAACAACCAACACCAATGATGGTTTCTCTTCTGAAACAAACTTCACTGACATGAATGACAGTTTGTCTGGTGACACCAGCGTCACTGGTAATTGGAGCACCGTGATCAACACCAGTGTCAATTTGTCTGCTGAAACCAACTTTACTGATAATTGGACGGCCACAATCACTTCCAATGATGGTTTGTCTGCTGACACCAACTTCAGTAAAAATTTCACTGCCTCAACAATCACAGATGACGGTTTTTCTACTAAAACCACCTTCATTGACAATATTACTGCCACATCCAACCCTGATGTCGGTTTGTTTACTGAAACCACCTCCATTGACAATTGGGCTGCAACAACCAACACAAATGAAGTTTTTTCTACTGACACCAACTACACAGACAATTGGACTGCCATAATCAATTCCAATGATGGTTTCTCTTCTGAAAATAATTTCAGTATAAACTGGACTGCAGTAACAATTGCCAATGACGTATTGGCTGTTGAAACCAATTTCAATACCAGTTGGACTGCAAACACCAACACCGGTGTCAATTTGTCTGCCGACACCAACTTCACTGATAATTGGACTGTTGTCACCATGACCAATGACAGTCTGTCTGCTGACACCAACTTAACCGACAACTGGACTGTTGTCAACAACACCAATGCTAGTTTGTCTGCTGAAACCAACTTCACTGACAATTGGACTGCCATAATCACTTCCAATGATGGTTTTTCTTCTGAAACTAATTTTAGTACCAACTGGACTTCAGTAACAATTGCCAATGACGTATTGGCTGTTGAAACCAACTTCAATACCAGTTGGACTGCAAACACCAACACCGGTGTCAATTTGTCTGCTGACACCAACTTCACTGATAATTGGACTGCAACAACCAACACTAATGACAGTCTGTCTGCTAACACCAACTTAACCGACAATTGGACTGTTGTCAACAACACCAATGCCAGTTTGTCTGCTGAAACCAACTTCACTGACAATTGGAGCAGTGGGATCAACACCGATGACAGTCTGTCGGCTGACACCAACTTCACTGACAATTGGACTGTAGTCAACAACACCAATGCCAGTTTGTCTGCTGACACCAACTTCACTGACAATTGGATGGCCATAATCACTTCCAATGATGGTTTGTCTGCTGACACCAACTTCAGTAAAAATTTGACTGCCTCAACAATCACAGATGACGGTTTTTCTACTGAAACCACCTTCATTGACAATATTACTGCCACATCCAACCCTGATGTCGGCTTGTCTACTGAAACCACCTCCAGTGACAATTGGGCTGCAACAACAAACACAAATGAAGTTTTTTCTACTGACACCAACTACACACACAATTGGACTGCCATAATCACTTCCAATGATGGTTTTTCTTCTGAAACTAATTTCAGTATAAACTGGACTGCAGTAACAATTGCCAATGACGTATTGGCTGTAGAAACCAACTTCAATACCAATTGGACTACAACAACCAACGTGAATGACAGTTTGTCTGCTGACACCAGCGTCACTGGTAATTGGACGGCCATAATCACTTCCAATGATGGTTTGTCTGCTGACACCAACTTCAGTAAAAATTTGACTGCCTCAACAATCACAGATGACGTTTTTTCTACTGAAACCACCTCCACTGACAATTGGGCTGCAACAACCAACACAAATTACGTTTTTTCAACTGACACCAACTTCACAGACAATTGGGCTGCCACAACCAACACCAATGCCAGTTTGTCTACTGACACCAACTTCACTGACAATTTGACTGCCATAATCACTTCCAATGATGGTTTTTCTTCTGAAACTAATTTCAGTATCAATTGGACTGCAGTAACAATTGCCAATGACGTATTGGCTGTTGAAACCAACTTCAATACCAATTGGACTACAACAACCAACATGAATGACAGTTTAGCTGCTGACACCAGCGTCACTGGTAATTGGACTGCCGTAACCAACATCAGTGTCAATTTGTCTGCTGACACCAACTTCACTGATAATTGGAGCAGTGGGATCAACACCGATGACGGTCTGTCTGATGACACCAACTTAACCGACAATTGGACTGTTGTCAACAACACCAATGCCAGTTTGTCTGCTGAAACCAACTTCACTGACAATTGGAGCAGTGGGATCATCATCAACGACAGTCTGTCTGCTGATACCAACTTTACCAACAATTGGACTGCCATAATCACTTCCAATGATGGTTTTTCTTCTGAAACTAATTTCAGTATAAACTGGACTGCAGTAACAATTGCCAATGACGTATTGGCTGTAGAAACCAACTTCAATACCAATTGGACTACAACAACCAACGTGAATGACAGTTTGTCTGCTGACACCAGCGTCACTGGTACTTGGACGGCCATAATCACTTCCAATGATGGTTTGTCTGCTGACACCAACTTCAGTAAAAATTTGACTGCCTCAACAATCACAGATGACGGTTTTTCTACTGAAACCACCTTCATTGACAATATTACTGCCACATCCAACCCTGATGTCGGTTTGTCTACTGAAACCACCTCCATTGACAATTGGGCTGCAACAACCAACACAAATGAAGTTTTTTCTACTGACACCAACTACACGGACAATTGGACTGCCATAATCACTTCCAATGATGGTTTTTCTTCTGAAACTAATTTCAGTATAAACTGGACTGCAGTAACAATTGCCAATGACGTATTGGCTGTAGAAACCAATTTCAATACCAGTTGGACGGCAAACACCAACACCAGTGTCAATTTGTCTGCTGACACCAACTTCACTGATAATTGGAGCAGTGGGATCATCATCAACGACAGTCTGTCTGCTGATACCAACTTAACCGACAATTGGACTGCCATAATCACTTCCAATGATGGTTTTTCTTCTGAAACTAATTTCAGTATAAACTGGACTGCAGTAACAATTGCCAATGACGTATTGGCTGTAGAAACCAACTTCAATACCAATTGGACTACCACAACCAACGTGAATGACAGTTTGTCTGCTGACACCAGCGTCACTGGTAATTGGACGGCCATAATCACTTCCAATGATGGTTTGTCTACTGACACCAACTTAGCAGACAACTGGATTACCTTAGTCAACACCAATGATGGTTTGTCAACTGACACCAACTTCAGTAAAAATTTGACTGCCTCAACAATCACAGATGACGGTTTTTCTACTGAAACCACCTTCATTGACAATATTACTGCCACATCCAACCCTGATGTCGGTTTGTCTACTGAAACCACCTCCACTGACAATTGGGCTGCAACAACCAACACAAATTACGTTTTTTCTACTGACAACAACTTCACAGACAATTTGACTGCCATAATCACTTCCAATGATGGTTTTTCTTCTGAAACTAATTTCAGTATCAATTGGACTGCAGTAACAATTGCCAATGACGTATGGGCTGTAGAAACCAACTTCAATACTAATTGGACTACAACAACCAACATGAATGACAGTTTAGCTGTTGACACCAGCGTCACTGGTAATTGGACTGCCGTTACCAACATCAGTGTCAATTTGTCTGCTGATACAAACTTCACTGACATTTGGAGCACCGTGATCAACACCAGTGTCAATATGTCTGCTGACACCAACTTCACTGATAATTGGACGGCCACAACCAACATTGACGCTGGTTTGTTTTCTGACATCAACATCAACGACAATTCAAGTGCCACAACCAGCAGTAATGATAGTTTGTTTTTTGATTCAAACCTTACTGACAATTGGAGTGCCACAAACAACATCAATAATGTTTTGTCTACTGACATCAACGTTATTGACTTTTGGACTGCTGGAACTAACACCACTGACGGTTTGTCTTCTGAAACCAACTTTACTGATTATTGGGCTGCTGTAACCAACTTTGACTTGTCTGCTGACACCAACTTTACTGACAATTGGCTCTATTCCACTTTTGGGAATCTGACAGACTCACCCATCTTCTCTCTGCTATCAGTATATGATCTTCTTGGGCTTTTTTCAAATTCAACCACCAATTTTGAAGAACCTGTTCCCTCGGCCAAGCCCGGTTTAATCTACAGTTTTCCATCTCAGCCCATGAACTCCAGTCAACCAACTCCAATTTTCCCTGGGCTACTATCTTTTTTCAAACCTCTCCCCTCTGTCTACCCTGGGATACCAGCTCCCTTTTATCATAAGCCACTCACCCCCTCCTATGCTGTGCCGCCACATCTTTCTCATTTCAAGCCAGTTCACAATGTCTATCCCAAGCCACGACCACCTTCTTTTCCAAGGCCACACCCCTATTATTCATCTGAGTCTCTATTCCACCCTTTTAGAAAACCAGCTCCCCCTTCTCACCCTGGGTTTCCACCTCTGTTTTATCCTAAGCCAGTTCCCCCTGTCTCCCCCAAACCACCATCTAACTCTTTTCAAGAACTGCTTCCTAACATCAAACCCAGGCCACCACCTCCCTCTTTTCCCAAACCCCTTCATCATTTGCATCCTGGGCCCCAGCCCCCTTATTTTTCTAAGCCATATCCCTTTTTTATTCCAGCAAAACCACTGCCTTACTATCCCAAGCAAAAACCCTCTTTGTACCACAAGCCACCAACCAACTCCAATCCAGAACTCCTCCCCACCATCAAACCCAGGCCACTACCTCCCTTTATTCCAAAGCCTATTTCTCCTGTCCACCCTGGGCCACGACCACCTGTTCTTCCTAAACCACACCCCTACTTTATCCTGGGGCAACCGCAGCTATCCTATCCTAAGCCAAAGCCCCCTGTCTACCTCAAGCCACCAGCAATCGTTTATCCTGAACTGCTCCCGACCATCAAACCATATCCTTCTTTTCCCAAACAGCCTTATTCTGTGTACCCTGGGCCTCCACCTCACTTTTATCTCAGACCCCTCTACCCCATCAGCCATGGACTCCCACCTCCTTCTTACTCTAAGCTGCCTCCCACAGCAAACCCCAATCCCTCCAATGCTAAGCCATTCCCCCCAGTCTACCCTGGAGTGCCACCTCTCTCTAATTTTGAAATTCTCCCCCAGTTCTTTCCTAAGCCACCAAACACATCTTATCCTGGGCTGCTTCTCCCTGTGTACAACAGGCATCAACCTACCTCTTATCATATGCCAGTCCACAGTATGCCACTGGTGCCATATTATCCTAGGCCAAACCCTCCAGTCTATCCTGGAGTACCATCTACCTCTCAACATGAAACACTGTCAAAAGTCCACACACAGCCGGCCATCAGCTCTTATCCTGAGCTGCCCCCCCCCCATCCATCCTGGAGGGCCACCTTATGCTAATCTAATCTCCCTCCCTCACCCAGGGCTACCTGAGACTCTCCCCTCCAGCTCCTCCATACTGGGCCAAACATCTTGGCCACCTTGTCCCTCTAATCCAAGACCACATCCACCTTCTTTCCTCAGGAACACCCCATCACATCTTATCAAGACCACACGACTCTGCATTTTCCGGGCCGCCCCAGAGATCCTCCTAAAGTCTACACGTTCCTGTATTGTCTGGACTGCCCCGCAATCTCTTCTCTTGGCCAAACCACCCTGTGTTCTCTGGACCACCCCGCCATCCCTTCTCCAGGTCACCTCAGTATCCCTTCTTTGGGCAACCCCATCTTGTGTTTTCTGGCCAACGTCGCCAGCCCTTCTGGGGGCCGCACAGAGCCAATGTTAAACTGCTTTGTTCTGCTCAGTCTCCACAACCTTGGTGAATCAGAAATCCTCCACATGATGCAAAACCTTGTGTGACTGAGTGCTGTACAGGTCACTGAGCATTCACAAGATAGTTTGTCAAGGACATTCAGTTATTAGTGTACCGTGATTACTGTGTTGTATAAAACTCAAGAGATTCAGCTCAATACAACACAGTTTTTCATATACAGAAAATGTTTTGTTTCACTCCAGAATATACAACATTGTTTTTATACGGTCTGAGTACTTTTTTTTTTACTTTTGAAAATAAACTTATCACTGCTGACTACTGAATCATTTTTAAAATGTTTTGTATTTTTTTATTTGCTAAAAGAAAAATAAAATCTAAAGAGAACTATTACCAGTGGTATTGGGGAAATAGTTATAAGCCTATGAAGTTGTCCCTTTTTGTGTACCAAAAAGAGAAAACTGTGATGGAAATGTCGAGCCCCTCTGTGAGGTCATGATGAGTCCAGTCAGGTCAGACCAGGATTGTGTCTGTGCAGTTTGGGTTCAGCTGTCTGGCACAGCTGCAAAGATGTTTTGAGAGCTGCAGGTTATTTTGTCTAAAGAGCACCGAGCTCTGTTCTGGAAAACTGCTGGAGACTCTCTGTGTCACTCCTGTATCGAAACGTACAGGATGTCCGTTTTGACCCATTTACATGTAGAAGATAATTAAATGATTCACTAATTCAAGCAATATTGCCACGTCTTTATTTTGGAGTGCTGTTATATTTCTTCAGTCTTATTCAGGTAAGGAAGTCACCTTGAGTGGATAAAACGTGTTTCTACAGAGGTAGTAGATACGTTTTCCCGCAACAGTTTTGGCGACCACTAAGGGACCTCGTCGGTTTTCCCCATTGCAGAGTGGACATCCCTGAGAGACTACTTCCTAGGATTTAAAGGGATGTGGTTTGATGTCAGCCTTGGGCTGGTGGAGATGCGCTACCAACGCCTAGCAGAACCTTGGTGACCTTTCCTGAGCAACTGTTTTTTCCTTGATTTCCACTAATTTTAATTGGACATGCACTGGTGAAAGGCTGGGCGAGTGAATTTTGTTATGCGTTTTGTTAAGTGGAAGTGTGTTTATTGTTTGCTCATGTTGATGTGACTTTTATCACGTCTCTTCGGCTCTGAACCGGTGGGAGGAGCCTGTGCTTCTGGCGGTGAGGGTGCTCTTGAGCTGAAGGCGAGTGACGGCGGAATTACAAACTCGTTTTCCTGACTCAGATGCTTGTTAAAAAAACTAATAGCAATAATAGTTAATAGTAAACGAATTTGTTAAAAAAAAAAAAAAAAAGAACGGTTCCTCCAGACGTTGGACAGCATGGAGGAAACGTGCACCTGTTGAAGATGAGCAATGGAAAAAGTAGTACACCAGTAGTTTTGTTTTCTAATTAGTATTTTAAAATTATGTGTGGTGGTTGAACTGACTGTGAACGATTTAACACTAATGTTTATAGCAAAAAAACTCCCCTAACCGCATGAAATGCTTCTTCTTAAGAAGATCACCTGAGTAGTTGCAGGGCCCCGAGTGAGGGAAAGATGAGCGTGAGAGTGACAGACAGGTTGGTGCAGCGTTCACAGTCATGTGTAGTTTTGTAGTTTAGCACGTTGTAATTCCATTTCTCGACCATTTCATTAATCGCTGGATGTGGGCTTTCTGTTATCAGGCACCATCACTCTGGAACCAACTTCCAGTTTGGGTTAAGGAGGCTGATACCACCTCCACCTTTAAAACTAAACTTAAACATTTCTGTTTAATAAAGCATATAGTTAGTGTACATTTAGTACCTTAATGTGTCAGGGCCAGTAGTCAAAGCTGCAGCTGCAGGACCAGACTAGAGCAGCTCATCTTAAACAGCTTCGGTGTAGATATGCTGCTATAGGCCTCTGCTGCAGGGGGGCACCAACATGATCCACTGAGTGGTGCCTTTCACCTTCTCTGTTTCTCTTTGCCTTCTCTGTCTCTGCTTCACCTCAACCCTCATTTATTAACAATATCCCATAAACTTAATTGTGGTCCATTGTTCTGGTAGTTTTTTGTGCTTGTCTGGCCCTTCTTTTCCTCTTCTTTGCAGGTCCTGCGGACCAGAGCCTCAGGAGCTGCTTGCTGACCTGCAGTTCCACCTCTGACCATCCCAGTGTTTACCTCCACCTGTCTGTGTGGATGTCTGTTGGATGTTTGCTGACATCCCAACCTGCAGTCCTCATCCCCGTGGATCACCGTCTATCCATATATTACCCATATACACAGAAGTCTAATTGGACTACTGATGATAGTTACTAATGTATCCTGTCTTGTACCTTTGACGGTGTCTCTATGTCTCTTTTCTTTCTTATTTCTTGCTCTACCCGGCTGGCCTTCGGCAGGAGGGTCCCCCCTCATGAGCCAGGTCCTGCTCAAGGTTTCTTCCCTCTTAAAGGGAAGTTTTTACCTGCCGCTGTTTATGTAATAATTGCTCGGGGGTCATGTTCTGGGTCTCTGGAAAGCGCCTAGAGACAACTTGTGTTGTAATAGACGCTATATAAATAAAATTGAATTGAAAATTGAATGTTCATCACTCATCATTACATTCATTAATCTGTCAGTTGGGGTTTCACGCAGAAATTATTTTAATTACAGAAAAAAAAAAAATTGTGGAAGTGTGATGTAAATTCCCAGTCCCTCTGGAGGTCATGATGGGTCCACTCAGGTCAGACCAGGATTGCGTCTGTGCAGTTTGGGTTCAGTCGTCTTCCACAGCTGCAAAGATGTTTTAGGAGCTGCAGGTTATTTAGTCTAAAACCAACCGGCTCAGTTCTGTGAAACTGCTGGACTGGAGACTCTCCAGTTTTCACCCTTTTGCACACAAAAGATAAATTCAATAATTCACTCATTCAAGCCACATTGCCAAGTCTTTATTTTAGAGTGCTTTTATATTTTTCAGTCCTACTCAGATATTGCAGTCACCTTAAGTTGTCTTGACAGAGGTTTTAGATACTTTTTTTTAATAACAAAAACCATCCCAGCATCCATTCCACCAGCTGCTACATGCGACCAACGACTTTACTGTTTAAAGCCCAGACTCCACTGACTAACAGCGAAGGAACGACCGCTCAGACTGACACCAGAGTTGAAGAACAACAAAGTACAACTTTACTTTCTACAGCACAACTTTAAATTCCGTCTTAACTTTGGTGTTTCACCATTAGAGATAAGTTTCTGATAGCGGTAGAACCTTACACAAAGTGGTGTGCCAAGTTGCCAACTCTTTGTCGTTGTTTTTTTGTTCTGGTTGGATAACGTCTGAAGTGACATGGGTTTATGAACCATCTGTTGATTCTGTTCTGTATAAGTGTCAATCATCTGTCATTCCTGAGATACATCATCGTACAAACCCCCACTGGTCTGCAACTGTTCAGCACTGGGGTGCTTCTGCAAGTACTAAAGAAGTTAAATGGTTCAAACAAGTTCAAAACAAACCCAAGCTGGTTTGACTTAGTAGGTAAAAAAATGTTCAATACATAACAGGCACTTAAAAAGGAAAAAAACTGATATATATAAACGTAAACAGCAGTGACCAGCTGAGCTGCATCTGTGCTCATTAACAACCCTCAACACTGATTCAGTTCTGTGGTGGGTTTTATTCCAGACTGGAACACCTCAAGAATGTTGCACTCTTCTAAATAAAAGTTATCAACTGGTAGTAAACAATTTTCTCAAGAACCTTAGAAAGGAAACAGATCTTAAAGAAGGGCCTAAAATTTGAAAGTGTGGCGGGATCTAAGCCAGGCTTCTTCTTCAGTGGTGTAACTACTGCATGCTTAAAACTTGAGGGCACAATCCTGTTAACTAGACTGCCGTTAATGATATTAAACACGTAAGGTGCCAAGGTAGGAAAAACGTCTTCAAAAAGGCGAAGTGGAATTGGATCATTAGGAGACCCAGAAGGCTTTGTGATCAATTGGCGTCTCCAGACTGACAGGTTGAAACTGGTCAAAGACTCCGGGGCAACTGACAGAGATGAAAGAGGGAGGGCTGATGAAGGCCCTGATGTTTATAACCCTTTTACTAAAGAAACTCACAAACCGCACTTGAGTTCTCCAGGCAGGCTGCTTGTGCGACATTAACAACAGAGTTGATGGTTTTAAACTGACCCTGAGGATTGTGAAGATTACATGCAATGAGATCCAAAAATGATTTAGTCTTGCCAGCTCTACATGCTTTTCTGATTGCATCACCAGCTGTCCCTCAACATCTGAAAAAACACCCGTCATTTATCTTTCTTCCGTTTAGACAGTGGCCTCTATTGCTGTTCTTGTGCTGCTTTGATTAATGCCTCTGTGTTGTCCTTTAAACCAGCCTTTTCCAGCCACTGGTAGGATTTCTCAGTACTGGTCCCTTTATCAGTCTGTTGATGGTACATGTGTCAGGTACATGCTTCTCCTTCTTATGATGGCTCCTTCTCCACATCTTCTTCTCGATTAGATCTCTGGTGCCTGAGACATTGACCTAGCAGTTTATTCTTAGGAGGCATCTTCATGATGTACTCCTGGGCTTTTGTCGTTTCATCGTGGATGGTGGCTTTGACGCTCACTAATCTTCGGCCTCCCTCCTGGACTCCAGGACTCTGTGCACCGTGAGGAGCTTCCTTCTCTAGATATCAGTGGCTTCTACCATTTCCTATGGCCAGTTTACTGTACCGTACTGTACTGGCAGGGCATGCAGGTTGATGGCCCGGACTTTGTTCCTCCCATTTAGCTGCTCTTCAGGATCTGCCTTATTCTTTTCAGGTACTTGGCCGTAGCCAACGTCCTTGCAGCCTCCTCATAGTTTCCATTTACTTCTGGTGCCAACATTGCTTCACATTTAGCCTGAATAAATCTGTCCAAACATCACCATTTCAAATATGACTACTGAAATGGCATTTGAAACCAGTGTTGCCCGACGAGGACCAGCAGATCTCTCCTGGAACCTGCAGGCACATCTCACGGTGTTGCAGCGTGATCCTGCAGGTCTCATCACACCTCCGCTATGAAGGGTCCTGATACAAACTGCCGTAGAACCCAGCTCCTCCTCCTCCTAGGCACCCGGATAAGGAGAAATGATCACTACCTGGGGGCGAGTTTCAACAGGTGGCTGGGAAAGATGCCTGACAGACCTGGAAATTCCAAACCTATAGTGAAAATTTGCTGAGAACATCTGGCAGAACCTGTCAGAGGGTTCTACAGCTTCCACCTGCTAGAAAGGAAAACGCACGTTTTTGTAAGATAAAGGCCTATTTTTTTGGTGAGCGTCTGTTGTCCTTTCTGTTTTCGTCTTTTTTTTTTTTTTTTAGACCAATTCTCTGATCGCTGTGGACGCACTCTGGGGGCCACTTTAAAAGACAAAACAGAGGGAGGTGGGGGCGGGGCTAACACAGATGGAGATGTGATTGGCTCAGACAGCTGTCATCAGAAATTACTGAACCACTGGGCTGTTTCCTCACTGTTACTGTATGGAGATCATCATTCCTGTGTTCTGGGAAAACAGCCAGTACCCCAGACTACCAGACTAGCAGGTAACCCGACGAACAGCAAACACATCCAGCCGTATGCAAGATAACCCGCTTCTGTGGCTCCGACATGAACGACGCCTTGCTCCTCCATGAAACAAACCTGTTTTATTGACCGTTACCATGGCGATACAGTTGTCATAATTAGAAATATTAAACTTTTTTTTCCCTTGAAAATCGGTTCTGTTAAGAATAGGTTCATGTGCTGGCTGTCACACAAGCTGAACTGGACTGAACCAGGCCGGTTCTGAGCAGTCAGGCCTTACTCGTGGTCAACAGCGGTGCGGTCACCTACACGCTGATGTCGTGACTGCAGTGCAGTTTGTTGTTAGTGTGAGACTTATTCATGTCTGCATTTATTCTTGTTAAGGCATCGTTAAGGAGGTGTTGCCAGAGAAACCAGAGGGTGGGGCTCCAGTGTTAAAGCTTGGCCTTATTCATGCGGCCCATCAGCTTCTCCAGTTTGATGGCGAGGGTCATGTCGCCTTTGATCCGCAGCTTCCCTGACATGAAGGCCATGGTGGGCTTCAGCTTTCCTGAAAGGACATGCCGCAGGGCGCAGCTGTTACCACGGAAAAGCGGAACGTAAAGGTAGTACTACCTCCTTCAACCAGAGCTCGAAGGCTTTTACCACGCCGTCGCCATAGTGACAGCTCACCTGCAAACATCTTGCTGAAGTCAGCGGAGTCCATCTTCATGACAACGTCAGCCGTAGCAGGGGGCTCGCCTTTCCCAGCGGTGCCGGTGCCGTTCTTCAGGTCCAGAAACCAAACGCCAGCATGTTCTCCTGAAGCAGAGTAAGAAAATAAAAAGTCAGCACCACCTGTGACATCCTGAACATCGGAAAAATCACCTGAGTGGAGATTTGGTTGGTTTTGATCATGTGACGATGCTCCGCCACGTTACCTGAGAGGTCAAACTTGTAGACACCCTGTGTTGACTTGACGACATCTTCGTTCACAACTCCTCTTATGATGTCAAAAGTGGTTTCTATTGGTCCACCAGAGGGTGGTGTGGCCGATGATGCTGGCGGTGGTTTGAAGGCTGGAGTTGCCCCTGGCAACCAAGAAAAGGCAGGTCATGTCAGTGAAGACAGAAGGGGGAGCCAAAGCAAGTACCAGTATGAGTTGTAGCTCTGACCGTGTTCCTCCATATGCTGGACCAGTTTCTCTGGAGCTTCGTCCAAAAAGAAGTCTGGCAGCAGGGGGTGACCTGTGGACCAGCCAGAACCCAGCATCAGTCCCACGAGCTGAAATGACCATCTACCTGTTCTACGTCAGCTCAGTTCGACCGCAGTCACCTGGTTGGACGGCATATGGGTCGAAGTCCTGGACCCCTTGTGCTCTGAGGACGTCCTCGTCCACCACAAAGTGACCCGTGTAGTCCTTCGGTTTGGACAGGATGATGTAGGCAGCGTCCGCTATGATGTCAGCAGTACGACACTGCTTCCCGATGCCCTCACCGCCCAGCATGTCCATGGCTGCCGTCTGGATCGCTACAGCAACAACACAGAGGCAGCACGGTTAGGCGGCATCGCAGGAAGCGGTCCAGTAGAACACTAACCAGTAGCCACTGACCTGTTTTAGGCCAGAGGGCGTTGACGGCAATCTGACCCCGGAACTCTTCCGCCATTCCCAGGACGCACATGGACATGCCGTACTTAGCCATTGTGTACGCTACGAAAAACAAGGAACAGAAACTCCTGATGCATCGGTTGGGGGGGGGGGGGGGTCATACGATAAGATTGCTGCTATGGTTACCCGTGTGGTTCTTGAACCAGACAGGATTCAGGTTAAGTGGAGGTGACAGATTCAGGATGTGAGGATGAGGACTTTTCAGTAGATGAGGGATGACCAGCTTCGACCTGGAGAAGACAAACACGCATTAACTGTCGCTCGCTAACTGCAGATCAGCAGATCTGATGGATGAGAGACGGAGGTCAGAGAACTGGTGGACCGGTTTTTGGCATGTTGTGGGAACATTCATCTCATCTTGAATGTGAACAAGACAAAGGAGATGATTGTGGATTTTAGAAGAGCCAGGACCAAGTCAGATAGTTTATCAATCATGGGAGAAGAAGCGGAGGTGGTGGAGGTGTAGAAATATCTCAGTGTTCACCTGGACATCAAACTGGACTGGAGATGAAACACTGATGCCGTTTATAAGAAAGGACAGAGCAGACTTTACTTCTTAAAGAAGTTTAGGTCTTCTATAAGTCTGTTGTGGAGAGGTTAATCACATCTACAGTCATCTGTTGGGGAGCAGCACCAGAGCCACTGACGTAAACAAACCTAACAAACTGATAAAGAAGACTTCTTCTGTTCTGGAGCCTCTGGAGCTGATTGTGCCAAGGAGGATGTTTCAAAAAATGAAGAAGATCATGGACAACCCTGAACATCCTCTTCAGAACACAGTCAGAGGTTCTTCAGATCTGCTGCAACACATTCGCTACTGGAGATCCTTCCTGCCCTCAGCAATAAACCTCTACAATGACTCTTAAACAGCCTTCAATGAAATGACTTCTGCAACAATTAAATATCCCTTTGGGGTTTAATAAAGTATTTCTGGTTTGAGTTTGAAAACCTGTCAACTACCACTCAGTCACTGCAGTGAAGGAGCTGTTTGCACATGCTCAGTGTGCATGCAGTGTGCATGCGGTGTGCATGCCGTGTGCATGCCGTGTGCATGCCGTGTGCATGTTCCCAGGTGAGTTAACATGTTTGTTGTGCGTCCACATACGTCAGGTAGGTTCCTCGCAAGTTGATTCCCAGCATGAGGTCCACCTTCTTCATGGGTGTCTCCAGAGTTCCCGTCAGACTGATGGCACTGGCGTTGTTCACCAGGATGTCGATACCTGCCAATCAAACAGGAGAGCAGTGAAGATGTCATCACTGGGACAGTGACATCACAAGAGTAGAGAGTTTTACCTCCAAAGGTGTCGACGGCTTTCTGAACAGCTGCTCCGATCTGCTGCTCATCCCGAATGTCAACAACACATGGCAACGCTTTCCCACCAGCCGCTTCCACTGCAACAAATACACAACGTAAACAAAAGAACCAGACCAACACCAGAGGCTGCTTCAAAAAAGAAAATTAAAGAATATTAATTATTTATTTCTGCATTACTTATATATGTAGTTTTTTTTTTTTTTAAATAAGTTTTACTTCCTCCTGTCCCTTTTCAGACCTGTTAAACAGGATTTATGTGTATTTCTATGTGTGTGCATGTGTACATGTATATACAGATAAGTGTGTGCACATTGGGTATAGATTTATTTTAAATTTAGATTTGTGTACATACATTTATAACAGATTCATTTATTTATATAGATTTATTTTCAAAGAGTTGTATATGTTCAAATGTGTGAGTATGCACATGTGTATATGTAAATGTATTTAATTATAGATTCATACTGGTGTTAACGTTGTTATGCTTTACACAATGGTTTTGGCACGTCTGGAATGAATCGTTAAACAAAGTTGGAGACCTCTTCCCACTATGCTCCTCAGCATCCGCTCACCTGCTCTGTCAGTTTACGTGGCCTACCACTTTGTGGCTGAGTTGCTGTCGTTCCCAAACACTTCCATGTTCTTATAATACAGCTGACAGTTGGATTTGTTCCACAGGTGACATCCTATCACAGTTCCACGCTGGAATTCACTGAGCTCCTTAGAGAGACCCGTTCTTTCACAAATAGCTGTAAAAACAGTCTGCATGCCGAGGTGTTTGATCTTATACACCTGTGGTCATGGAAGTGACTGGAACACCTGATTCTGACCATTTGGATGGGTGAGCGAACACTTTTGGCAGTACGGTGTATGTTTACGTCCACATACACAACATCAAACCCTCCTGCTACGCCCCTTGCTGTTAGCCTGTTACCTCACCCTCCTCTGCGGCTGTGTAGATGGTCCCGGGAAGTTTTGGGTGTGGATCAGCCGTCTTGGCAGCAATGACGACATTGGCTCCGTCTCTGGCTGCCTTCAGAGCGATGGCTTTGCCAATGCCTCGACTGGCCCCTGTGATGAAGAGCGTGCAGCCGGCCAGCTTCCTGTGAAGTGCACATGCAACATTTACCTTACATGAACACCACACTTAAAACCACTGCATGTTACAAAAAGTTATGATACAAAAGCAAACAAAAACACAAGCAGCATCCCTTTATTCAACAAAATCTAGGTCTTAAATTCACTATCATATTTTCTTGGCATACTTGCATGCAGCCTTCTCGGTGCTGAGTCATGCAAAGAGCTGGACAAATCTAACTCCTTCTGATGAGCAGAGAAGTTCAACTGAAGGTGGAAATGCTCCTTAAACCGCTGAGTCTTTATCGTGCTCTCAAAAGGTAGATACGGACCCTGCGATCGGGCAGTCTGGTAAGTCAGTCCACCATCGAGGAACAACAGAGGAAAAGAGTCTGGCTACTGGTTTCACACCACGTTGTGGTGGAAACATCAGGCAGCTTTCACTGTAGCGTAGCTGTTGGATGAAGAAGTGAAAGCAGACAGGAGCTGTTTGGGTCAGTGTTTGGGTAAGACAGAAGCAGAGCTTTGAACTTCATGTGCGCTGCACCTGGAAGCCGGTGCAGAGAGGTCAGCAGCGGACTGACATGAGCTCTCCTGGGCTGGTTGAAGACGTGCAGCAGCAGTCTGGATCATCTGCAGAGGTTCAACTGAGCACGCAGGGAGGACCAGTAAGTATTTACAGGAGTCAATGTTTGACATTAGTAGAGACTGAACCAAGAGCTGTGCCGTATGTTCTGTCAGGTCGGGTCTGATTTTACTGATGTTGTCAAGAGCAAATCAGGAAGACCGGGAAACCGAGGCAATATGGTCCTTAAAGGTCAGCTGGCTGTCAAACACAACATCAAGATTCCTAGCAGAAGATGTGGGCACAAGTGTGATGGCATCCAAAGCAGTCAAGCAGTATGAGGACTGCGGACAGACCAGCGGATCTGGCAACCCGTAGTGACTCAGTACCTGACAGAGGGGCGGTTTCCGTTGAGCGGCCCTGCCTAAAGCCTGACTGACATGGATCAAACAGGTGGTTGTCGTGAAGGAACTGTGAGGCCTGACTGAAGACGGCCCGCTCTAGAAGTTTAGACATGAACAGGAGCAGTGAGGCCGGCCGGTAGTTTTCAACCGGGGCGGGGTTGAGTGGGCTTCTTCAGCAGTGGGGTGACCCGAGCTTGCTTGAAAGCAGACACGAGGGCTGAAGGGGCTGAGTAGACAGTCGGCCCTGTTAGAGGCTCCTGTCCGATGGGTTTCCCTGAATCCCCCCCGGTGCTAAGAGCTTATAGACAAAAATAAAGAAACATGCACATGTTCATTCCTGCCGTCAGATGCTTCAAGTCAGGCTGATACACATATTTAAATGAAGAGAAATCAAAGATCAGCAAAAAAGCTTTAAACCTACAGTCTGTTCTAATCAAAACCTGGAAGAAGTGAAAGTAAAGGAACTTCATTTATTTGAGCATAATGTTACATTTTCAATTCTGAATGAGGCTTGTTTTTTTAAATTTCCAGTTCAGGATACGGGTGTTCATGCAAGGACATATCTCAGGAATGCCCTTCTGGTTTTGGATGATTGACAGCTCCAGCCAACAGTTGACTAATCCACAGCACTTCAGGTATTATCAAGTAACAACCCAGCAAATACTGTATTCTGTCAAACAAGTGGACTCGACCTGCCGTCTGGTGAGATTCTGTCGCTTCTGTAATTCTGTCGGTAACGGAGGTGATTTAAAGTTTGAATTGAAGGTGGACTTTGGTTTTACAGAAATGAATGATCGCACGACTCCAGCGTAGTTTTCTGCCGAAATACGTTTTCTGAAACTGCAGCGGCAAAAATCTGTCATTTTCAAGCAGAAATCTCAATAATAGATAGCTGGGATTTAAATTTACTGTCAAACTTGGATGGAAAAAAGTTTGTCTTTTTATAAAAAACTTCTGGTTACAATATAGAAATGACAAGAGGTTTTGAATAAATGTGTGTAACAGATAATTGAGAATCAAAATGTGTTGTTGCAGACCCTGGACACGGTTAAAATCTGCATATAAAAGTGTGGACTGTGTACTATAACTGTTTGTTTTAGTAGGTGTTGTTATGCAAGGTCAAAATCTATGAGTTTAATTTGGTGTTCCGGTTCATTCATAATAAAAACGAGTCAGACGATAACTAATTTTATTTTATTTGCTCTTTTTCTTTTCAGCTTAGACAACACTGAACTAAAAATCAAAACAAAAAGGATCTCCTAAACTAATGTTTGGGCGTAGTGCTGCTGCTACCAGACTCTCCTTCAAACATTCAGCAGTTTTAAAATTTTTATGTACAGCGTCACAAGATACGCAGCAGGACGGAAAAGCCCGCAGTTTCCTGGATAAAAAACGTTTCTTCTCACATCGGCTGCGGTAAAATCCTGATTCCCGTCCCACCGACTGAATCAAACCCGCGTCCTTCAGACACTTTCCTTCCGACTGCAAGGCGCCTTCTGCGGGTCACAAGCTCGGAATTTACGGGCTTCTGCGAAGGAAGTTCTGAGTGTGAGCGCAAACTCACCCGGTGTTCTGCAGCATGGTGGAGACAGGTACAGACAGGTAGAGACGGGTGAGAGACGGGTGAGGACGGCGGTCGGTGGTCGGTCTGAGACGGAGAAGGGATCAGCTCGTCTCTTCCACCTTTCACCCACTTCCAGACACCACCGGATGTTGAAGAAAATAACTTCCGGTGTGCGCCCAAAGCTCCTCAACATTCTGCCAACCTGCTACTCCCTCCACTGTTTGCAGACCAAGAGGAGAAAAAGATCCTACATTGATATTATTTAGTAATCGGTGGCATGAATGGTCTGCGTTTACAATTACTTTTATACATTTATTTCCTCGTTATCCCAAAGGATTTTGTCAGCAGGCCTCTGTATTTATGAAACATACCAGAGACCGGGATGCAGCTGTACATCACATTACACATCACACATTGTATTTCAAATAAATGGTTATGAGATTAAATATAATTCAATTTGACATTTAAGGTAAAAAAAAAAAAAGCGTGACTAGAAAGTGTACAGCTTTATTCTCTTATTTGTATTTACCAATCTGAGACCCTGGTTCTCAGTCAGACAGGACTGTACAGTCCTCTCTGGAACAGGACTGTGGTTCTCATGTGGGAGAGTTTATGAGACTGTTTACTGGTGGATCTTTATTCCCACCTTCATCCATGGATCTGTGGGAAGTGACGGCAGGAACCAGATGAAGCATACAAGCGGCTGAACAAAAGCAAAACAGTTTTAGCTTAAAATAAGTTGAAAAAAATAAAGATGGACTTCCTCAACTTTATTTGAAATATAAATCTATTTTTCATTAGATGGGCAGCAGGTTGGATTTGTGGTTAGTACTGTTACCTTATTGTAGGCAATTTTTATGAATTCCATCCTTTCCTTCTTAAATGTATTTGGTTTTATTTTTATTCTGTTTTAACAACACTAATCGTGTGGTGTAATTTGACCCGAATTTATTTTAATCCTAATTTTCTGCCATTTTCTTTCATTTTTAAACATTCACATGGTTATTTTTATCGTTTCTTCCAGACGTTTTTTTGTATTTTAGTTCGGATTAAAAACTGAGTTAAAACTGAATTAAACCCGAGTTAAACCCGAGTTAGAATCATTTGGGGCGTGGCCGCATGTCGCCATGTTGTGCAGTGACGTCCCCAAACGGGAAGTGAGCTCTCGGCGATGACGGCGGAGCTCGCGGACCTAAACAACACTTTCTCCTCTTCATCCTCTTCATCCTTTTCCTCCGCGCGGACCATGGACGGGTGAGCCCGGGAGCAGCTCCCCAACCTTCCCGAACCTTCCCGCAGTCGTCCTCCCTGCGTTTCCGCGTTGACGGAGCCGCACCTGCGCCTCCCCCTCTTTGCTGTTGTTTATTTGTTTACTCCGGCGCGCGTCCCCGGTGCTTCGAGAGCGCGCGCCCCCGCTTCTCCCGCACGTCTTGTCTCTTGCGCGTCCGTCAGATCGTTTTTGGATGAGAGCTGTAAGCGATGGCGCAAGGTTCGAGCGAAATCTCGCGATGACTGGCGTCGTTCAGGCAGCGTAGTTCGCGTCCCGGACGAGTCCAGGTGCACTTCAAACAGCCCCCAAGCTGCACGAGGACGACGTTAATCACTGTGATAATTAACAAAAGTAAACAAAAGGTACAGCTTGAGCTTTAAACTTAGTTACCATGGTAACCGGCTGTAGAACGGACTCTGGCTTCACTTCAAGTTTTTATTTTCTGACCAAACCTGATCAGGAAAGATTTATTAGTTTCAATTATGTAAAACAAAAAGAGAAAAAGTTAGATGATACAATTTTTTTCCATATTTGTAAGTTAGGAGATTGGGTTGTTTTTTGTTTTTTTTTAAAGAAATTTTCAATTTTTATAAACTCACTGTCTTAAATCACAATTTCTGAAATTTTTACCACAAAACAGATGAGTTTATAAAGATATTTCTATATATTTGTTTTGTTTTTATTTAATCGCAATAACTGAAAGTTTTGTGAAAATGCGGCTGTTTTTAAGCGCAGATGTGAGTTTTCGTCACTCGGTTCGTGGTGTGCGTTTTGTCCCTCAGATGAACATCCCTTTGTACTACAACTGTCATTCAAATTAATTTGCCGTCTCGTTTTATTTTAACATTAAAAGGGTTAAACCCCTTTGTCAAACTAGATTTAGTAAATAAGAAGCCCCAAACACAATCTTGCATAGTTCCCCCAAAAAACCAGAAGCAGCCGTGTCTCACATTTTTAACCAAACAGAAAGTTGTGGAATTTGAAGAAACGTCTGACTGTAGAATAAGTGACATAATCACAATAACTCAACATTCATCTTACAAATACGCTGCTGTACTGACTCACGATTGTCTCCCTGAAGGACGAGTTTGGGTTGTCTGTTGGCCGCGCCGTGATCATGAGCTCCACCCACCTGTCCACAGGTGAGTCTTTTGTCTTCATGCACTGGCTGTGTCATTTCTGCGCTGCTTTTGAAGCCTCTTTTCTTCGTGCTACGCAGCCCCGTGTTATAAATGAACAGATCTGGAAGCTGGCTGGAAGCTTTGATGACTTAACTTCTGCTAAATCACAACACTAATCAGTATTACTTTAAATTCATTCTGATTAAATCCGTCCAAATATCCTCATTTCAAGTGTTTGGTTGTTGCTTGTGACATTGTGGCCTGACTGATCTGCTGTGGCTCTTCAGCTGGTCCAGACCGGAGGTGCTGTGGAGATGCCAACAAATGTTTGCAACATGAGCTCCAGTTTCAAATCTGTGCCTGTCAGTTCTCATGTTCCCATCTGTTCTGATGTTCTTGTCTGTTCTTGTGTTCTCCTCTGGGAACATCAGAAACAATTGTTTCATTTAGGAGACACTCGGTACCAGCTGTCTGCTCTTGGCTAAACTACATCCTCAGATTCTTCCAGACCAGCTCACAACCAGTCACAGCGGTCTGTTCGTGAAAATAACTACACAGCAAAGCTCAATGCAGAGTTGTCTGCACATGGGCCCTGCAGAGACCTGCACCAGTGGACCCGACAGACATTTGAACCAGTGGACTAGATAGAAACCCGGACCAGTGGACTAGATAGAAACCTGGACCAGTGGACCGGACGGACATTTGGACCAGTGGACTAGATAGAAACCTGGACCAGTGCACCCGACAGATATTTGAACCAGTAGACTAGATAGAAACCTGGACCAGTGGACCGGACGGACTTTTGAACCAGTGGACTAGATAGAAACCTGGACCAGTGGACCGGACGGACATTTGGACCAATGGACTAGATAGAAACCCGGACCAGTGGACCGGACGGACATTTGGACCAGTAGACTAGATAGAAACCTGGACCAGTGGACCGGACGAACATTTGGACCAGTAGACTAGATAGAAACCTGGACCAGTGGACCGGACGGACTTTTGAACCAGTGGACTAGATAGAAACCTGGACCAGTGGACCGGACGGACATTTGAACCAGTGGACTAGATAGAAACCCGGACCAGTGGACTAGATAGAAACCTGGACCAGTAGACCGGACGGACATTTGGACCAGTGGACCCGACAGACATTTGGACCAGTGGACTAGATAGAAACCCGGACCAGTGGACCGGACGGACATTTGGACCAGTGGACTAGATAGAAACCTGGACCAGTGGACTAGATAGAAACCTGGACCAGTGGACTAGATAGAAACCTGGACCAGTGGACCGGACGGACATTTTGACCAGTGGACTACATAGAAACCTGGAGCAGTGAACTAGATAGAAACCCGGACCAGTGGACCGGACGGACATTTGGACCAGTGGACTAGATAGAAACCTGGACCAGTGGACCGGACGGACATTTGGACCAGTGGACTAGATAGACACCTAAACCAGTGGACTAGATAGAAACCTGGACCAGTGGACCGGACGGACATTTGGACCAGTGGACTAGATAGAAACCTGGACCAGTGGACCGGACGGACATTTGGACCAGTGGACTAGATAGAAACCTGGACCAGTGGACCGGACGGACATTTGGACCAGTGGACTACATAGAAACCTGGACCAGTGGACTAGATAGAAACCCGGACCAGTGGACCGGACGGACATTTGGACCAGTGGACTAGATAGAAACCTGGACCAGTGGACCGGACGGACATTTGGACCAGTGGACTGGATAGAAACCTAAACCAGTGGACTAGATAGAAACCTGGACCAGTGGACCCGACGGACATTTGGACCAGTGGACTAGATAGAAACTCGGACCAGTGGACTAGATAGAAACCCGGACCAGTGGACTAGATAGAAACCCGGACCAGTGGACTAGATAGAAACCTGGACCAGTGGACCGGACGGACATTTGGACCAGTGGACTACATAGAAACCTGGACCAGTGGACCGGACGGACATTTGGACCAGTGGACTAGATAGAAACCTGGACCAGTGGACCGGACGGACATTTGGACCAGTGGACTGGATAGAAACCTAAACCAGTGGACTAGATAGAAACCTGAACCAGTGGACCGGGCGGACATTTGGACCAGTGGACTAGATAGAAACCTGGACCAGTGGACCGGACGGACATTTGGACCAGTGGACTAGATAGAAACCTGGACCAGTGGACCGGACGGACATTTGGACCAGTGGACTAGATAGAAACCTGGACCAGTGGACCGGACGGACATTTGGACCAGTGGACTACATAGAAACCTGGACCAGTGGACTAGATAGAAACCCGGACCAGTGGACCGGACGGACATTTGGACCAGTGGACTAGATAGAAACCTGGACCAGTGGACCGGACGGACATTTGGACCAGTGGACTGGATAGAAACCTAAACCAGTGGACTAGATAGAAACCTGGACCAGTGGACCCGACGGACATTTGGACCAGTGGACTAGATAGAAACTCGGACCAGTGGACTAGATAGAAACCCGGACCAGTGGACTAGATAGAAACCCGGACCAGTGGACTAGATAGAAACCTGGACCAGTGGACCGGACGGACATTTGGACCAGTGGACTACATAGAAACCTGGACCAGTGGACCGGACGGACATTTGGACCAGTGGACTAGATAGAAACCTGGACCAGTGGACCGGACGGACATTTGGACCAGTGGACTGGATAGAAACCTAAACCAGTGGACTAGATAGAAACCTGAACCAGTGGACCGGGCGGACATTTGGACCAGTGGACTAGATAGAAACCTGGACCAGTGGACCGGACGGACATTTGGACCAGTGGACTAGATAGAAACCTGGACCAGTGGACCGGACGGACATTTGGACCAGTGGACTAGATAGAAACCTGGACCAGTGGACCGGACGGACATTTGGACCAGTGGACTACATAGAAACCTGGACCAGTGGACTAGATAGAAACCAGGACCAGTGGACCGGACGGACATTTGGACCAGTGGACTAGATAGAAACCTGGACCAGTGGACCGGACGGACATTTGGACCAGTGGACTGGATAGAAACCTAAACCAGTGGACTAGATAGAAACCTGGACCAGTGGACCCGACGGACATTTGGACCAGTGGACTAGATAGAAACTCGGACCAGTGGACTAGATAGAAACCCGGACCAGTGGACTAGATAGAAACCCGGACCAGTGGACTAGATAGAAACCTGGACCAGTGGACCGGACGGACATTTGGACCAGTGGACTACGTAGAAACCTGGACCAGTGGACCGGACGGACATTTGGACCAGTGGACTAGATAGAAACCTGGACCAGTGGACCGGACGGACATTTGGACCAGTGGACTGGATAGAAACCTAAACCAGTGGACTAGATAGAAACCTGGACCAGTGGACCCGACGGACATTTGGACCAGTGGACTAGATAGAAACTCGGACCAGTGGACTAGATAGAAACCTGGACCAGTGGACCGGACGGACATTTGGACCAGTGGACTAGATAGAAACTCGGACCAGTGGACTAGATAGAAACCTGGACCAGTGGACCGGACGGACATTTGGACCAGTGGACCGGACGGACATTTGGACCAGTGGACTAGATAGAAACTCGGACCAGTGGACTAGATAGAAATCCGGACCAGTGGACTAGATAGAAACCCGGACCAGTGGACTAGATAGAAACCCGGACCAGTGGACTAGATAGAAACCCGGACCAGTGGACCGGACGGACATTTGGACCAGTGGACTAGATAGAAACCTGGACCAGTGGACCGGACGGACATTTGGACCAGTGGACTAGATAGAAACTCGGACCAGTGGACTAGATAGAAACCCGTACCAGTGGACTAGATAGAAACCCGGACCAGTGGACTAGATAGAAACCCGGACCAGTGGACCCGACGGACATTTGGACCAGTGGACTAGATAGAAACTCGGACCAGTGGACTAGATAGAAACCTGGACCAGTGGACCGGACGGACATTTGGACCAGTGGACTAGATAGAAACTCGGACCAGTGGACTAGATAGAAACCTGGACCAGTGGACCGGACGGACATTTGGACCAGTGGACCGGACGGACATTTGGACCAGTGGACTAGATAGAAACTCGGACCAGTGGACTAGATAGAAATCCGGACCAGTGGACTAGATAGAAACCCGGACCAGTGGACTAGATAGAAACCCGGACCAGTGGACTAGATAGAAACCCGGACCAGTGGACCGGACGGACATTTGGACCAGTGGACTAGATAGAAACCTGGACCAGTGGACCGGACGGACATTTGGACCAGTGGACTAGATAGAAACTCGGACCAGTGGACTAGATAGAAACCCGTACCAGTGGACTAGATAGAAACCCGGACCAGTGGACTAGATAGAAACCTGGACCAGTGGACCGGACGGACATTTGGACCAGTGGACTACATAGAAACCTGGACCAGTGGACCGGACGGACATTTGGACCAGTGGACTAGATAGAAACCTGGACCAGTGGACCGGACGGACATTTGGACCAGTGGACTGGATAGAAACCTAAACCAGTGGACTAGATAGAAACCTGGACCAGTGGACCCGACGGACATTTGGACCAGTGGACTAGATAGAAACTCGGACCAGTGGACTAGATAGAAACCTGGACCAGTGGACCGGACGGACATTTGGACCAGTGGACTAGATAGAAACTCGGACCAGTGGACTAGATAGAAACCTGGACCAGTGGACCGGACGGACATTTGGACCAGTGGACCGGACGGACATTTGGACCAGTGGACTAGATAGAAACTCGGACCAGTGGACTAGATAGAAATCCGGACCAGTGGACTAGATAGAAACCCGGACCAGTGGACTAGATAGAAACCTGGACCAGTGGACTAGATAGAAACCTGGACCAGTGGACCGGACGGACATTTGGACCAGTGGACTAGATAGAAACCTGGACCAGTGGACCGGACGGACATTTGGACCAGTGGACTATTTAGAAACCTGAACCAGTGGACCGGGCGGACATTTGGACCAGTGGACTAGATAGAAACTCGGACCAGTGGACTATTTAGAAACCTGGACCAGTGGACCGGACGGACATTTGGACCAGTGGACTAGATAGAAACTCGGACCAGTGGACTAGATAGAAATCCGGACCAGTGGACTAGATAGAAACCCGGACCAGTGGACTAGATAGAAACCTGGACCAGTGGACTAGATAGAAACCTGAACCAGTGGACCGGGCGGACATTTGGACCAGTGGACTAGATAGAAACCTGATCCAGTGGACCGGGCGGACATTTGGACCAGTGGACTAGATAGAAACCTGGACCAGTGGACCGGACGGACATTTGGACCAGTGGACTAGATAGAAACCTGGACCAGTGGACCGGACGGACATTTGGACCAGTGGACTAGATAGAAACCTGAACCAGTGGACTAGATAGAAACCTGGACCAGTGGACTAGATAGAAACCTGAACCAGTGGACCGGGCGGACATTTGGACCAGTAGACTAGATAGAAACCTGGACCAGTGGACCGGACGGACATTTGGACCAGTGAACTAGATAGAAACCTGGACCAGTGGACTAGATAGAAACCTGGACCAGTGGACCGGACGGACATTTGGACCAGTGGACTATTTAGAAACCTGAACCAGTGGACCGGGCCGACATTTGGACCAGTGGACTAGATAGAAACTCGGACCAGTGGACTAGATAGAAACCTGGACCAGTGGACCGGACGGACATTTGGACCAGTGGACTAGATAGAAACCTGGACCAGTGGACTAGATAGAAACCTGGACCAGTGGACCGGACGGACATTTGGACCAGTGGACTATTTAGAAACCTGAACCAGTGGACCGGGCGGACATTTGGACCAGTGGACTAGATAGAAACTCGGACCAGTGGACTAGATAGAAACCTGGACCAGTGGACCGGACGGACATTTGGACCAGTGGACTAGATAGAAACTAGGACCAGTGGACTAGATAGAAATCCGGACCAGTGGACTAGATAGAAACCCGGACCAGTGGACTAGATAGAAACCTGGACCAGTGGACTAGATAGAAACCTGAACCAGTGGACCGGGCGGACATTTGGACCAGTGGACTAGATAGAAACCTGAACCAGTGGACCGGGCGGACATTTGGACCAGTGGACTAGATAGAAACCTGGACCAGTGGACCGGACGGACATTTGGACCAGTGGACTAGATAGAAACCTGGACCAGTGGACCGGACGGACATTTGGACCAGTGGACTAGATAGAAACCTGGACCAGTGGACCGGGCGGACATTTGGACCAGTGGACTGGACACTTTAGCTTTAGTGTATCATTACAGTCTTTTTTGAATGTTTGTATTTTAAGAATCACACCATAACTGAAGGTGGGGGGACAAACAAATGCTCTCCTCGTTCCAGTTTATGTATAAAATAAAACAAAACAAATTGTTAAATATAATATGTGTCTTGCTTCCCAAAATAGGCAGAGGACGTTTCCGTAGTTACCACTGTCATAGGTGAAACAATGTACACAGCTTGAACTTATAGTTAAACCTTTAAGCAGCACAATCTGTTACCTCTCCGCTGTGGAAATAAAGACACCTTCTGCCAGTGTGAAAATCAACGTGGAAACGTGAAATATAAAAAGAATAGTCACAGCAACTCGGAGTGTTACAGACGCCTCCATCATCGGAGAAACACCTTCTGGACGCCTGCAGCGCCTGTGGCCGACGCGATATAAGACTGAAAGGAGCCAAAACGTTCAGAAAAAAACAGTATTTATAAATCGCTGAGTCACATCAATTCATACCAACCAAACTTTTAGTGCCATGTTAGTTTTACTTTAAAAATAAAACATTAGGGAACCGGTTGTTCAAATTGTATTTTTATTTTTGTTGAGACACAGTTATGTGATATTTTAAGGATCTGGGTTTTATCTCTATTTGTACTCTGATACGGTCGCCATGGCGCTGCTCAGGGATGACTGACAGTGGACCAGGGGACCGGACAGTGACCTGGACCAGTGGACCGCGCAGAGACCTGGACCAGTGGACTGGACAGAGACGTGGACTGGACAGAGACCTGGACCAGTAGACTGGGCAGAGACCTGGACAGCAACCTGGACCCATGGAGTGGACAGTGACCTGAACCAGTAGACTGGACAGAGACCTGGACCAGTGTACTGGACAGAGACCTGGACCAGGGGACTGGGCAGAGACCTGGACAGCAACCTGGACCCATGGAGTGGACAGTGACCTGAACCAGTAGACTGGACAGAGACCTGGACCAGTGGACTGGACAGAGACATGGACTGGGCAGAGACCTGGACCAGTAGACTGGGCAGAGACCTGGACAGCAACCTGGACCCATGGAGTGGACAGTGACCTGAACCAGCAGACTGGACAGAGACCTGGACCAGTGGACTGGACAGAGACCTGGACCAGGGGACTGGGCAGAGACCTGGACAGCAACTTGGACCCATGGAGTGGACAGTGACCTGAACCAGTAGACTGGACAGAGACCTGGACCAGTGGACTGGACAGAGACCTGGACCAGTGGACTGAACAGAGACCTGGACCAGTGGACTGAACAGAGACCTGGACCAGTAGACCAGTAGACTGGACAGAGACGGATAATGTTTCTCGTATGTTCAGAGATGTTTTGTAACTTTCTTAATTTCCTGAAGGAAGTGACTCAGAACTGTTGAGATTTTGTCACTTTGAAGTGGAGAGTTTATGAAGTCCACATTTGTGATCTTGTTTAACCAGTCCAAGCTTATTAAACCAGAGTTTCTGAATCTCTGTTCACGAGACTCTGACGAGCCGTCCGTTAGTTCAGCTAATATCATCTTCACTAGCCGGTTTAATCTAGCTCAACTTGGGTTTTAACGTCATCTAACCCAACATAGCCTGTTTTCTTCTTAAGGTGGCACAGAGTAACATGTCACCAGGGTTGAACTCCTCAGTCATGATGGAGGTTTGCTGAATGGGGTCCTCAAACAGAATCTTGCCCAGGGCCCCCAGAGAGCTAGAAGCAGCCCTGGTTTACATGATTAAATTTCAGATATTGACATGTAAAGCTTGGAGGCCATGTCTGTGATATCTTGTCATTGTTTCTGTGCAGACCTGCTCCTCAGGTGGGCCCCTCTGCTGCTCCACTGACCTGTGTCTTTCTGTCCATCTGCAGTGGATGGCACTGAACGGTTCTGTGTTTCTGAGCGAGCTCAGAGCGTCCCGTCTCGAGTGCTTCACCTGCGTCAGCTGCCAGCGGACGTCTCTGAACAGGAAGTGATCACTCTGGGGCTTCCCTTCGGTCGAGTCGCCAAACTCATCACACTGAGGTCCAAAAACCAGGTACCAGCCCATCTTCAGGATTCGTCAGTTGAAACTTTACCACTCTTTCTCTTTCTGTGGTCTCTATTTTCTATTTTCTCCATACACTCCATTCTTCATTTGATTGTTTTAACTCTTATATCTTTTCAGGCGTTTCTAGAAATGGCCTCAGAGGAAGCAGCTGTCACCATGGTGAACTACTACACCTCGGTCACACCCACCATCAGGAACCAGCCCATCTTTATCCAGTACTCCACCCACCGAGAGTTGAAAACTGACAGTCTGACCAATCAGGTGAGGAGCAGAAGCAGGGGCGACACCCACTTAACGTTAGTCCATGTTTAACCTTTGAAACGTCTCCGAACCGTCTCAGTGACGCCACACGCTGCCACTGAGCAATTTAGTTCACTTTAGTTCAATGCCATTCAATTCTGTTCAGTTCAATTAAGTCCAATTAGTTTTTTTCAGTTAATTAAATTTCTGTTTATTTATGTCATTTTAGTTCAATTCAGAGATTCAATTTTTGTCTTTCTAATTCGGATTCTTGACTTTGGGTATCAGTTCATACTGATACTGATTCAATTTTAGTGAGTTTTATTTTTCAATTTTATAATAAATAAATTGATTTTTTAAAATTAGCATAATATAAAGGATAAAAATAACATTGTAAAATGATAATGAACTAAAAAAATTCCACTCTATATAGAGTGGAATTTCCTTTTGTGGATTGATGAAGTATTATTAAATTGATAGAGTAGAGAGTAGAGGAAGACACATGGCAAAGGGTCACAGGCTCAGAGTCTCAGGCTCAGGGACTCATTAAAACTTGTCATAGGCTGTCGTTACACCATAAAAAGCCAAAAAAAAAAAAAAAAGAAATAATTGAGTCTGAAACATGGTAGCACCTTAAGTTTTCCCTCACTGGTCGTGGTCACCTGTGACCACTTGGAGCCACGCCTCTACTGGAACCATTCACACATGAAGCTGGTTTTACTCTCGTCGACCGGAGAGCTGAGCTGCTCCAGCTGTCCTGAGTCATCCTCTTTGTTTGTGCGTTTGTTTGCAGAGGGCTCAAGCGGCACTTCAGGCCATCACTGCAGCATCGGTGCATTCTGGGAACATGGTGTCTGGCAGAGAGGGGCGGGGCCTAGCTCCCGTTCATAGTCCTGTCTTGAGGATCATTGTGGAGAATCCGTTTTATCCGGTAACATTGGAGGTCCTTCAGCAGGTCAGCTGGTGTTCCTTATGTGTGGTCTTAGCTGGTGTTTATAGTTTAACCCATATGTGATGAAGATGGTCATGTGACCTGTTGTTAGCACCTGTGAAGATCAGCTTGATCTCAGCTGATTCCCATCAGCCAGAGCCCTCTGTTCCTCGACTTGAAACACACCTGCTGGTCCGCACACAGGTGAGAAGGTTAACAAATAAACAGACTGGATGTGAGCTGCTGGGACGACTGTCGTCTGTAAAACTGGTCTACCCACAGACCTGGACGATCGCTCTTTAACGTCGCCTTCAGGTTTCTCAAGAGGGGGTTTGTTGTCGTTCTGGACCACACCATCCCGACAGGAACTGACTCCACACAACCCCGTTAATACGAAACTGGAACAACAGGCAGAGGAAGCCACCTGTAAGCCCGCCAGACCCCCCCATCTTAGTGTTTTATCTTAGTCTCGATGATACTAACTCACACTAGTTAACCATCACTCTGACTGATTCTGACCTGCCGTCCTCAATTCAGACCGGTAGAGCTTCGTCCAAGCTCCACCAGGAGGAACCTGGTCCACGCTGCCACCTGCGGTGAAGCAAGTCAGCTGTCCGTTGGCTGGTGGTCCGCTCAGTCAACCTGGAAAGGTCCGGGAGTGTTTTGGAGTGCAGGTCACTCTGCCAGAGGACAGAGCTGCTGCAAGAGGTAACGGGCTGGATTAGTCCTGGTAAACAGGAGATGAAGATGACTGAGGCTGCTAAGATAACCTTCACCCCAGAACCATCCAGACCAACCCAGAACCCATCTAGATCGATTCAGAACCCATCTAGACCGATCTAGAGCCCTTCCATACCAACCCAGAATCCTTCCAGGCCAACCCAGAATCCTTCCAGACCAACCCAGAACCATCCATACCAAACCAGAACCCTTTCAGACCAATCCAGAACAATCCAGGCCAACCCGGAAGCATTCAGAGCCACCCAGAATCCTTCCAGGCCAACCCAGAACCATCCAGACCAACCCAGAACCCTTCCAGGTCAACCCAGAATCTTTCCAGACCAACCCAGAATCCTTCCAGGCCAACCCAGAACCATCCAGACCAACACAGAATCCTTCCAGGCCAGCCCAGAATCCTTCCAGGCCAACCCAGAATCTTTCCAGACCAACCCAGAACCCTTTCAGACCAACCCGGAACCATCTAGACCAACCCAGAACCCTTTCAGACCAACCAAGACCACCCATACCAACCCAGGTCAGGTGTTAGTTGTCTCTTAGTACAGTTAACAGCACAACAAGACATATTCTCTTTAAAATAAGAACGCTTATGCTGAAGAAGCTGGAAATGTTCAGGTGTTTTGTGGTAAACTAGCTGAGTCAGCTGTATACTAACCAACAGTGGGATTTCACAGTTTTTGTCTTTAACTTTCTGTGGTTTTGTGTCAGATCTTCAGTAAATTCGGCTCCGTGTTGAAGATCATCACATTCACCAGGAACAATCAGTTTCAGGCTCTGCTGCAGTTCAGCGAAACCGCTCACGCTCAACACGCCAAGGCTGTGAGTCACAAGCACACGCATGTTTATAACACGCCTGAATCCGTTCAGGCTGCGACTGCGGCGGGTGGGCCTGCCTCCAGAGCTCCGGACCAATCGGGCTACGGCCATCGGTCATTTCTCTTTCAGGCTCTGGATGGTCAGAACATCTACAACGGCTGCTGCACGCTCAGAATTGACTTCTCCAAACTGAGCGTGCTCAACGTCAAGTACAACAACGACAAAAGCCGCGACTTCACCAGAGGTGATCTGCCAACCGGCGAGCTGGAGCCTGCTGCCGCCACTTTTGGTGAGCGAGGAGACAGCCACACCTTCTCACACCTGCGCCCGTCTTAGATGTAATACCACCAAGTGTTGAGGGGTGGAGCCCTTGTACCACCAGGTTACTTGTCTGTTTGTGTGTTTCAGGCGTAGCTCTGCCACCATATGGAGCTGCAGCGTTCCCACCCACCTTCCCTCAACACACAGGTGAGAGAGGAAATGTTTTACACCTTCATGGTTTATGTTCAGATTCTCTTGTGTTCTTCTTCCACTGCTTCTTTAGGTGAAACTCAGCTTTCATGTGGTTAACAGACACAAACTCCTCCTCCATGAAGGAAATGGGCCACATAGAGACGGTTTTTACCAGATGGTTTGAAAAGTTTGAGTGCAGGATATGAGGGGTTTACAGGATTGTTTCTGGACCAGTCAGGAACATTTCTGACCAGTTTCATGACGATAACTAATAATGAAATGATAACATCTAGTGATTGGCTGAGCTGACTGCCAATCAATCATATTAGAATAAAATGTAATGCTTTATATAAACTCTCCTGGTGGGTACAAAATAAACTCACCACCCTCAGAGTTGTCGTGGATGTTAAAATTAAACGACTGAGACCAAAACAGTTTTTTGAAGACTAAATATATTTATTTCTGCTCTAAAGTTGGACATTTTAATATGGGAGTTAATGGAGATGGACTCGCTTTTGGAGCCTCTAGTGGTCAGTCGAGGAACTGAGGAACTGCAACGAAATGTAGTTCTATGGTGGAAATTTCAGTGTCTCTGTGAGTTCACGATGAGGTCATGATGAGGTCATGATGAGTCCACTCAGGTCAGACCAGGATTGTGTCTGTGCAGTTTGGGTTCAGCTGTCTGACACAGCTGCAAAGATGTTTTAGGAGCTGCAGGTTATTTTGTCTAAAGAGCACCGAGCTCTGTTCTGGAAAACTGCTGGACTGGAGACTCTCCGTGTCACTCCTGCATCGAGACGCCTGATGTTTGACCCACTTGGATGCAACTGCTGTATTAAATCTACTAAACTTGGATCTTCTCTCACGTCTTTATTCATGATAATCTAATGAACTCAGTTTCAGTCCAGAAAGTCACCCAGTGGTTTAAACATATAATACAGAGGTGTTAATATGTTTTTCCAAAACAATTCCACATGAGCCTCAGTGTGGAAGTTTTCTTCAAACTGGGCCGGCCATGTTGCTCGGGAGCATACCCGCCGTATGTCAATCAAAGTTAAACGCAGACGTTAAAGGGTTGGCACGTGGTCTGTCCGTGACGACCGTCTCCGCCTCGTTGGTTTGCGTTGCTGCTGATTACGGTTTTTACGTTGCCAGGTCCGAGCGACTTTCCCTGCATCTTGTTTCTTTGACAAAGATTCTTTCGTTGTCAGGTCTCTCCATGGCAGCCGTTCCTGCCTCGCTGGTTTCTCCTCCTCGCGTGGCGCTGCAGATGGCACCCCCTGCTGTCCACTCGGTGCTGCTGGTTTCCAATCTGAACCCAGAGGTCAGAATTCATTCTGTCACACAGCGGCTGAGCCCTGGCAGCGCAGCCCTTTGAATTAACTTTATTGACTGTTTTGTGTGTACAGAGCGTGTCGCCGCGTTGCCTCTTCATCCTATTCGGTGAGTTCATGACCTGCAGCTTCAGACAGAAAACTCGTTTTTGCTTTGGATGACCTGGTGCGTTTGTGTTTTCAGGTGTTTACGGGGACGTCCAGAGAGTGAAAATCCTCTTCAACAAGAAGGAAAACGCTCTGGTTCAGATGAGCGACATCACTCAGGCTCAGCTTGGTCTCACAAACACTTTAAATTATTTGTCATAACTAATAAAACCCCTCGCACCTGTTTGTGGGATTCAGGTCACAGCAGATATAGTCCTGCTCTGTTCAGAGGTTTATCTTCTGTTTAAGTGTAAAAGCAGAATTCTAACATATAATGTAAAACCTTTTCTAACCAAACTGTTATTTATATAACAAAAAGAAAGCAAATGAAAAAAAATCTTTCCCCTTAATAGGATAAAAGAGGAAAAGTTCTGCTAAGCATCTTTTTTTTTTTTTTTTTTTTCTGGCAGCTATGAGCCACCTGAACGGCCAGCGTCTCCATGGTAACGTGATCCGGGTGACGCTGTCCAAACATCCAGTGGTGCAGCTGCCTCGGGGTGGGGCAGGGCAAGAGGAGCAGGCGCTGACTCGAGACTTCTCAGGCTCCACCCTCCACCGCTTCAAGAAACCTGGATCCAAAAACTTCAACAACATCTTTCCCCCGTCTGCGACGCTGCACCTCTCCAACATCCCGTAAGGTCCTGCTCTTTGACCGAACTTTAGGAGCTTCCCGTCTGTGTCTTTCCTCAAGTGTGTCCCCTTTATCGTGTCCTTGTCTCCTAGCTCCTCGGTGACTGAGGAGGTGTTAAAGGATTTGTTCTCGTCCAGCGGATTCACAGTAAAAGCGTTCAAGTTTTTCCAGTAAGTAGCAACCAGAAAGCAGACTTCACTGTGGTTTGTAGCAGGATCTCTTTGGGACCATGTAGGAAAAATCGGAATGGAGAGAATTTCACCAAATCAACGTGAAAAGTTGGACTTAATAAACTATAAAGAAACGGTTTCATTTTTCACTTTACAAACAAGCAGTTTTAGCACATAAAAATAAAGCTTCTAATTTAAAAATCCAATTTGTGGAAATAAATATTTCAGATTTTAAAAACCTAAATTTATAAATAATAATATAATAATAATGTAATAATAAATATAATTTATTATAATAACGTATGAAGCCAAGGCTCTACAAGACAAAATAATCAGAAATTGTAATAAACTTGCGGGATAAAATTTTAATTTCAGACTGTATAAATACGTAGATTTATTAGGAAATAACACATTTTCACAACTAAATGTTTGATTCATAACTTTATAAAAATTCTCACAAACAAAAATTCTGATTTGTTGAAAAGTTATTTGTGAGAAAGAACTCAACTTCTTCCTTGATGACTTTGAGAATCGGCACAAAAAAGTACAATTTCTGACTATATAAACTCAGTAACCTTGTGTGAAAACCCTCACAAACGACAATGAATATCTGAGTCCTGGTTCAGCTTCTTCTCACCGAAGTTCATCAAAGTTCTTATACATATGAAGGCTGATCTGTTTATTTATGACTCATGCTGAAATTGGAACATCGAGGCTCCTGGTGGCTGCAGGAAAACCTACATCTGCAGAGTCGAAACGTCCGTACATACTGGCATTTCTATTGGGAACATTTCTCCCTTTTGTCTGTCCCGGTGCCTGGATATAGAGAGCTGCTTTCCAGAAAAGTTTTTCCGCCTCCTGAGGTAGACCAAGAGGCGTAAATAAGGAGAGACCGGCTGTATCTGTGAGGGCCATCCCCCCATTACGTAACCGAGTGAGAAGTGTGAGAATTTCTCAACTTTCTGATCATGTTGTACATGTGTCGACCGTAGTCACACTTCGCTCCAGGGACGATCAACACTCGTAGTTAAAACTCGCTCACAAACTTCCAGCTGGTGAGGAAGACCCGAACATCTCCAGCTGGTGAAGCAGACATGGACATCTCCAGCTCGTGAGTAAGATCAGGAAACTTTCAATTGGTGAGGAAGACCCGGGGACACTCCCAGCTGGTGAGGAAGACCCGGGGACACTTCCAGCTGGTGAGGAAGACCCAGACACTTCCAGCTGGTGAGGAAGACCCGGGGACACTTCCAGCTGGTGAGGAAACCCGGGGACACTTCCAGCTGGTGAGGAAGACCCAGACACTTACAGCTGGTGAGGAAGACCCAGACACTTACAGCTGGTGAGGAAGACCCGGGGACACTTCCAGCTGGTGACGAAGACCCGGGGACACTTCCAGCTGGTGAGGAAGACCCAGACACTTACAGCTGGTGACGAAGACCCGGGGACACTTCCAGCTGGTGAGGAAGACCCAGACACTTACAGCTGGTGACGAAGACCCGGGGACACTTCCAGCTGGTGAGGAAGACCCAGACACTTACAGCTGGTGATGAAGACCCGGGGACACTTCCAGCTGGTGAGGAAGACCCGGGGACACTTCAAGCTGGTGAGGAAGACCCGGGGACACTCCCAGCTGGTGAGGAAGACCCGGGGACACTTCCAGCTGGTGAGGAAGACCCAGACACTTCCAGCTGGTGAGGAAGACCCGGGGACACTTCCAGCTGGTGAGGAAACCCGGGGACACTTCCAGCTGGTGAGGAAGACCCAGACACTTACAGCTGGTGAGGAAGACCCAGACACTTACAGCTGGTGAGGAAGACCCGGGGACACTTCCAGCTGGTGACGAAGACCCGGGGACACTTCCAGCTGGTGAGGAAGACCCAGACACTTACAGCTGGTGACGAAGACCCGGGGACACTTCCAGCTGGTGAGGAAGACCCAGACACTTACAGCTGGTGACGAAGACCCGGGGACACTTCCAGCTGGTGAGGAAGACCCAGACACTTACAGCTGGTGATGAAGACCCGGGGACACTTCCAGCTGGTGAGGAAGACCCGGGGACACTTCCAGCTGGTGAGGAAGACCCGGGGACACTTCCAGCTGGTGAGGAAGACCCGGACACTTCCAGCTGGTGAGGAAGACCCAGACACTTCCAGCTGGTGAGGAAGACCCAGACACTTCCAGCTGGTGAGGAAGACCCAGACACTTCCAGCTGGTGAGGAAGACCTGAGCTGAGGCCACGAGCCTCTCATCCACATCCACACCTACACACACTCAGCCTGTTAAAAGGACGTGACATTCTTATAGTATGAAGAAAGTTTACATCATCTCCTCCGCTACGACTTTTTATTATTATTTATTTACCATGAATGTGACACACACGACGTCCCATCCCATTCTGGAATGCTGGTTTTGTGTATGTAAGGTGGGATTCTTCTCTCTTGTTTGGGCATGGATCTGTTTTTCTGTGTCGGTCTGAGATGGGATGTTTCTAATTTTAACAATATTACAAAGGTGAAAAAAGGCGGTCCTGGAAACCTGTTTGATATGTGAATCAAAGGACAGATTCTGGTTCAAAACAACTCCCAGGTTCCTAACTGTAGCACTACATGCCAAGCTGCTGCCATTCTGAGTACCTACATAGCCAGAGAATATGTCCATGAAGTGCTCAGGTCCAAATACAACAACTTCAGTTTTATCTGAATTTAGCAGGAGAAAGTTGTGAGTCATGCAGATGTTTGTCTTTTAGACATGCTTTTAGTCTGACCAACTGTTTAGTTCCTCCTGGTTTCATGGACAGATGTAACTGAATGTCATCAGCATAGCAATGGATTTCATGGCATGCCATCTATTAAAATTACCCAATGGAAGCAAATATAAGGTGAAATGAGTCGGTCCAAGGACTGGACCCTGTGGAACTCCACAGGCTAAGTCTGGTACGTGAGGAAGTCTTTACTAACGTTAACACATTGAAATCTATCTGATAAATATGACTTAAACCAGTCTAATGCTGTACCTTTAATCCCAGTAACAAGTTCAGATCACTTGTATCAAATGCAACACTGAGATACAAGTGCTGTGTCAAAAAGTTACCAAAAAATGGTCAGATGAGACGGAGCTATGAGGAAACACTCGCTAGAGACACTGCAGCTCTAAGATGTCTCTTTAGAACTGATGTAGTGGAACAAAAGCGTTGGTTCATGACCGCCGGTCCTCTGTGGTCCCTTGATGAAGTCCCTCTTGTGTAATGACAGGAAGGACAGGAAGATGGCGCTGATGCAGCTGGTGTCGGTGGAGGAAGCCATCGCGGCTCTGATCGCTCTACATGACCACCAGATGGACCACAACCAGCATCTGCGGGTCTCCTTTTCCAAGTCCACCATCTGAGCGCCGCGGCGCAGCAGCCAGTCAGACGGCAGGCCTACTGATTGGCGCCGGCGGCAAATGGACCAACGACAGCGCTCCGACAGCCACTGACCATCTCTCTGTGCCTACCAACCAGCTGACGTCACACTGACTGATGATGTCACGGCAGGGCCTGTCGCAGCGGTTTCCAAGGTTACAGAGTACATTCCTGAGCAGACGGAGTAGCAGAGTATTGTGGATAACCAGTCCGTTTTTCTGTAAATGTGGACGAGTGTGATGCTGAAAAGCCCCGAGGACATCAGAAGCTGCGTTAGAGCTCGTTCCTGTGATCAGTCCAGTCGTTCATCTGCATCGTTGTGACGGTGGAACCAACACTTCTGTCTGCCGTCTCCTCTGACCGTCTTTGTGCCTTAAGTCTTCTGGATTTTTCTGCTGGATCTTAATTTTTTTTTTTTTTAAACCAAGTTTGGGATTTCAGCCGACATTTATGTCCACGTGTCTTTGGAGTTTTCAGGATTTTCTTTCTGTCTGGTTTGTTTGTTTGTTTTTTAATCCTGGGTGTATTTATACCGTAGAACACGTGACAGGTAACACTTTTGGCGTCCTGCCCACCTTTCCTACCTGTGTGTTAGTGTGTGTGAGTTTCCACGGTGACCGGTGTCTTTCAGGAAAGAAGTCACAGCAGCAACGACAGAAAGCTGATAGGTGGTCGACCTTTGATGTCTGAAATTCCTGCTGGAGCTGATTTCTTCTCAGCGTTTTTATTTATTTATTTATTTTTTTATTTATTGTGATATGACGTTTCTATGCCAATCAGAAAAGAGAAGATGGTCAGGGGAAAGCTTTTACAATTACATTTTGGGTATTTTACCAACATCGTATGTACAAAATGTTGAGAACACTTGTAAGGGTTGAAAGAACCTCAAAGTTTTTGTGCCTTTAATTGGATCAACTTAACTCGTTATGACATCACTACCTGTTTAAATGGCTTCGTTTGAACAGAGTCTCAATGTTTTGGAGCTTAAAGGGCATCGTCACCCGTAGAAACTGTTGTCTTCATCTGAGCGCGTCACATCTCAGCAGGCCGCGGTTTCAGGTTTAAGGAAACGGTTCTAGTTTAATTAAACGCCGCAGAAAACTGAAAGCAGAGGATGGTCATCAGTCCCATGATCCACGTCCGTCGTCAAGACGCCAGAGGTTTCCAGCTGCTGGAGGTCAGTGATGTAACGGGTGGAGCGTGAAGGCGGAGCCAGCGCAGGAGAGGGTCCACGTCCGTGGACCCATCAGGCTGCTGAACTGAACGGATCCTGTGACGTCTCACTTTTAAACAGACGTGGTTCATGTGATGTCTTGATTTTTTTCAACTGGAACATCCAGGAGTTTTTATGAATGTAACATATTTGTGGTGCATAATGGGAGCTGGCGGGACTTTTGTTGTTACGTGAAACATTTTTATTATGGAGCCGTGCATGATGGGAAATGACGTTGGCAGGTGGGGGTTCCAACCAAGTTTGTGAAACTTTTTTTCTGAGAGTGACAGGAAGTTGTAGCATGAATTACTAAATAAACAACGTGACAACCAAAGACAAGCCCCGCCCACTCTGTCTTCCCAGCCAATCACAGAAGAGGACACAAGGGCATCAGCACTGAAAGGATAAAACTTTATTGTTCCTCTGACACAATCCTTGGCTGTGATTGGTCAGTTTTCAGACTACAGATATTTAAAAAACAACATGACAGTACAAACAAGAATCTACCGATCTGATTGGACGATAGCAACAAGGGTCAGTCCGACAAGCAGATGATGTCATCACTCAAACCCTGGAAGGCTACGCTAGGAGCTAACAGCTAACAGTGAAGCTACGTGCCCGCCCACGTGCACACACACACACACTCACACTCATCTTCAGACGCTCACAGCTCCACTCACACTCATAGTCAGTGTTCAAATACACAACAAACTGCAGAGAAATGTCATTTTTGGTCCTAGTTTCCTTTTCTGAAATGTTGTGACCGCCAGAATACTGGAATCGTTGAAGCTCCACCCACTCACGACGACGCTGTGCTTCGTTCTGATCGATCAGAAACAACTTTGTCTTTTATCTGTGATTAAACTGGTTTGTTATAGTTAAACTCGTTTAATCCTGAGTACTTGCAGATTTTTTTTTAAATTAAGCGACGGTTGTAGTTCTTTTAGATGTTAGTTTTTCATCATTTTAAATGACGGTTCAGATGTGAGCTATTAAATCTAAATCCTCGAGTAATTCCATGGCAACATTCCTTATTTTCATTTAGGCCTGATAAATAACTTTGGGATGTTGGTTAGAAACTAACCTAATAAATTAAGTTTTATTCTGAAAAACTGGACACGTTTTAATTGCTGATCGGCCTGCAGCTATTGGTTTCTGATCAACAGACTGATCGGCGTGCTCAGTCAGCCTGAAACCTCCTGGGATGCTGATAAATCAGCTGATCAAACAGATTCATTTGCTGACATGACCTAAACAGGTTTCCCTGACAGGTGTGGGTGGAGCTTTGCACAAAAACTGCATTTCCACTTCAGCGACCTTAGTTTCTGAACAAAGTCTAGAAAACAACTTTCAGGAGAATTTCAAAAGATTTTACTTCCTTTTAAAACAAAAAGCTGACAGGAAAGAAGAAAATCCTCCAATAAGGATGCAGACGTCCTACAGCTCTGCCCTGATTGGCTGATCGTCTTCCCGCCTGCTGTTAAAATTACACAGCAGATTATTCAGTGCGATACGTCACTCCCTCTTATTTTTTCCTTGTTCTATTTTCTTTCTCGGTCCAGTGCTCTCATTGGCTCGCTCTGCGTTTGTTTTTAGCACCAAAAGAAATAAATAGTTTAAAACACAGACAAACATGCACGCACACACACGCAAACACGCACACACTTCAGTTCATGAAAAAAACAAATGTCAGTCTTTTTGCCGCCACCTCCTCCACCCTGTGACGTTGACGAGGAGGGGGCAGTGTGGCAGGTCACCACAGTAACTACACGTCCAGAATCTCCTCGGCGGTCCCGCCGCAGCGTAGTCGGTACCGGCCGGTCCTCCAGCTAATGGTGGGGTCCCATAGGGCTGACAAGAAGATCTGCACCGCCATCGACTCACGGATGAACCAGGCCACGGCGAAGTCCAGCTTGGAGAAGCTTGGAGGACCGCCCTGCATGTGAGGTCAGCAGTCAGTCAACCAATCAAACAGCAGAAACTATTAGTTCACACTTCCTCTTCCTAAATAAAAACAAGCACTCCCACACCCGTTAAAACCGTCTGTGCTTCACAAACCACCAGAGACATTTTATTAGCTCAGTTTGACTCTTTTCTGTTCATGATGCGCTAGATGTTTCCAGCTGCTGGGAACTCTGGCCTGCAGGTGGAGCAGTTCAGCGGCTGGACTCGTCTACCGCGGAAACTCGGTTCAGCAGTTTGGACCGCTGTCGCGAGCAGCACCGATGCATAAAACCTTCACTTAGTCCTGGAACTTAGATACCATTAAAACGCATCACAACATACACGCGTGTCCTGCATTTGTGTGGCATGGGAATCATGCACGCCCTCAAAATGCTTCCCGCGTACACGTCGATAAAAAACACTTGTAGTTTTTGGTGTATCCTCTGGAATCACGCTCCGACCGCGTGGAGCTGAAACCTTCCCAGTGCAGCTGGTTGTGTACAGCAGTGCAGATGAACACCTGGAATGCCCCAGGTAGATGGGCGGAACAAACACGCCCACATAAGCTCAGCCTTTTAAGGTTGACAACATTTAGGAGGTGCTGAGAAACGAGGCATAATAATCCAGTCGGTGTGTGAGGTATGTGGTGGTAAATCAGGTGAGCAGGAGTTTGGATGTCTGGAAGCTGCTACTGACTGAGAAATGCTGGTACGTTACTTGTTGGGGAACTGGGAGGATGTGGGGGGAGTTTGAGGAATACATGGAAAGAAACGTCGGATGCAGCCGGATGTAGTCAGTGGCTCTGTATGAGGAGAAGTTATATCAGCTGGGGCCAAAACAGAAATAGGAGTTAGAAAACTGTCTTCATGAAGATTTGTGGGGAGGGGGACTGCCGAGCTCCACCTGAGGTCCACCAGGACCCAAGATTAAACAAGATTAATATCATAAAAGCAATAAAATATAAACTAAAACACATTAAACACGGACAATATCTCGCCGCAGATATCCTCATCTGGACCGACACGCTGGTTCTTTTGGAAACAGATCTTTATTTTAACATGATTCGATGGAAAGTATCTGGTCTCCCATCTTTTAGGTGATTCTGGTGAAATCGCTTCTTTTGAGGACTTCTGTAGAAAATATATGACCCACTTCCAAGCAGTCGTTAAAAGTATAAGTTTTTCTTTTACGAGGCTGATTAAAACACTCAGCCTGATTTCAGACGCCTCCCACCTCCCCGAACTAATCACTGACATTCAAAATTTTTCAGATTAGACTTTGTCAAATAAACTCATTTGTGCTGTCTTTACAAATGTTTTTTAACGTGTTCTGCTCAGTCCGGTCCATGCAGTAGGTAGACCTGTGGGTGACGTCACAGGGGGCGTGTCCAGGCCTTTAGCACAGCCCATGCAGAATGAATCTTTCTGAGTCAGCCCCTAGTGGTCAACAGAGGAGTTGAATTTCTACATCTACTTTAAAAAACAAGCTGCCAGCTGGTCTCTGACGTGCGGTTGACAGCAAAGAGACACATTTCCCACAGCGGCTTTGCTTTTCCATTCTCGTACAGCTTTCCAGCTCCAAAGATGATGAATCTTTTAGTTTTTTCTGATGTATCTAACAATACTTAAGTATTTATGTATTTATGTTGCAATGTGAAAACCACTTTAAAACATGTTAAAACAAAGGTGTGCGTTGGTTACCTGAACGCCGGTCAGCTGAATGTAGTCTGCGATGAACCAGGCGAGGCAGTGACACATGAAGAACACCATCATGTCCCACCTGAAACACACACAGAGGTGAGTGCAGCCCCACACTTCCTATGACCGCACTTGTGTCCCTGTTGTGGGCGGGGCTTCATGGGTGTTCAACAGTCATGCAGCCACGCACGCTGGCTGGAAATCCTGACTGATATTTCCTGCAGAATCCCAGTGTCACATGACCTCAGAACCTGCGTGCGCCGACTGACCGGCGTTTCTGAGACGGTCTCAGATTTCAGTTTCCACGTTTAAACTGCAGACTTGACCGTTCCTGCATCTCGCGATCTGGCACCAACGCTGATAAGCAGGTATGTTTAAGTCCAGGTCAGCATTGTTCAGGTCTATATCAGAGCTGTTCAGTTAGACAAGGTGTGTGCTGAAAGCCCCGCCCAGCAGGCCCCTCCCCCTGTCTGTGATTGGCCGCACCTGAACACATAATGAGCCGCCCAGCCGATGATGAGGCTCGCCAGAAAGCACTCGGAGACGGGTTCCAGCACGGTGCCGGGCAACATGTTGATCCTTAACTTTGTCCACCTGCATACAAAACTTTATTAACACCAGTGTCCATTTACAACAGCTAAACGATGTTTCAAGGTCCGACAGGAAATGTGAATTGTGCCTTTTCTCTTCAAACTGGCGAGCTGAGATCATCACCTGATCATCCGTGACTGGAACTGACCAATGGAGTATGAACCAGAGTTCTGCAGCGCCACCTGTGTCGCCATGGAGAACTTCCAGCCTCTGAGGAGCAAACGGGAACGGTGACATCACAGCCCTGATGTAACCACAGCAGGATGTCAATGCTAACGTGCTAACCTGTCGGCGATGGCTTTAGCCATGAAGTAATCCTCAGCGATGTACTGAGCGAAGGACACCAGGCCACCCGCCTGGTCCAGCACGTCCTTCCTCATCAGACACGACATCCCTGTCACGCACTTGATCCCCGTCACATTGGCCGAAATGTAGGAGCGAGGGTGGGACGTCCCGAAGTACACCTGGACACAGGTGAAGGTGAGTCAGCATCAGCACCGCACCATGGTACCAACGCCATTCAGCCCACCGATGAGCCTCTAATGAGCTGCATCAGCGCCAAGAGGCAGATCTGGGCTCACTCAGCATTAGCATGTAGAAAACCATATTTATCCAGCACTTATCTAAATAGTCTGTGTTTAAGTGTTTATCACAGCAGCAGCAAACAGATTGCATAAAGGCTTTTCTTGGACACAATCCTCCGTCCTCAGCAAGCACCAAGCGACTGTGGAAAGAAAATCTCCCCTAACGTCAGGGTTCCCGCCTCACCTGCTCTAATGTGGCAGCAAAGCCTTGGCGGTCTGCAACATATGGCAGTCCGTGGACCAGGCCCACCTTCTCTGTCATCTGATTGGTCAGATCTGTAAGGGTGTCGGGTTTCACTACCAAAGACACAAAAAGACAGCATTTGTATTAGCAGTAAGGGTGTAAATGACACCAGGAAGAAGCTGGTTTTGGTTCTGGGTCTGACCTCTGATGCCGCTGTCACAGATCCATACCAGCCCGTACTTGGCTCCCTCATAACCGGGCATGAGGTTGTTGATCTTCGGGTTGATTCCAACCTTCTTCCCCCCTGAAAACCACAAAACAGAAGGGGAGGAGCAGATGAGCATGGCTCCCTGAAACAACCACAAGAACCAACCAAACATCACATTTAACTCACCTATGAACAACCTGGCGTCCACGTTGGGGTATTTCCCCAACAGCTTCTTACAGACATCAACGGCTGGATCGTCCTGGTCCTGAACACACAGCAGGATCTCGTACTGCAAAACATACGCCAGTTAGTGCCGGTTACCGGGAGGAAATGTAGTTACCAACAGGAACAGAGGGACGTCGTCATAGCAGGATGTTCATCAAAAGGAGGATTGATGTCAAAGGAGGGACGGAGGGACAGTAGTCAAAGGAGGGACGGAGGTCAAAGGAGGGACGGAGGTCAAAGGAGGGACGGAGGTCAAAGGAGGGACGGAGGTCAAAGGAGGGACGGAGGTCAAAGGAGGGACAGTGGTCAAAGGAGGGACGGAGGTCAAAGGAGGGACGGAGGTCAAAGGAGGGACGGAGGTCAAAGGAGGGACGGAGGGACAGTGGTCAAAGGAGGGACAGAGGGACAGTGGTCAAAGCGGAAAAAAGATGATATGGGACAGCTGGGGCAGGTTTGAGTTTAAGGATGGCAGGTGGAGGTTAGTTGGGGTCGTTGGGACATGGATGGAGACTGATGCTGATGTTAGTTAAGCACTGACGGCAACTGCAGGGTCAAGGGTAGATACCTTGGGGTAATCCAGGGTGAAGAAAGTTTCCAGGTTGGAGATCAGGTTTGGGTCGACACCCTTCAGAGGCTTCAGCAGAGAAACGCCTGCTAAGTGTGCAAATGGCTGCTTGACCTCTGACCTCTTCTTATGGAGATGAAGACGCCTGAAATGCAGATGCAGGACGTCATCAGAGGAGGAAACGAGGAAGCCGCTTGGTTTCACCACCACACCAGAGAACGGCCACTCTCCAGAACTAGAACGCTGGTCTACCACCTAGGTCCTGTTCAGACCTGCTATTAACATCAGTGCTGGATGACGCAGTCACATGTGAACAGCGTCAACCCCCTCTAAGCCTAATTTAGAGATTCCTGCTCTAAAATGACATGGCCAAGTTTTAAATTAGTAGATTTCAGCAACTATAAGATGTATTTAAATACATTTGTCATCAAAATAATAGGTAACACGTGGGACTTGTGTAAATGTAAGTACACATATCACCAGGGCAGAATAAATGAAGATGAAATACAGAAAACAAACAAGAACAAAATCTGTCTCCAGATACAAAAGCTGTTCCCAAAGAAACCAAAAACCACCTTTGAGAGTATTTCACAGGAATTATATTAAATCTGCTCCAGTCAGGTGACTTTCACAGATCTGAGGCCCCACTTCAGTAAATCCCAGCGTAATCCTTTTAAAAAATCCACAGAATTATATAATGAGTCTTTAAATTCTGGAAAGTCTGGATTTTTTTCTTGAACTGTGGTAGAGGTGAATGAGTCAGAGTGTAAGCTTGAAGAACACAGACACCAGACAAAACCTTTACATCCTTGTTAGATGATATCACATATTAAATATGTACAATTCGGGTTTACTGAAATGGCTCTCACTACACCCACGAAGGAAATGCATAACTAACAGAAACATGGAGCGGGAAAACACCTGGTTGTCCAGTGGATGTGACGAGCGAATCGTGTCCTCGTCCAGCGACAGTTAACCCGCACCGGTCCGGATCTCTAGTTACACCACTAGTTTTTGGACTCGCTCCTTATTTCATACGTATACAGTCAACAAAGAGGTGATACGAATAAATAACTATTTCACGAGATTTCATCGCAGCATTTCGCCGTTTTCTGTGTTGCAGGAGCGACAGAATATGGCATGATTTGTTTAAATCTGCATTTTTTTAATGACATCTGCACACGGGGAAGCAGGAAACCGCTGCTGAAGCTACAAACTGACACCAACTGAAATCATTTAGATGCGTGAAAATGCTCCGTGAGTCGGGTTAAAAACCAGCCTGAACACCCTGGTACACCGTGTTAATTAGTTAAGGGTTGCTGAGGCAGACGTGTTTTACCGATCGCCAGCTCCCTTGTGCGAGCCCCGCTCAGCGGGATGCCTCCCCGCAGCTAACCGCTGACACAGCCGCTGTCACACGCCCAGAAGCCGCACTGAGGAGCCGAAACCCGGATAATAACCCGGACCGAACCAGCCAGGAAGCAGGGCGGAGGAAGCAGACACCCGCGGGTCACTTACACGTATATGATGGACATGAAGTGCATGAGCCACAGCACAACGAACAGGATGAGGCCAAACACGGCGAGGCCCTGCATGGCGATATCCAGCGGGGCCATGGCGCTGAGCGGGGCTGCCGGAGCCGCCTCGCCTCTCGCTCTGTCGGGAAGGACGCAGCCGGCGGAGCGGCCTCGGAGCAGGATGGAGGTTCAGGCCGGCTACGCTAACTCCCGCCGGCAGCAGGCACGTCAGGAAGAAGAAGAGCTCCAGAAGCGGGACTAGAGGCCAGACTCGGTCGCGGTCCGGGTGTCAGCGCTTCGACAGTCAGCAGACCGGCCGACGGTCAGCTGACCCAGCGAGGCAAACGGCGGGCACGGGCATAGCGGGGACGGTGGCTGCGAGACACTTCCGGAAAGCTTCAAAATAAAAGCCCACATAAATATGTATCCGTCTACAAGTTAAAATAGAATGTATTTGGATAAACTAAACCGTTTTCATCATGTTATTCTTTTGTGTTTGTTTCAGTTTTATTCACATCTTTCGTCAGGGTCTTCAACGCACCACAGGCGTCTAGACGACGTCACAGAGTCACAGAAACTGGAGGATTTTACTGTGAAAGTCCGGCAGGTATCAGTTCACACCTTTCACAAACCTCCTCCCACACACACACACACACACACACACACACACACACACACACACACACACACACACACACACAGCTGTGTGATTGTTTGCTTGCTGCAATTCGACCACGAGGATGACGTCAGGTGTCTGCGCAGGGACTGACTACCCATCATCTGTGCGGCCGCTTTCCTCGCGCTGCCATGACGTCATCTATAATGATGTCATCCTGTTAGTTTCTGTAGGTGAGGTCAGATCTTCTGTCTCACACACAGGCCACCAAAATACACTGAAAGCTCCTGCTGTGCCAGCTGTCAGGGTTCAATAATAATAATAATAATAATACAGCTTTGCAGTTTAACCAGCAGATAAAACATCCACCTGAAGGAATTGTCCCTGTTAAAATGAGGGTAAATGTTAACTAAAGTATTATGTAGGGTGAGATACATGTCTGCTTGTGTTAAAAAAAGACAGAAAGCTCTGTTAAAGCTTGTCTAGATCAGGTTTACACGCCAGACTGCTGAAAAAACACTCTTTATTTGTGGAGAGTGACTCTAAAGCCAATTTTCTCCAACCCAACTCCTCCAAAACTCATATTTGGTTAACTGGCCAAGGCAAAGGGAGGACACACCCACCTAACTCCAGCACCACCAAGCGCCGTCCATCTAACCTGAGTTGAGTCTAATGCTGAATTAAGTAGAGATGGGATGTTCAGGAATTAATCGATTCTTTTGAACAGCTCTTTTAAAGTAACAATGAGAATCGATTCAGTTTTTTTTTGCACTTTATTTACATTGTTCTGGTGTGGATTAGAGTCAAGGAACTGATCTCCTGTTTTTAAAGTAGTTCAGGGCTACAGACTAGGTAGGGTGGTGGTTTTGTGTTGACATTTTATCACGTCATTCTGGTTTTATGAAAGTATTGTTTGGAAACAAATACTGCGAGTTCTAATATTTTCACTAAAATTTCCACTGATGTTCCTCAGATTAAATATATATATATAATATATGTGTGTGTGTGTATTGTATTTATATGTATACATGTATTTTTTTAATCTTATATAGTAGACTTTATACAGGCATATATTTTCTATTATTTATTATTCTTACATATTGTGAGCTTTTTTGCATTACATTATAAACAATATTTCAGAATAATTCCCACCATCAGAGTATATATTGGTGGGGTGTGTACTTTAGAATTGTTCTGATCCAAATCTTACCAGTATCAGTTACCAGTAACTAAAATATTAATAATGATAGAAAGTTAAGATTCGTTGCAGGACCTCGACTGACCACAAGAGGCTGGCTGCAAAAGCGAGTCAGTCTCCATTGACTCCCAAGTCAAACTATCCAACTTCAGAGCCGAAATAAACATATTTACATCTATGACTATTCTGGGGGTAACCGGGTCAACCCAGCATTGGCTAAACGCAACAGCAATTTTGATTTCTCCAAGGACGTGATAAACAGTATATTCTGCTGTAAACATCTGCTGGCAGCTCTGGAGATGTTTCAGCGAGGATTCGCTACTGCCAGCGGTAGCCAAAGCTAACTTTGATTGACATATGGTGGGGATGTTCCCATCTGCTTCCTAAGGAACATGGTCGGGCCTGTATGAAGACAAATTGGCTTCGAAACCGCTCTTCAGAAACCAATGTGTCACGTGACCTCGTACTTCCTCTATTGTTTTTTTCTTTTCAATCAATGTTACCACAAGCTAGATAATTTGTTTAAACTGATAACTTAAAGATAACTAGCACTACTTTCATTTGATTTTGCAACATTAGTCGGCATCAAATCTGTCCGTCCATCCTCATCTTTTTTGTTGTAACTGAAATAGCATCTGAAACCAGGACTGAGCTCCACCTCTAAAATATATGCCTAAAATAAGAATTTTACTTTAAATATTAGAAAAATATAGTTGGCAGTTAAGAAATAAAACCAATCTTAACTTCACCAATACACGTATTTATATATAATATAATATAATATATATATATATACACACATATATGTATAAATGTATGTGTATATATATATATATATATATATATGTACACATATATATATATATATATACATACACATATATATATATATATATACATACATACATACATACATACATATATATATATATATATATATATATATATATATATATATGTATATACATATACATTTATGACTTATTTACATTTATATATTGTCCTGGCAAACATGCAGATAGCTTCCTACTTTTCTAAATTATATTTGTCTTCTCTGTATATTTGTTTTCTATATTTCTTTGTTTTTATTTTATTACATTCTCATTTTACTGTAAAGTGTCCTTAAGCACTTAAGTACCAAGGTGCTTTTATTTCAGTACTTAAAGTGCTGTCAAATAAAGTGTATTATTTTTTAGATTTGATGAGTTTGTCCTCTTCATTTTTATTGTTTTGTCGCTCCACAAATGTGTAAGTCAGTTAACCCCGACTTCACACAGATGGAGGTTTCTCTTGTGGTTGTTGCTCTCTGCAGTCACCAAGTGCTTGTTTAGACTGAATCAAAGTAAAGGTTTGTTTTTTAATTAACTTCTATTGTATCAGTCAGAATTTAACTTAGGTCGAGTTGTGGGTTTGGTAAATGGTTTGAGATAACTTTGTGAATTGTTGAGATGTTGAACCAAGAACTGAAATTATTCTCAGTTCAGGATTAGATTTCTGCCGCTTTAGTCACATTTTAAGGATAGGTGTTTTGAAATTTGAAAAGGAAAAAAAAAAAAAAAAAAAAGTCCTTCCTTAACAAGAAGAGGAAGAACTTTATAATCTCCTGGAACAGAACGGTCATTGGTGGAAACTTGATCCCAAACAAAGACAGGAAGTTGGAAGGAAATGCTGTTGAACTGGTCCAGAGCTGGTTTCTGTGGTGTTTCCTCAGAGCTGAAGAGCTCACCTGTCTCAGGTGAACTGGTTTTACCTGAGAACTTCATTCACAGCACACACATAAACCTCAAAGTTCTCACAGTTTTTATTGAACTTTCACTCAGAGAGCAGGTTTGGTCTGGACGGCGTGACTGGACCACGAACACTCAGAGTTCTCCTTCCAGCTGGCCTCCTGGCTGTCATAGACTTCCTGTCGATGACAAACGCTCCGTCAGTGGTCAGCTGTCACCGGCGGTGACCGGCGGGGCTCCCAACTCTTACCTTCTTCCAGATGGGAATGCTGGCCTTCAGCTGGCTGATGCCCTGCTGGATCGCCTGCTGACCGTCCTGGCGGTGCGGTGACGAGACTGCCATGACAACGCTGGCATCGCCCACCTTCACCCACCTGAGAGATTAAGTTCACAGGTGAGACAGACCCTCTGTGATCATGGACAGAAGACCTTCATGCAGAGACAAGGGCAAATACAGGTGAAATTATTTAATCACAAATCACCTAACCCTCAGCTGTACAAACCAGACAGATGTTGTTCCAACTTTTTCATCCACCTGCACAGTTGCAGGTAGACGCCGACTCCACCCAACCATGAATAATCCAAAACGTAGTAAAGACAGACGGAGCAGGAGCGGAAGCTGAGTAGACCACACCCACTGCAGACCACACCCACTGAAGCCAGTTACAAGAAGACAGCGATCTGAGCCAAGACCAACCCATTACGTTATTATCACCATTTACAGTAATTCTATGTATGGATGACATCACAGGGGGCGTGTCATTTCCTTCTCATACAGTCTATGGAAGTTCAAAGTTGCTCAGAAGCCTAGAAATTAACTCTCAGTAATTAGTAAAAAAGTCAATTTGTAGGCAAACCTAGAGAGCTATAATTTTGGTTCTTAAATCTTCTTTTTTAGGGGGATATACATGAAGACAGGTCATTTCATTTCTCTACTACATCTGGACAGAGTTTTGGTGCTTCCAGTGTCTGTAGAGGCTTTTCGCATCCGTGGAGTCTGGAAGTAACTGACCTGCTGCATCAGTGGACACATGTGACACTGCAGCTTTAAGAGCGACTTTAGTGTCTGACTTGCAGTCCGACCCCCCAGTAGGAACCCAGTCTGACCCCCCAGTAGGAACCCAGTCTGACCCCAGTCTGTGGTGGATGCAGATGTGCTTCACGTTCGGCCAGCGTGTTCTGATGTCATCACACAGCCTGCTGAACTCTGATTGGGCCATGGGCTCGTACGCCTCATACTCCAGTCCAACCACCTTCCTGCTGTCCACCTCGTCCTCACGAGTCGTACCTGCGCGCACGCACACACACACACACACACACACACACACACACACACACACACACACACACACACACACACACACACACACACACACACACACACACACACACACACACACACACACACACACACACACACACACACACACACAGAGAGAGAGAGAGAGAAAAAGCCCCATGTGGAAGTGAGTCGTGGGAGCTTGTTCAGGGACATATCTCAGGAATGACTGGTGTTCCTGAGCTCCTCTCATCCTTTTACGATGTGCTTCCTGCAGCTGCTTGGTGCTGAAATTGTGTTGTTTTTATTTTTAACGTGGTCTTTATAGGATTAAAGTGGAGCTTTTTGTCGTTGGTTTGGTGTGCTGCTTGTGCATCGTGTTTCATGCGGTTAAAGGTGGACCATCTCTGCATTGTGGTCCCGGGGAAACCTTTGGGGCATAAAAAGTGTTTTCTTCTTTTTCGTTACCGACCTATGAACACTGAGACGGCTCCACAGGAAGCGCTGCTGACGGCGTCCACCACCTCCTGCACCGACAGCCCATCGTAGCTCAGCCTGAAGATGTCCTTCTGCTCCTCAGACATCTCTGCAACAGGAACATCAACATCATCATCACCGTCATCACCCCAACGTTCCATCAGAAGGATCGATCGCTCACCTCCTAACCTCCACTGAGAGGTGGCACCACAGCAACCTCGTCTCCGTCTGCCAGAGTTACCTCCTGGTCACCGATGACGACGTACTGTTGACGCACCGCCAAGACCACCTGACCTCGCAGCGCAGTCAGTCTAAACACACATCACACATGCTTTTATGGTGACAGATGGTGGTCATATGATCGCGTAGATCCAACTTGCCTGTGGTTACATGGTCATGTACCTGGGGTGTCGCCGTAGCAACAGTTCCCAGAGATCCCCGCTGCTGATCGGTGTTGGAACGGCAACAAGCTCCTCCTCCTTCAGTCCTGTTAGCTCTGCGCTCTTAGCGAAGTACAACACAGTCACCTGGAGTTACAAAAACATGGGAATTCAGAGATGGGAATTCAGAGAGAAACTCCTGGACAAGAGAAATGGAGATCCGGCTTTTAAGGATTGCTGTACACAACACCCCCGGGACCCTCACAACCCCCCCGGGACCCTCACAACCCCCCCGGGACCCTGAACAGGATCAAGTGAATCATGTGATAAATCAGAGCTTCAAAAACACCATGTGATGAGAGGTTTCCTCAGCATTCCTCGTCTGAGCAGATTTAGTCACGAAAGTGCATATTTCTGAACAAAAGAGTCAAAGTTTTCCAATAAGCAGGGGAAATCTTTCAGAAGGTTACGGGGGTGCACATCTTCACGTGCTCCGGTTTTGTGATCACAATAAGTTCCTCGCGCTCCTCACGAGGACCTGCTGCAGGCACAGACATGCGCACAGGCTCTCGTGCAGATCTCCGCTAGGAAAAGACGGGATTTAATTGTTTCAGACTCGAACAAAAACGGGTTGCTCCGAGCTCAAATCCGGAGAGGGTCGTTCATATCATCGGCAGTCACGCTGCTCATCGGCGGCGCGCCGCCCGAACCTGCTCCACCTGTCAGTGAACGTCCTGCTTTTTTTATCTGCAGACCGGCTCGACTCTGACATAAAAAAGTAAATTTCCACCCGCTTGTGGTCAAAAACACAGCAAAGCGCCGACGTCTTACCTGAGCAGTCATGAATTCGCCGGCACCTGTCAGCGCACATGAGACGAAACACGTTGACGCGTCTGTTTACAACTGAGCGACGCGGCCCCTTCTTCCTCTCTTCATTTACTGTGGTTTTAAGAAACAGTACTGCGTGTGTCGCCACCTGCTGCACCAACTGTGCACCAACCGCAGACACGCGGCGGTAGTACAGCTCACTCACCTGTCTGGTCCGGTCCTGGAGGTCCGCTGTTCGGCAGATTTGACACGTTTCAGACACATCTGATTCAAGTCACCATCTGCTGGTCACCAGGATTTGCACCAATGTGTCAATGACACAAATCAGGCGTGTTTAAACTGGGAAAGGTCTCACACAGTGCCCCCTATTAGAACAATTAAAAACAACTTTTACTTAATTTTATTCCATCTATCTTTCAGGTTTTCTACCAACTGTTCATTATTCCAGGAATTATCCTGAAACCTGGGACAACAGCTGCATTGGTATGATTATGATTAGAGCCACCACTTTTAAGACATAGTGTTTCACAAATTTTGGATAATCTAGCCAAACTGCTGGATAAGCATAGATTTCATGCAAAACTATGTGTGGAACATTGATAAGAGAGGAGTTCCCACAGTTGAAACCCCAGAAAAAACCCATCAGCGGCATCGAGGCCGCCCGACCCGTCAACTGCTCCATCAGCAGCATTGTCAGATTTCTCACCTGAGACCTTGTGATTTCATCCACCAAGAAACGCCTCAGGAAGGGAGAATAGAAAGCAGAAGACTGCAATCTTGAGAGATGCACCAGAAAGAGAAACTCGAATTGAAAAAGAATCCCCAGAAACTCAAGAGGGGCAAAGAAAAAACATAGACTGACAGTGACTGAGGGAAAGAAGAGGTCACAGGGTGGTTGCAACATTTGATTTTGTCTGTTTTAATTAACTGAAGTGTTTTTGTAGCTGAGAGAGTTTCATCTTTTCAAATTCTGTGTTTCTAGGATAGACGGTCTCTGGGGACGGTTGCAATACTAACTTGTTCAGTTTCTCAGTCTCCCCTGTTATTACTGCTGCGTTTAAGGATTCACTGAGTGACACTTGGTTACTAGTTTGATTCCCGGCACAGCGGGAGTCTTCTTGTGTGGAGTTTGCATGTTCTCCTTGTGCTTGTGCGTTTGGTTAATCAAAATTCCCGTAAGTGAGTGCGTGTGGTTGTTTGTGTCTGTATGTGGCCCTGTGATGGACTGGTGACCTGTCCAGGTGGACCTGCCTCTCTCTCCGTCAATCACATCAGCATGGCTTTGCAGGAGGCGAGTCCAGATGCTGAACTGGTCTACCTGCGGTCCAGATCTTTCACCTGTTGAAAACATCTGGAGAAATGGGAAACAAAGGACCGGGACTGGTGAGCAGCTGGAATCCTGTATCGACAAGAATGAGGCAACATTTCTCTCCTTAAACGTCAGCAGCTGGTATGATGTTTGTTCTTTTGGGAATAAAATGTGGGTTTATGAGATTTGTACTTTTTTGCATTGTGCTTTTATTTACATTTCATACAGTGTACCAACTGTTTTTTGGAATTGGGGTTGTAATGTCTCTGTTTCGTAGGCTGCAGGAGAGATGAGTGGGTTTGCATGCGGGTATCAGAGATGACCAGTATGGACTATAATATAAATAAATCGACTTTGGTAGTAGTGTCAACTACTAAACTCAGCTTTTAGCCCTCTTGTGTCCCTCAGGAACCACCTGTATGTAACTGTATGGGCCTCCCATTTGGGACCTAAAAGTAAGTTGTTTTTTTTAAATGAGTATATCTTGAAGAAAAACTGCTTTTTCTTTTCTTTTTTTTGTTTGTTTTTAACTAAACATGAATTCCTGTCAACTCGAAGAGTTTCGGGTTTGTGTCGGTGACGTCTTCCGTTTGTCCTCATGTGGAGCAGTTGCTGAGCTGTGGGTGTTTGAACGAGGACGTATCTCAGGGATGACGACGGATCTGGATGACTGACACTTCGGTGGAATCGACACAGTTAATAAACCTCTTTTCTTTCTTAGTAAACAGTATGACGCATTTTGGCGGGTGGAACATAGCTGGAGGTGAAACAGCCACCACCGTAACCTGGGTGCAGCATCAGCAGTCCCAAATGAACTAGTTTTGAAAGCTGTGGGCAAAAATAACAATAAAAAAAATAATACTTGTAAAATTCCCACCAGCGACCTGCTCCGAGTTCCCAACTTTACTTACCAACCTGGACCGTGAGTGTACTAAAAGAAATGAACTCTGACAGATGCAGACTGGCTGAGGCGTCTGCCACACACTGGAAGGACGACTGAATCATTTCCTTGGTTGCTGATCCTGTTTCTGACTGGATGGGCGCGATAACCGACCTGATATGAAGTGTGAGCTGCAGATACTAACTTTTTTGTTTTTGGTAGTTGTCTCTCTCCAGTCTGTCGTATCGCCAGTATTTTTTTTTTTTTTTTTTTTTTTGACAGGGAGTTGCAGTTGGTATGAGCCAGAATTTTAATTTGGCTCCTTCATTGATGTTTCTATGATTCTGGCACCCCAAGATGACATCCTAAAACGTTTATATAAGCTACTTCACAGCTGAATATTTGTATTTTCATACAGGCTTCCTCTGTTTTGCCTCCAGCGTAACGTCATCCTGAGGTCCGTCCTGTAAGGGCCTGTAAGTTCATGAATTTATGTGACTTCAGTTGTGATCCGATCAGAATGAAGGAAAGTCGTGTTTCTGAATTGATGCCTTTGTTTTGCGCCTTGTGTGAGGTTTTGCTGCTAATGGAAACAGTCTGCGATGAATCAGGATCAGCTTAGTGATCAGAGTCTTGAGACTTCGTTATTCCACTGGAGTTTTCTTCTGGAATCTGGTTCTTGATGGTGAAAAACCAAAAATGAGACTGAATTCAGAGTTGGACTGTGGAAAAACGGGTTTTCTTTTGTTTTCTTCTCCCGTGTTCCCAAGCACCAGAGCCGGATGCTGTTATGGATTTTTTTTACTCGTCTCACAGGCGTTTCTGTTCCCCACTCAGGTTCTGTATTTCATTGCTGTCATCCTGCCAGCCGGTCACCAGCGGTCCACAGTAAAACCTGAGGAGAAAAACATCATCTGAAGCTACACTTTCACTGCGGCAGCGTTTTAACTTTCAACTTTAACCAACATGTCAGGACAGTGTTTGGTGCTCTAACAGGAAATGGATATTCCAGAGTCTTGCAGATTATTCCAGACCTGCAGTTCATCTACTGACCATCAGGCGGTTTATTTATTGTTTTATTTTCTCAATCATCTGGGATTGGGAGAGCGACTCTTGACAGCCACTCCTCAGAAGCCTACAGGTGACGTCCCAGTGGGTTGGTCCGTGTCTCTGGTCTGACAGCTGAGCAGAGTGTAAGAAACAGCTGAGTGGTTTACCGAGCGCATTCAGGGTCTGGCAGAGGGAAACCCAGCCGCTGGTTCAGGTCGAGGTTTGCCTCATGCAGGCCTGGGACTGGTTTCTGAGGGCGCTGCGTTTACCTTCATCCTTCAAAGTTCTCACATACTCATTGTCAAAAGAAAGAACTCATCACATCCTGCTGTCCACCTTCATCCTGATTGGGACCGGGACTAAAAGTCCAGTCGGTTCTCATCCTGAGACCATTTCCATTGTTGTCATAAAAAACCCATAAACACGAGCAACATGGGTTCATTTGTTTCTAACAATCCTTACTTCTGAAGTTTCTGCTCCAAAATGAGATTAATCATTTCAAATGAGGTGTCTCAGCAACTAGCAGGTATAAATGAATTACTCTGGCATCTAAATAAAGGAAACGTATTCCAGCAGAAGCGTAAAATGAAGTATAAATACAATCAGATCAGAGTAAATGGAAATAACCTGTTCCACTTTTAGAGCTCATGTTTGGAGTCATGCAGTGAGAACCTCAACACTCTTGAAATCCAGACTAGAACATCTCAGCGTTTGTTGGGAACAAGACAAGATGTTCCTGGTGTCAAACAAGGACTTTTTAGAGGTTTAGACAGATTTTTTTACCGGTTATTTAGTTATACCTTTGTCATTGATGGTTTTAGGAACCCAAAGAATAAACTGCTTTTATTGTATATAAATGTCAATGAATGTATTGATTCATTTCAAACAGAACAGTTGTGGGTTTCTGTGAATCAGTGACCTCTTCAGGATGCTCTAATGTGGAACAGTTCCTGAGCTCCGGGTGTTTGAACAAGGACATATGTCAGGAATGACGATGGATCTGGATGAGTAACACCTCTATTCACAGCCAACAGAATCGGCGTTTTTCAAAAGTCCACAAAGGCCAATGTCCTGACAAGAACCCTAAACAAATAGCTTCAGGTTCAGCAGAGCTGCAGGTCTTGTGTTTGTTAAACTTGTCGTGTCCTGAAGTCCGTACACAAACCCCAGCATGAGCGCATCTACGTACGTCATGTTCTCCAGTCCGCGGTGCTGAAGCCAGAACCGGGTCACACGGACCGGCAGCTTCAGCTCCCCAGGGGTGATTTCAGGAGGAACCTGAACATTAAACCTCTGTGGACGTGATCCCTGCACAGACATGCACCGTGTCAAGCATGTGATGGTAAAGAAGCCTCTGTCAGCGCGAGCAGATAACAACTTACCTCATCCAGACCTTCGATAACCTCGAGGTTCAAGGTTATCGCTCCAGCCTTGAGCAGAGGACGACTCATTTCTTCTCAACAGTTCGTAGAAAGCCTGTCGAATGTGGCGGCTGGGTTGTGAGTTTTTCACCTGAGGATCGTTCTGAGCTACAGCAGAGATGACGGAGGAGATAAGTCTTCCTTTCCCAATCGCATTGTTATCCATGAAGGCAGAGGAGGCTGGCTCTGTTTCATAAGCTTCAGTGGAACAATGGAAAGAACTGGTATCTGTCTGCTTCTCCTAAGCGTATTTGAGTCTGTCTGTCTGTCAGCTAATTAAGACCTGGATGAAGACGTCTTTGATGAGCGGTGGTCTGATGTTCTGAGCTGCTCCTGTGTTTTCTTGACGTTGGACATCCTGGTGAGCTTCTTGCTTCTCACCTCTTGAGGGTCCATCCAGAACCACGTATGGTGTGATGCGACAGTTTTTCAGAACATGAAAGAAATTTGCAACCCGGTCTTTAAATGCTGGATAGTCTCCACCACGGTCCGTGTCCAGAGCTGAGTACAGTTTATCAGACAGAGCTCCATCGATAACAGCGTGTTCTAGTGTTGAACGCCCATGATTTATGAAAGCATGAAACAGAAACAGAAAAAGTGCACTGAACTGACAAACAAAGAGGAACGTGGCCAAACTGGTAGAACCAGTCACACCTCCAACCTGCTCCTTCTCCTCTTCCTTTAGTTGCACTTTGGGATCCCTGTTTCATGAAGGCAGGGTGCAAGATGTCAGTCAGTTGTAGATAAATAATCCCAAGTTTGTGTGACGGATAGAGAGTGGACCTTGTCCGTATTGTAAAAAGTGACCAGTTCAAGGGTTTTACCGGTGCAGAGGTATGTGATACAGAAACAGACACTAGGTTTTAACAATACAATAAGCTGGACATCAATTTGAACTTCATGTTTAAGTTTGCTGACCACACAACCAGAAAGCTTCATTGCCAGGTGCAGTAAATAACACGTTACGGTACAAGCAATTTGTCATGGAGTCAGGTGCAAACAGAGTTAAAAACAAAAACAGAATATTTTGAAAAATCTGAAAAACGTAGTCTTGTATTTGAAATGTATACACAACAGAATAAAAAAGAAATTAAAAAAAAAGAAAAAATGGCACTGGAAAAGTGGGAGAGATGACAATAACTGTGAATGAGAATGAGATTTGGGGGAGTCGAGGCAGTGATCAGCCGGCGTATTACAGTGGAAAAGAAACTTTTCATGGTGTGAAGACCTGGTCCTGATGAACCGGAGCCTCTTGCCAGAGGGGAGGGTCTGAAAAAGTTTGTGTCCAGGATGCTAGAGTGAACTGTAATCCTGGCAGCACGTCTGCAGGTCCTGGACATGGTTTTCAGCTGATCACTTTCTCAATGTTCTGCCCTCACTTGACCTCCTGGGTGATGGAGGTGCCCAGGAAGTGGAAGGGATTAACAGAGGTCACTGGAGTCTCACAGAGGATGATTGGGGGACACGAGTTGGGTCTTTTTGAAGTCCACTATTATCTCCACTGTCTTGACAGTGTTGAACTCCAGGTTGTTCATCCTGCATCAAGACACCAGACAGTAAAGAAAGGACACAGACTTGGGGGAATCCAGTGTCAGAGACAAGCTGCCCCGGCCTCATGAACGGCCATCTGTCCGTCAGGACGTCAGTCATCCATCTGGACAGGTCGTCAGGCTCGTTCAGCTGGGAGAGCTTGTCTTGGAGCAGAGCTGGGATGGTTGTAAAGTTGGAGGCAGGCCGGCACATGGCAGGTCTCTAGTGATGTGTTAAAAATGTCCAGAGAGCAGTTTGGCACAATGCTTTAGGGTGGAAGGGGAGACAGAGTCCAGACCAGCTTTGCAGGGGTTCAGCCTTCAAAATGGTCTGTTCACATCTCTCTCTATAGCCCCGTTTACATCGGCAGAAACCCCACGTTTAACACCCGAATCTAGCATGTCGCTTGTCCTTTTTGCCTAATGTAAACAGAACTGATGCGGGGTGCCAGCTTGTGGGTGGGTTTTGTTGATGTTGATGGAGAGGAGGATGTGCGTGAGCTCCTCGTCTTCAGAGCGGTGGACGTCATAAATCAGGAAATTACAGAACCTTAATCTGCAACTGGTTACTAAAATGACTGCAAAACACAAAACTCTGGTTGTTAAACTGAAGAACCTCAGGAGGAAGTTCTTTGCATTCAATGAACAAGACAGCAGGAGTGGTAGAGGGCGACTGCTGGTCATATTCATGCAACACAGTTCGGGGGATGTCCCTATGCAAATCCCGTTGTTATTCAGCACGGACACGCAAACCGCCACCCGCCACCCATCTCCTGCATCATCCAGCGCTTCTGATGTCGGTGAAGCCAGCGAGGCCAACCAGACACCCCACAGTGGTCGTGGGGGAGGGGCAGCTGCTGATCAACGGCTGGTGGATGGAGTAGTTGGGGGTGTCAGGTCTGCTTTCAACCGGCAGTTCCTCCTCGTATCTGTCTCTGTCCCCACATCTGAATGCAGCCTCTTCCTCTGACCTCAGCTGTGATGGTATGACGCTGTACTCACAGAAGTTAATGTAGGACGTCACAGCGTCCTGTACGCATCTGGACTATTGGTGGCAGACCTGAAAACACTTCAGTTGGTACTGTCCTGACTGACTGAGCTTAAATGTGTAATGGGACTGCTGGTGGTGAAATGGTGTATAAGCAACAAGACACGTTTGGGTGAAAGTAACTGAGTGGAACTACTTGAGACGTTCTCTCTTGAGCTTCTTGGATCGGAGTGTCTCGAAACCTGTTGGCTGGTTTATTGGTTATAAGTGCGCTAACCGAATATTTCCTCTAATGGCACATTTCTGGATATTACTTTAAGGAATGGGTGTATTTGAAGAGATGGTGTGTTGCGGATGCTCCTAAAATCCGTGTGGATTAATTCCAGAGTGTGTAGCATCTATGGTCAATAAGTAATAACCGGAGTAATTCCCTTCTGTCTGTTACCAAGTTGGACTTTAGTGATCTGAAGCACCAGGCTTCGCCTCGTCTCACCTTGTGCAAAAGAGTCGCTGTGATTCTGTTTGAGGCTAAAATTAAGCCTGTTGTTTTTGTATTTCAGCTTTTGCTAAATAAATGAGCGATTTCAAATGTATAACATCTGTGTCCAACTAGCCTGTTGTCTTGGTGATCTGAAGGGTTATGTTGACTGGGTTTGTGGTTCCTGTAGACCTCCCTGACCCGACTCTAGACTGTTTGGTTCCTGTAGACCTCCCTGACCTGATTCTAGACTGTGTTGTTCCCGTAGACCTCCCTGACCCGACTATAGACTGCGTTGTTCCCGTAGACCTTCCTGACCTGACTCTAGACTCTTTGGTTCCTGTAGACCTCCCTGACCCGACTCTAGACTGTTTGGTTCCCGTAGACCTCCCTGACCCGACTCTAGACTGTTTGGTTCCCGTAGACCTCCCTGACCTGACTATTGACTGTTTGGTTCCCGTAGACCTCCCTGACCTGACTCTAGACTGTTTGGTTTCTGTAGACCTCCCTGACCCGACTATAGACTGTTTGGTTCCCGCAGACCTCCCTGACCTGACTCTAGACTGTTTGGTTCCTGCAGACCTCCCTGACCCGACTCTAGACTGTTTGGTTCCCGTAGACCTCCCTGACCTGACTCTAGACTGTTTGGTTCCTGTAGACCTCCCTGACCCGACTATAGACTGTGTTGTTACCGTAGACCTCCCTGACCCGACTATAGACTGTTTGGTTCCTGCAGACCTCCCTGACCTGACTATAGACTGTTTGGTTCCTGCAGACCTCCCTGACCTGACTATAGACTGTTTGGTTCCCGTAGACCTCCCTGACCTGACTCTAGACTGTTTGGTTCCTGTAGACCTCCCTGGCCCGACTCTAGACTGTTTGGTTCCCGTAGACCTCCCTGACCTGACTCTAGACTGTTTGGTTCCTGCAGACCTCCCTGACCCGACTATAGACTGTTTGGTTCCTGTAGACCTCCCTGACCCGACTCTAGACTGTTTGGTTCCTGTAGACCTCCCTGACCTGACTCTAGACTGTTTGGTTCCTGTAGACCTCTCTGAGCTGACTCTAGACTGTTTGGTTCCTGCAGACCTCCCTGACCCGACTATAGACTGTTTGGTTCCTGTAGACCTCCCTGACCCGACTCTAGACTGTTTGGGTCCTGCAGACCTCCCTGACCTGACTATAGACTGTTTGGTTCCTGTAGACCTCCCTGACCTGACTCTAGACTGTTTGGTTCCTGTAGACCTCTCTGAGTTGACTATAGACTGTTTGGTTCCTGTAGACCTCTCTGACCTGACTCTAGACTGTTTGGTTCCTGTAGACCTCTCTGAGCTGACTATAGACTGTTTGGTTCCTGTAGACCTCCCTGACCCGACTCTAGACTGTTTGGGTCCTGCAGACCTCCCTGAACTGACTCTAGACTGTTTGGTTCCTGTAGACCTCTCTGAGTTGACTATAGACTGTTTGGGTCCTGCAGACCTCCCTGACCTGACTCTAGACTGTTTGGTTCCTGTAGACCTCTCTGAGCTGACTATAGACTGTTTGGTTCCTGTAGACCTCCCTGACCTGACTCTAGACTGTTTGGTTCCTGTAGACCTCTCTGAGCTGACTATAGACTGTTTGGTTCCTGTAGACCTCCCTGACCTGACTCTAGACTGTTTGGTTCCTGTAGACCTCTCTGAGTTGACTATAGACTGTTTGGGTCCTGCAGACCTCCCTGACCTGACTCTAGACTGTTTGGTTCCTGTAGACCTCTCTGACCTGACTCTAGACTGTTTGGTTCCTGTAGACCTCTCTGAGCTGACTATAGACTGTTTGGTTCCTGTAGACCTCCCTGACCTGACTCTAGACTGTTAAAAATGTTTTCTCTCTCATTGGTGCGACAATACTGGACCAGATCAAGTTTCTGGGTGTGATGATCGACCACAAGATCTGTTGGAAACCTCACATTCAACATGTTCAAACTAAAGTATCCAGACGTATTTCTGTCATCAGTAAAGAAAATATTTATTGAATATCAAAGCATTACATATTGTTTATTACTCATTTATTTTGCCATATTTTAATTATTGTGTGGAAGTTTGGGGCAACACCTACAAATTATCACTCTGACCGTTGTGCCATCAGACTGGTTCATGAGGCAGGTTTCCAGGACCTCACTGATGAGTTATTTATGAACTCCTGCTTTCTACAACTCCCAGATCTGGTAGAATTTCAAACAGCTCAGCTCAACAAACAATTGAAGTATTCACCTCAGTTTACAGTTTACCTTTCAGGAAGAAGTCAACAGTTCAATAGTGAAGAAACGCCTGTAGGATGATCATCGGAGGAACATCAGAGAACTAAACCAGAGGTGAGGTCTCCAGGTGGTGGAACTGGTTTAGAGTGGGATGCTGCAGACCTCCTGCAGATGGATCAGGCTTGGTTTTATTGTGTTTTTGTGGTTTGGATGCTGACGGCGGTGTGATCGTGGTTTCATCCGTTTGTCTTACTCTTCAGGGTCATGCTGTGTGGTCCTCCGTGAAGTCGTCCAGCTCCTTCTTCATCTCCGCCAGCTCTCCGATGACCTTCCAGCTGCAGTTAGCGGCCTGAATGAGGGTGTCTCCTAGCTTCTTCTCTGACTTGCTGCTATTCTGCTGCTCTTTCAGCTGTCTGAGGCTTGTCCGGAAGTCTGCAACGGCCTTTAGAGCCATGTCAGCCTGAGCTTCGGCGGAGTCTTCGTCCAGCTGCTCACACATGCTCTTGATCTCCAGCAGCTTCCTCTTCAGCGGCCTGACAAGCTTCATGAGCTCTTTTCCCAGCGTCTTGACTTTCTCTGCATCATGAGTCTCTGCGTTCGACTTTGAAGCATCTGCACCGACAGCAACAAAAACACCCCCGACCATGGCAGCCGTACCCACTAAGCTCGCTCCTCCAGTGAGCGGGACAGCGAACACGCCTCCGACGGCCGCTGTCAAAGCTCCGGCGATCTTCAGGACCCCAGCTTTGCTCTGCGTGGCCCCCATGTGCGCAGAGACCTCCCTTAGCGCCGCCACCACCTCCTTCATCTTGGTCTCGCTGCGGAGGAACTGCTGCTGGAAGGAAGCGGCACTCGTTTTCAGCTGCTCCATCACAGCGGACAGGTCCGGCGGTAGCTCCTCGCTGCTGCTGCTGCTCTCGGATGAAGATGCCATGTTGTAGACGTTTCCTGCTGCTGACCACCTTCAACCCAACCTGCAGACACACAAGCCCATCACAACTCATATGAAGCGTCTTCTGCAGCTTCACCGCCACATTAGAAGTACAATCTTAGAAATGAGCAGGTGTACGTGAGTAAATCTGGTATGAAATCAAACGTATGAAGTACACATGACAGCAGGCCAGAAGTTAAAACACAGCTGAGCTTTTGTACACGAGAAAAACAAGCAAAAAAACAAAGCTAAAAGGAAGATGATTGTGGCAGTCACATGACCCGGGCCAGTTTGACAAACTGGAGTCAGAAATCAGCATTGAGAAGGTCAATGGTCCCTTAGCAGTCATGTGACCTCACAGAGCTCAGGTGTGATCATTAACATGCTGTGGTAACAAGAAACCAGTGGCCCTCCCACCTTACCTACGATGCCCTAGCTGACACACCAACAGCCAACACCTGGAGGACAGCAGCTGTCTGACCTCCACCCAGACTAAAGAACCCCATCCAGATCATCATCACCATCATCATCACCACACAGCCGTATTTCTGACCACATGAAGATGTGTGAGTGCAGATATGTGTGTATGTGCTCCTACCTGCTGTGAGTGACAGACTTCCTCTCACCTGTCCACGTCCTTCTCTACGTCAGGTGAGCTGTGTGACTGCAGACCAGTCATACAGCGACTCTGACCTTCGTCCACACGATTATCTTATCAGCAGCCAGTCAGAGGCTGGTGTCCTGGCACCAACATACCTGTAATCAGATCAGTCCACTTGTTTAACCGTGGTTCACAACGCTGCTGTTCAAAGTTCAGTAAACACTTGGTCAAAACCGACGAGCTGGTTCAGTTCTGACTCGTTTCAGAAAACAGTAAAAACTACAGAAACCACAAGGTTGATCACCAGCTGATGGCGATCCGATCAGCTATGTTGAGCAGGAAACATCTAAAACATACAGGACAGCGGTTTCTGAGGATCAGGTGCAAAAAGTGTGGAGCACAAAAAACTTTTTCCACAAACATCTGGATCTAAAAAAATCCACTTTGCGCTGGTGTGTGTGTACCGCCACACACACATTCTGTCAATTGACACTACCCAGACATCAAGTACTAAAACTCGCTTTTATACACCAAAATATGTTCCTTTTAGATCTGTAGAGGGATTTGAAAAAATAAAAATGTTTTGTATCCATTAAACTTATGATTGACACCTGTATGATGGAAGAAAAAACCACATGTAATCTAATTTTTGCTCATATGTTGCACTTTAAAGTTATTGCTACAACCTAAATCCAAAGTAAACTCATAAGTTTTCTCTGTTTATGTCACGTGACGACGTGAGCACATCAATGATCGGTTGTGAGGCATGTGAGACATGCACCACATGAAATGAGATTAACTCTCATCCTTACTGAAAAAAACCCAGTGTCAGATGATCATATTCATTAAGAACATGAGATTCGTTTTAAAATGACAAGACACTTATATGTGTTTCCGTTAAGTGAGTGAGTGAAGTCGGGTGTAATTGTACAACTGTGGAAGCTTTGGAGAGGAGATTGAAGAGTCTTCAGGGACCACGAGGACCTGCTGGTGCAGGATGAAGACTAGATCATCAGCTGATTTAGGTTACCAAGAGGATCCTTCTGGATCTCTGCTGAACTGGTCCCAGCCACACTCGGGTTCTAAGCTGCAGGAGTCTTTCAGCGGGAGCTGCTGACAGGTTGGCCAACTCAAAACCCAGATCCTTAAAATATCCCATAACTGTGTCTGAAGAGACGAACAATAAAATGCAATTTACAGTGAAAAACCAATTCCCTAATGTTTTCTTTTCAAAGTAAAACTAACATGTCACTGAAAGTTTTATTAGTACACATTAATGTGTAATATATGAATGTTTTATTAATGTAAACTTTCTGAATCTTATATCAGTTGCAGGAGTATTTGTCTGATGATGGAAAGACACACACACACACACACACACACACACACACCTATTGTCTGTAAATTAAAGAGAAAATAAAACTATAATTAAAGAATAATTTATTTCCATATTAAAATATAACTTTTCCACAAATGTGAACAGTGACATTGAAAATATAGAAAATGAAATTCTGAATTTAAAAAGTAGACAAGTATTCCCCAGAATTCTCTTTCACAGCATCAAACATTAAAAACAGATCAAAATATGAAAAACAAAGCCCCACAGACATCAATAAACCCCGATCAATCAATCAATCACTTTCACCCATGATCACAGGAAAAACAGCAGTAATGAGAGCATCGCCATGGAAACGCTCTCACATACAGACATACAAACATTCACCGGTCTAGTCACTGGTCCCTTTTTGTTGCCATGGCAACATAATCAACTTCAGTGTTTAATTACTAATAAATAAATCAACCTTAAATGGCTTTTATTTTGAAAATCCTAACTTTGCTCTTTCCTTTTTGATATGGTACAGCTAACAGTGCTTTTTCTTAATTTTTGTTAAAGCGTCCTGAGGGTCGTCCCGGTCATGTTTTCTGAATGCCTCATTGGCTGCAGCAGCTCTGACAGAAGGAAGAACTCTGGATCTCCATCCGTCTGCACCCTTAGTCCAACTGGACCCGGAACGCGCTGATCTCCATCGACCGCAGCTGAGCAACCCGCGGCGGCTGCTGTTGCCAGGCGGATGCCGGCTCATCGTGGTCGCGCAGCAGCGTAAGACCCGAGCGGCGAACCGACCGCAGCGGGAGAGGAGCCAGAAGGTCATCTAGGTTCACCTGCAGTCGACAAGTGAAGCGTTAGAAAAGCAGAGTAGAAGGCGGCAAACCAAAATTTGAACATGTGTGTCACATGCACCTCCTCATGCACACTCCACGTGCATGATGGCAACGGCTCAGGAACGGCACTACAGTCGAAGCCCTTCCTGTGGAGGAGCAGGGCCACTTCCTGTGAAGGACTTCCTGCTTCCTGTTTACAAAACAAACATTTGTCACCATTTTTATTTATTATCTTTTAAGAAAAAGCCTGGTTCTCAGTCTCCGCTCTTATTCATCCCAAAAGTTGAGGTCAGGACTCTGTGCAGGCCAGTCATCAGCCAGGTCTTTATGGACCTGCTTTGTGCACTGGTGCACAGTCATGTTGGAAGAGGAAGGGTCCAGCTCCAAACTGTTCCCACAAAGTTGGGAGCTGGAATTGTCCAGAATGTCTTGGTATCTGAAGCATATCCTTTCACTGGAACTAAGGGTCCAAGTCCAGCTCCTGAAGAAGGAGACTCGAAGAGGAAAAATCAAGGGTGGTGTAGTCAAAGCAGATGGTGTAATTCAGGACATGCAACGATCAAACACCGTTTCTGCAGCCAGAACACATATTAGCTGTGAGTTTCTGTCCTCATTACCTACAGAGGGAGTTCACCAGTGTTATTGTAGTTTACATCCCACCATCACCTGGTACAGATGCTGCATGTGACGTCATCAGCTCTGCTGTTGCTAAGCGACAGACTCAACAACCCAGCACGTTCCAATGTTTCCAGTTTTTCAAGTGTTCCACCGGAGAAAACAAAACGTTGGATGTGTTTCATACAAACATCAGAGATGCAGACAGCTCCTCTGCACCGCCTGCTCTCAGCCTGGCAGATCATGATCTTTCTCTCCTTCACCAACAAACCCATCATCCAGAGGCACCTGTGACCAAAAGGACTGTGAGGAGGTGGCCACAGGAAGCTGGAGAAACTGCGTGGGTGTTTTGAAGCTACAGGCTGGGATGAACTCTGTGATCACATGGAGATGAGATCAATGACATGACCGAGTGTGTGACTATATCAACGTCTGTGAGGACAACATCATCCCCACCAGAGGATGATCACCCGTGACCTGAAATAGCTCCTCAACAAGACAAAAAGAGCCTCCAGGGATGGAGACAGAATTATTGAGGACCAGATAGATGGAAGTCTAGACAGAGTCAATGAACTCAACACATTCTTCAACTGGTTCAGTTCAGAAATAATCCCAGCATCCTTCTCTCCTTCCCCCAACCAAACAGACCTCCCATACTCCCTTGACCTACAGCGTCCCTGTCACACCTCAGCTGTCTCATCTGCAACCTCAGTGATGAGTTTATGTGCTGTTCAAACATTGTCTCCTACCACATCAGGAGCTGATTTCTTCAGTGCATTTAACACCATCCAGTCTGCATTACTATGTAAGAAACTCCAGAAGACACAGGGGGACACTTCCACCATCACCTGGTTTACTGACTACCTGACAAACAGACCACAGTTTGTGAGACTGAAGGTTGTGTGTCTGAGCAGGTGGTCAGCAGCACAGGAGCACCACAGGGATCTGTACTCTCACCGTTCCTCTTCACGCTGTACAACTCGGACTTCCAGTACAAGTTGGAGTCCTGTCACCTGCAGAAATACTCAGATTACTTTGCAGGTGTGGGTTTTTATTGGTGATGGACAAGAGACTGGGGACAGAGAACTGGTGGACCGTTTTGTGGCATGGTGTGGAAACAATCTCATCTTGAAGCTGAATAAGAGGAGGAGTATAAATACTTCCATGGTTAGGAGAAGTTAAAAGAGGCTAATCACATCTACAGTCATCTGTTGGGGAGCAGCACCAGAGCCAGTGACCTAAACAAACCTAACAAACTGATAAAGATGACTGCTTCTGTTCTGGAGCGTCTGGAGCTGATTGTGCCAAGCAGGATTTTTCAAAAAATGAAGAAGATCATGGACAACCCTGAACATCCTCTTCACAACACAGTCAGAGGTTCTTCAGATCTGCTGCAACACATTCGCTACCGGAGATCCTTCCTGCCCTCAGCAATAAACCTCTACAATGACTCTTTGAGGAGACCTAAATCATGACTTCTGCAACAATTAATTTGTCTACAGGTATTAAAAACATATTTTGAATTTGAATTTCGAGCCTATAAAAAGGTCTATGTCAAGGTTCAGGTGCAGCGCTCACCTGCGGCTCCTCCAGGGTCCTCAGGTTCAGCAGGTGGATGTCACATGGCAGTGAGGAGCGCAGCGGCAGGAAGGGGCGGAGCTTAGGCAGCTGGTTGTCACTCCGAGCAACCATGGTGATGGGTTGGTGGCAGAGAGAGAGCGAAGATAGGTGGGCAAGCAGCGACAGGTGTTCCACTGAGGTACCGCCCCCTTCCTGTCAGAAACCAGAGACGATGAAAGAGCCATGAGACATAAACGCGAACAGAATAAACTGTTTGTTTGTCGTTGTGTCTGTTTTCTGTGATGTCCCTGAGCAGTGAACACAGGATCATCGGCCACACCTCTGACCAAACACAGTTTAAATATTTTTCAAAAGAGAAAACTGAAGTTCAGAAGAAAAGGTAAATGTCCGGTCACATTCACTCATTTATATTTTTAGGGAAAAAAAAAAACAACAAACAACACAACTAGACCCCTACCTTAATGATATCCTGCTCCTTAATTCTAACCCCACCCCTAATACAGGTGCCACTAAACACCCACCCATTTACCTGAGCCACACCCTCAGCACCTGAGAACCCTTACCTGGAATCCACTCATCTAACAATGCCCCCCTCACCCAAGTACCATCAACTACCAGTCCTCCCTATCCCCTGGGGTCTTCCCCTAAACATTTTACCCTGACACAAACCCCGCACCTTTATTTGAACCTCTTTCCCTCACATGGCCCCGCCTCTAAATAAAAGCCCTGCACCTAACACAAGTTCCTCCCTTTCTTGGATCCTTCCGCCTCACCTGGGCCCCGCCCCTCCGGTCCTCCAGCAGCAGGTGGTAGAGGCTGGCCGTCAGCTTGTTGTCAGTGACACCCTGACCGAGACCGCGGTTATCGTCCTGCTGCAGCCGCCGGTCCAGCACCAGCTCCAGCTCACCTGCACAGGTAAGTGACCACACAGGTGACTTTATCTTGTCATCACTGGCTGCTTCCTCTTCTTCTTTTAACTGGGAATGTCGGACTAGGTGATTCAGCTGTGTGATATGTATTATTTAGAACCATGGCAGAATAAACTACAAAAAACTGTTCAGGACAGAAACTTTTGACCTTCCACAGGAACCATCACAGACACGGATGTCAGAGGTGACCCTTCAGCAGGTGAGTGGTCTCACCTGGTCGCAGCGACGCCACGGCTTGACTCTGCCCTGTCAGAAGCGTCAGGCGACTGTGCGAGTCCTGCAGGAACGCCGACGAGGTCATGGGGTAGAAGTTGGCTTGCAGGGGGAGCTTCTCCAGCGTGCGGCGCTGCTGCATCTGCAAATTATCACCAGTCAACATCCGCCGTGTCAGTGATCAATAATGAGCCTTATCTGCGTGTGACATCACAGCCACAGAGGCCTTGGCTGCATGGAAAAAATTAACACAGGAAATCTAAGAGACAAGTAAAAACCTGGAAGCCGTTGAGGTCGGTGTAAAATCGGTTGCCGCTGGAAACGTCACTGACGAGTCGCATGACGAGCTCGCGGTTGGTCTCTGACCTGATGTCCACCACGTTGGAGATCTCCAGGGATTTCCCAGCATGTCCTGGGTCAGACACAATAAAGTCAGAATGAAAACAGAAAATAATAAAATAATCAGTGATTTTTAACAAAAAAATACAAACGTTGTGAGCACATTTACTCAAGATTAATACAAATACTTGCAATCATATTTACAGTTATGGTCAAAATAGTCAAGTGATTTTTGTCTTTGAATGTCTCCTGATGAAACTACAAAAAAAAAACAAAAACAAAAAAAAAACCCCAAACATCTTGTTACCATCTAGGTGGAGGAGTCGGACTGTGTGTGTGAAATGCTGGAAACAAGAAGTGATTTCAGAGAAGATGGGACCTCTGGTGACCCGGACCAACGGGGGTTCGGTAAATGAGTAGAGCTGCAGGGAGAGATTTAAAACTAAGTGTCAGGTACAAGAGAGACACAGTTCTGGTCCAACTGGACCAGTTAAGAACAGTCAGAGGTCCTGGTCACACCTGAGCACCCTCCTCCCCCGGCAGGAACAGGTACGCTCCACTCTTGTCCCGGTTTGATCCTGTTCTGGTTCCATACCAAAGGAACTGGACCTGGACTTGACGGACCAGACCAGACGGGAGGTTGAGCTTCTGCATTTCAAAATAAAAGAATATATTTAGCCGTCTCTCAGAAACAGAAAACTTTCACATTTTAAGCTTGTATAATCTTATTACTCCGCCTCCTTCTTCCACTTCCATCTCTGAAAAACCTTTCAGGAACTACTGGGGTTGGACAAAAGATCAGAACAGCCAGCTCTCGTTGGAGGCCACAGCTCAGCCATACTTTACTGTAGAAACATCATGCAGACTTCAAGTAATTTACAAAATGTTGGACTAAAACAAACTGGATCCAAGTTTTGATACGTGAAGCGGTTTTGGGAACTAAGTGGAGAACCGTTAGTCCAAACAGGTAGTGTCCTGAGACTCCACCTGCTAAAATAGCTAATTTATTTGCACAAATCTGACAAAAAAAGTAAAAATTTTAACCAAAACAAAAAAACCCAAACCAATCCACATAAATTAAACGAGGCAAAGCTTCCAACTAATTTTCAGTTGTTTAGTTTAATGTAACGTTAATATAAGGTAAAATAGGACCAACTTTGAGAGCATGTCACAAAAGAACAGGGCTGTATTTGAACATTGTGAGATGCCAATCTGCCTCTCATCTTGAGCAGTCTGCAGAGACGATTCACCTCGGTCATAAACTCTAGACCAGAGACGGTTAAAGAACTGGGTTCTGAACCACCTTTGTTTTTGTCTGCATTCAGTGAATTGTTGTGAATTCTTTAGTCCTTTAGGTGGAATGAATTCTTTGGTGGAACAGCGCTGGGCAGACTAAAATGTTTACCTGGTACCAGTGTTGCCAACTCCTCAGAACGGAAATCAGCTATTTAAATCTCCTAAAAGTTGCAAGAAGTCAATAAAGGGCCTCATTACTTAACTTGCATAACTTAACATTGGTTTGTGAGAAGAATAAAGCCGAAGGAGAGATAAAAAAGGGAGTTAATAAAGCACACATAAACACACCTGAAGGTGTATAAGATGTGCTATTAATTAATTTTTTATTTATTATCTCCTCCCCTATTCTGACTCCAGGCTAGTATGGGCCACGGAATATTTATTATAACAATTAAATTGATGTGAAGAACTCTATATTACAGTTATCAACTGTTATTCAATTACTCTTGCCGGTGCAAGATCAGCCAGCGATGGATGCATAGTTCATTTTCAGTCTGGACACAGAGGACAGATAATTACTTGGACATCCAGCCAACAACACATTACAGTAATCTAGTCTAGAAGATACGAACGCATAAATGAGTTTTTCCAGCATCACTCTGGGAGAGGATGCTCCTGATCTTTGTGATATTACGGAGGTGGAAAAACACAGTCTTACAAACCTGATTAATCTGCTGTTTAAATGACAAATCCTGATCAAAATAACACTGAGGTTTCGCACAGTTTTACTGGAGGCCATCGCAAGACCATCTAATCCCTTCCTAAGATGTTTGGGACCACAAACAACAACCTCTGTTTTATCAGAATTTAGGAACAAAGAAATTAGTGGACATCCAGTCCTTGATGTCCTTAAGACACATCTGAAGTTTGTCTAATGGTTCTGTTTCATCTGGCTTCCTAGACAAATACAGCTGCGTATCATCAGCATAACAATGAAAATTAATGCCGTGGTTCCAGATAATACTTCCTAAGGGCTGCATGTATAAACTGAACAGGATTGGCCCTAGCACTGAACCCTGCGGGACACCATAGCAGACCCTTGTCTGTACGGAAGAAACCTCATGAACATGAACAACCTGGAATCTGTCACATAGATCTGATTAGAATTTAAATTTTATTTATCTAACAGATAACAGATTTTAAATTAGCCCTGTGATGGACTGGCAACCTGTCCGGGGGGTACCCTTGCCTCTCGCTTTTAATGAACTGAGATAGGCTCCAGCAGACCCCCGTGACCCTGCAAAGCATTAAAACGGGTATAGAAAATAGATGGATGGATTTTTAAATGAATCTAATACAAATTTAAAAGTGCTTTGAGTTGAACTGAACTGCATTACGAACAAATATGACTGCATATAGGAAATGTTGTAATGCAAAGTTAACCCTGTCCTCTTTGAAATAAGACCAACTCAGAAATAGATGTAAAATGCAATGCAAAACGTCTAAATAATGATGCAAAATTACAATGAAAAATCCAACATTTCTGAAAGCTGTGGTTATTACGGTAAATTCAGTTGTGCTGTTGCAGGTAGAGTTACACTGGAACCAACCTAGAGCTGTCCCTTTAATCCCAACAACACGCTCCACCCTGAGGTCCAGCAGAACCAGTATGGACACTAATCCATCATCTGAGGCCATAAGAAGGTCATTAGTGACTAACCAGTGGACCTCTTGACTTCTAGGCACGGATGAACGTCTAGACTTGACTGACCCTCTGCTAACCTGCTGACTGATCAGGTGACTGGCCTGCGGCTGCTCCGCTGTCCCTTATTTAAGCTCTGTCAGCACTCGCGTCACATGTTTCAGTAGCGTTGTCTGAAGTTGGGACGCTGAGAGATTTGATCAGAATGATTGTGAAGAAAGGTTAGTTAGCATCAGCTGAGCTACAGTAAAACATCCATCTTGTGGAAACTGAAGCAAGGAAGGCGTGTTCCAGCTGCTAGCGAGCAAATGCCTATTCTTCCTATTTGCCTATTTTGGGATTACTAGAAATGGGCGGAGTCAGCTCCTCCCAAAATGACGCCGCGCAGAGATGAAAAAGAGATATCAAAAAACACTTCAGAAACGTCTGGGTGACCTAGGACTCTTGTCCTGTTCTTTTATACTGTTAATGGTGTACGTATGGGCTGCCATGGCAAGGGTGAGGTCTGACCTGCAGCAGGCCCGTTTCTGGGGAGCTCCATATCTGAAGGTGCTTGTTGCTAAGCGACAGTAGGCTGCTGACTGTAGATCCTTCGAGGGGGGACACCTGGAAGTGTTCAGAACGTACAGTTGGCGGGTTCTTGTGGCGGTGGACAACATAGCGGGCCCGGGGCGTGGAGCCAGCTGGTGCTTTGGTCACATGATATGCAACAAGCGACAGAGGAGGAAGTTCTGCGATGAAGGAGAGCTGAGGAGAGAACATTCTGAGTAGGTTAGAAAGAGCCGTTGTAATTGATAAGCTGATCACAGATTCATTCTTCACCTGGAAGGACTCTGTGGATGCTTTGCTGGGCTCCTCCCACACTGCAGAGATCTGAGCAGCCACTGGTTGACCCGTTTCTGCACTGACAACACCAGCATCTGGAGAGTCCACAACAATGCTGATGATGGAGGTACGAAGCTGCTCTGTTGGGTTGAAGACGATCAATAACCTGAAACCGAAGCCAATACCTGTAAATACTCTACTCTACACTCAGGTGGGATAAATTTGTGCACATCTGCTGGTATCTGGCCAAAAAACAGTACAGGAGAACTTTGATGGACCAAATAAGACCTACATTTTAGTGTCAGGCCCACTTCCTACAGTTAGCCCCACCCCTTTACCTGGGCTTATCACCGAGCATGAGAGGCATCTTCTGAGGGAGAGCATCATGTGCTGAGATCACATCATCCTGGAAAATTAACACAGTATGATATTCTGTCTAAAAAAAACATGGAAGAGCTGTGATTGTAGTTCACAAAACTGCATCTGAACAAAGCAGCAGACTTCTGAACAACGTCCTATGGACAGATAAGACAAAGTGGAGATGTTTGGTCTCCATGTCCAGAACCACGTTTGGAGAAAACTAAACAGAAACACCTCTAACCCACTGTCAAGCACGGTGGTGGAGGGCTGATGGTCCGGGACCTGGACACCTGTGTCACTGAGTGGACCATGAACTCCTCTGTGGACCAGAATCTTCTAGAGATAAACATGAGGACATCTTTCTGACTGATAAAGACTATCCAAAGCTGGATCATGGAAGTACTCAGTGTTGCCCACATGACCTTTTTTTATTTTTGTCTTTATTTTGTTTAATAATTAACAAAAGTAGGAACTGCAACGAATCTTAGCTCCACATGAGCCTTAATCTGAAAGTTAGATGGTTGTTTTGGGCAGTGGGGTCCAGCCCTCGAGGTCCGCTGTCCTGCGGTTTTAGAAGTTTCCCTGCTGATTCACACGAATGTGTCATTTACAGACCTAAATGGAGATGCTTTTGTTTGGGACTGGTGGGACCAGGACTGATGAGACCTGAGGACTGGTGGGACCAGGACTGATTAGACCTGAGGACTGGTGGGACCTGAGATGACCTGAGGACTGGCGGGACCTGAGATGACCTGAGGACTGGCGGGACCTGAGATGACCTGAGGACTGGTGGGACCAGGACTGATGAGACTTGAGGACTAGCGGGACCTGAAATGACCTGCGGACGGGTGGGACCAGGACTGATGAAACCTGAGGACTGCCGGGACCTGAGATGATCTGAGGACTGGCGGGACCTGAGATGACCTGAGGACTGGTGGGACCAGGACTGATGAGACCTGGGGACTGGCGGGACCTGAGATGACCTGCGGACGGGTGGGACCAGGACTGATGAGACCTGAGGACTGGCGGGACCAGAGATGACCTGAGGACTGGCGGGACCTGAGATGACCTGAGGACTGGTGGGACCAGGACTGATGAGACCTGAGGACTGGCGGGACCTGAGATGACCTGCGGACGGGTGGGACCAGGACTGATGAGACCTGAGGACTGCCGGGACCTGAGATGACCTGAGATGACCTGAGGACGGGTGGGACCTGAGATGACCTGAGGACGGGTGGGACCAGGACTGATGAGACCTGAGGACTGGCGGGACCAGAGAGGACCTGAGGACTGGCGGGACCTGAGATGACCTGAGGACGGGTGGGACCAGGACTGATGAGACCTGAGGACTGACGGGACCTGAGAAGACCTGAGGACTGGTGGGACCAGGACTGATGAGACCTGAGGACTGGCGGGACCTGAGATGACCTGAGGACTGGTGGGACCAGGACTGATGAGACCTGAGGACTGCCGGGACCTGAGATGACCTGAGGACGGGTGGGACCTGAGATGACCTGAGGACGGGTGGGACCAGGACTGATGAGACCTGAGGACTGGCGGGACCAGAGAGGACCTGAGGACTGGCGGGACCTGAGATGACCTGAGGACGGGTGGGACCAGGACTGATGAGACCTGAGGACTGGCGGGACCTGAGATGACCTGAGGACGGGTGGGACCAGGACTGATGAGACCTGAGGACTGACGGGACCTGAGATGACCTGAGGACTGGTGGGACCAGGACTGATGAGACCTGAGGACTGGCAGGACCTGAGATGACCTGAGGACTGGTGGGACCAGGACTGATTAGACCTGAGGACTGGCGGGACCTGAGATGACCTGAGGACGGGTGGGACCAGGACTGATGAGACCTGAGGACTGGCGGGACCTGAGATGACCTGAGGACTGGTGGGACCAGGACTGATGAGACCTGAGGACTGGCGGGACCTGAGATGACCTGAGGACTGGTGGGACATGAGATGACCTGAGGACTGGCGGGACCTGAGATGACCTGAGGACTGGTGGGACCAGGACTGATGAGACCTGAGGACTGGTGGGACCAGGACTGATGAGACCTGAGGACTGGCGGGACCTGAGATGACCTGAGGACGGGTGGGACCTGAGATGACCTGAGGACGGGTGGGACCAGGACTGATGAGACCTGAGGACTGGCGGGACCAGAGAGGACCTGAGGACTGGCGGGACCTGAGATGACCTGAGGACGGGTGGGACCAGGACTGATGAGACCTGAGGACTGGCGGGACCTGAGATGACCTGAGGACGGGTGGGACCAGGACTGATGAGACCTGAGGACTGACGGGACCTGAGATGACCTGAGGACTGGTGGGACCAGGACTGATGAGACCTGAGGACTGGCAGGACCTGAGATGACCTGAGGACTGGTGTGACCAGAACTTGTGGGACCATAGGACTTTTGGGACCAATGCACTGGTTGGACTGAGCGTCGCTCTAACTTTTGACTACACCAGGTGCAGGTCCTGAACCTGACTGACACAAGCAGAAAAAGAGGGATGAGATCAAAGGTCACCATTTGCAGGAAGGACTTGGACTGGTTGTGGTGGTACTGGCTCTTGTCCATCAGGAGCAGCCAGTGGGCGGAGCTTTGAAGCACCTGGCGCAGGTTCAGGATTGCGTGAAACAACCTGCAAAACACGTTTTATTCAGACCGTCAGTGTCAGAAGCTGCATTCTGAATCAGTGTGAGGTTCCTGACTACACACGGAGAACATGCCAACAACACACTAAAAACCACTAACACACCAGCTGATGGGAGGATGCACGTTTGTTAGACGCTACAGTTAAACAGCTATGATGGACGGCTAATGATGACTGTTCACACTAAACGAGACCCGTTACCTGTTACCGTTGCCGCGGCGACACCATCCTTCAACAGAAAGCATGGAGGAAAAAATGAGACAAGAACATGCTAAAGCTAAAGAAACTACACAAATAAAAGCTAGAGATAAATGACTGATATAAAACAAAACACCTTTTAGAACATTAACAGGACAAGTTTCATGTTTTCACTGCTGCTCTTCATGTCAACCTGCTTCATCAGCTGTGTTTCCAGTGTTTACTTAGTCTACTACATAAACGTGGACCTTAAGTATTCAGTCTAAACCTGCAACGTCGACTGTCATGTGAAAACCTAGATACTCCCCCACAAGTTTCTTCTGCTTTTACGTTTTGTTTCAGATCATTAATTTAATTTTAAATTGGACAAATATGACCTGATTAAATACAAAATGCAGCTTTAAATATTATTTGATTCACTGAGGGGGAATAATAAATCCAAACTGACCTGTTCCTGTGTGAAAAAGATCGTTTGATGCTGAACCTTTTTAGGATCAAAAAGCTTGTTCCTCAATAACAGCAGTCGATGATTTGGGATGACTGATGTTCTCACCCCTCTATGTTCTCACCCTTTCATGTTCTTGTCTGTTTACGTTCTCTGCCGTCTACGTTCTTGTTCCTCCATGTTCTCACCTGTCTAGGTTTTCGCCCGTCTATGTTCTCACATGTTCATTCTTCCATATTCCCGTCCATATTTTTTACAGACTCTCACCTATGTTCTTATTCTTCTATGTTCTTACCTGTCTGTTACTGTTCCTCCACGTTCTCACCTGTCTAGGTTTTCACTGGTCTATGTTCTCATTCTTCCATATTCTCGCCCATCTACGTGATTATTCTTTAATGTTCTTGCCCATCTATGTTCTCGTTCTTTTATGTTCTGGTTCTTCCATGTTCTCACCTGTCTAAATTCTTGTTCTTCAATGTTCTCACCAGTCTATGAGCTCGTTCTTCCATGGTCTTGTTCTTCCACGGTCTCACCCTTCTGTTTCCCTCCTTCAATATACCTCTCTATACCTATCACCTCTCTATTTTGTTGCCCATTTATGTTCTTGTTCTTCCATGTTCTCCATTTTCCATATTCTCACTAGCTTATTTTCTCATTGTTCCTAGTTCTTGCCCATCTATGTTCTCATTCTTCCATGTTCTTGCTTCCCCTAGGTTCCTGTTCTTCTACGTTTTTGCTCTCTCATCTTCCCACCCTTTATTTTTCACATTCTTCTATGTTCCTGACCATCTATGCTCTCATCCTTTTATGTTCCTCCATGTTCTCCTCCTTCTATGTTGTATAATAGTTTTTCCCCTTCTATGTGCTATATTTCCATTCTTCCATGTTCTCAGCTGTCTATGTTCTCGCCATCTATGTTCTCATTCTTCCATGTTCTGTTCCTTCTGTGCTGTGTCGTGGTTTTTCTCATTAAAAGTGGTGTTGGCGTCATCACTGCCGTTACCGGGCAGCCTGGAGCTGGTTACCATTAAAAGAAGATTCTGGTTTCAGGTCTAGCTTTTTCTCTCCTGATGGGCAAGTTTTGATCGTTTTTTACCTTTTCTACCTCATTTAATGTCTGACTCAGAATCTTGGGTGTTTTCATATTATACCTGACGCACGCCAACGCCCTTCCATCCTAACAGATCAGTGAAATGCTTTGACCTTTCAGCTAAAACTGAATATCTATTTCAGAAATACAGAAAGTAGACACCTGGTGCCGTAGTCGATCACCACCGGATCCCGGGCGGTGCCAGTGACGGCATCGTGGTGCTGGAAAAGTGCTAGGCTCCGCCTCCCAGTTGTCAGACGCAGGAAATGTTCACGCGCTGGAAACTCTGCTACCAGGCGATTGTCACCGTGGAAACGTCGCATTTCAGCCAACGTGAGGCTGAAAAGGATCTCGGCAGCTCTGCAGAGTAAAAGTGGAGACCTTAACGTCAGCAGGAACTGAACACGGGTACGAACACATCCATGCAACTCACCTCAGCGTGGACTCCAGCGTCCGGTCCAGGCGTTTGTAGAATGGGCGTGACGTGAAGTAGCCGCTCCAGTAATGATCGTCTCGGTCGGCGTATGTGAAGAAGTCTCCACGAAGAGTAGGCAGCAATGTTTCTGTGGCGCTTAGCCGCCAATGTAGGGCGGCAAAGTAGTCTGATAAAGTTCCAAAACGGGCCTGAAACAAAACCAGAGTCCATTTAAAATATTATATAAAAAATAATAACTGTGCTGCAAACTGCACAATGGACTTACACACTCTTTAAGGTTTAACAAAAATGGGACGTGGCTCAAATATTTAACAAAACCTCCATTCTTCATTAAAATCTGAGCTCAGAAGTATCTTAAACCTGTTACCTGTATAATAATTAACTTCTGTTTAATTCTTCTTTCTCTCCTTGATTCAGTTTTAACTTGTTTTTATAAATTGTATGTTATAGTTTTGTTTACGACATGGTATGTCATTCTATGGTGTTTGGTTTTATTTTTTACTTCTACTCTATGTATGGTGTCCTTGAGTGTTAGAAAAGCACATATAAATAAAAAGAATTATTATCATTATTATTTTTTTTCAAGCTGGTGTCCAGGTGATGAATGTCTGACCTTCACCAGCAAGTTCTGACCTTCTGAGTTTCTGAGGTTGAAGTTATTTTAGGAAAAGTGATATTCTTATCAAAGTATTTACCACAAAAACCTATTTTAAGATTATAACACATCAATTTACATCAATGCAATAGAAATCCACCAGCATATCCCAGGTGCCCCTGCACTCACCTTGATGTGGAGCTCCGGGTGCTGGTCGAAGTAGTCGAACAGCTTCTGGTAGTTGTTGAACTGAGCGTCCCACTCGGTGGACTCCACGTAACGAAAGTCGTCGCCCAAAGTAACCAGTAGAACCGGAGAGCGGAAGAGGCGGGACTTCTGCCGGTACTGATCCAGCAGGAGGAGTGCTCTAGAGGACCACAGTCAGACCAGTAATTCTGACGCCGCATACATAACCTGAACGACCAGCCACTTCACAGCCTCAGTGACTTAATACCAAGGATAATTCATATTTGAAGTGCTGTGTGATGTTTACTGAGCTACAAAATGATGCCATGATGCAGTGTGAAAATCCAAAAGTGAATAATCACCACCAGCAAATGTAGACCATAATGCATTGCAGTAAAAAAAAGAAGAAGAAACCAGCAGCAGCATGAAGACTTTCACAAAAGATGGTACGTGCAATTTCAGCCTATGGAAATATCTTCTCTATGGCTCCACCCCCTGCTCACCTTTCCTCGACATTCTGTTCTGTGATTGGCTGTGGAGAAATCCTCCAAGGGCAGAAGACACGCCCCCCAGACATGCGGTGGAAGTCAAACTGACAGCAGACAGCTGGGTTTGGACCACATGTATGTGGCACGTCATAGCTGTAGAACGGCATCATGTGACACGTGATGTCACTGCGGGAGGAGGAGTCTGGCACACATGAAGTGGGTGGAGTCAAATAGCAGCAGGTTGTTTTAAAATATATCCTTGAACCTCTGTGGTTTTTACTTTAAAATTTTTATGATTGAATCGGTTGCTGGCTAAACGTAACTAACATAACCATAATTCCACTACGATTTGCACTTTTAAAAACATTCCAGCGGTTTCCGAACGTTAAGAAGTAGTAATATATATATATATATACATATATATATATATATACACACATGTTTTTATATTCAAATTTAAGTTATTTATTTCCCCCTTTCTCCTAATTTTATCAGTTAAGTTTAAGAAGGACTACTAATGTTTGAGGCTCAGCAGTGTTCTCACCCCAGGTTTGTCGCCATAGAAACTCAAGCGTCTTCTGCTGGGCAAAGTGTTTCTTGACAGCATAGTGAACCCTCTGGATGACCATATTACTTAACCCCGCCCCCTTCAACAGATAGGTCATAGAGGGGGAGTGGCCAAATGGATCAACAGCCCATCCACTGCTCGGTTTTACACCTGCAGACAAAGTTTCACCATTAGAGCTGCCGGCATTAAGACAAACTGTGTGACTGCAGAGGAGGACAGGCGAGCACCCAGGTGAGTCTGCAGCCACTGGTGGCCCTCCATCAGCTGATCCAGCAAAGCGAAGTAGTGAGAGTTGGCTTCGTCTGCCATCACCCAGCCGCCTGTCACCAGCTCCAGCTGTCCTGCCTCCACCAGACTGACCAATAACAGTCACGCAGAAAATAGAAAACACACAAAATATTAGAGAGCAGCAAACAAACTTCACAACATTCAAGAGAGCAGCTCTTGAGATATATATATATATATATATATCCATCCATCCATTATCTATACCCGCTTTATCCGTTTCCGGGTCACGGGGGTCTGTCGGAGCCTATCCCGACACATATCAGGCGAAAGGCAGGGGTACACCCTGGACAGGTCGCCAGTCTATCCAGGGCCACATACAAACAACCAATCACACTCACATTCACACCTAGGGAGAATTTAGAAAGATCAATTAACCTACTCTGCATGTTTTTGGACTGTGGGAGGAAGCCGGAGTACCCGGAGGAAACCCACGCAAGCACGGGGAGAACATGCAAACTCCACACAGAAAGACCCACCGGGCCGGGAATTGAACCGGGAACCTTCTTGCTGTGAGGCAACATATATATATATATATATATATATATATATATATATATATATATATATACATATATATATATGGATCAACCTTCCGTCAGATCTTCGATCTGCTCAACTTTAAACAGTCACAGAGTGCTGGATATTTATGCAATATCTTCGTACAGACCTTAATAAAGTTGATTCTGGTTTAATCATTATATTTAAAGCGGATTCAGAACACTCAGAAAGGTTAAACTTACGTTCTTTGATGGAAAACTATTATTTCTACAAAGTGAAGATGAGGAGAAGCTGATGAAGTTTACCGTTTGACCATTGCTCTCTTCTGTTTGTCAATAGCACTCCACCACTTTGAGAAAAAGCTGATTTCAGACCAGATCATCTTCCTCCTGAAGAGCAGAGATGATTCACAGCCATCAATGAGGAATAATGGATCTAAAAACAGACTAAGAACACTATGAACCAGAACATTCTAGATGTTTTCAGCTTGAGATGACAAATATTTACCAAATATATAAGAATGTATTACCTTTTCCTCTGGTGTCTAACTACTGAACACACTCAGTGGTCACTTGAATTTCGTTTGCAGATGAAACTGTGGTTTATGTTCAACATAAAACATCAGCAGTTCTAATCTGGAGTCAGTGCTCATCACACTGCAGTCTGAGGGGGTCTAAACAGGAAGTGTGATCACCTGCTGTCCTCGCTCAGTTTGACCAGCATGTTATCAAGGATGTGTCGGGTCTGGTCCTGGTAGTACCCGTCAAACGTCTTCAGCCAGCCTGAAACGAGCCGCTCGGTAAGCACAGCCTCCTCACACACGCTTCACAGACACCTAAGCCCGCCCACTTGCGTCTCACCAACCGGGGTCATTGTGCGAGTGTGGAACCAGGAAGAGCTCCAGCGGCTGCTCCGCCCACTCATCTCCACGGTATGTGATGTCAAAGCCCTGCTTCCACGCACCACCGTCAGGGTTATCAAAGGGCAGGAGTTTGTAAACATCCAACAGCTGGCGTGAAAAAAATAAAAGTAACATCATTGATGTCAAAAACATTGTTGGGAAACATCACGGACCAATCACACCATCTGGGATAATAATAATAATGAATAAAGTTACACTGTCGGTCTAACATGTACCTGAGTCACGCTCAGCTGGGACCGCAGTGTTAAAAGGACGGGGTCCACGGACCCACACACCGTCATGATGTCATGCAGTTAAATCATAGAACCAGAACGAATAGTCCTGAAACCAGTACTAGTGGACCTGAATTCACGACCAGGAGAGCTAAAACCAAGACTAGAAGAACTCAAACTTGGACATCATAGGCTACAAGACCACCAACAGCACCATCAGCTCCATGCCAGCCCGGCTGGACCCCCTGCAGTCTCCTTACCACCTCAACAGGTCCACAGCAGACACCATCCCAACTGGATTCCATTACTCATCAACCACAGCCAATTACACAATCACACCACTAATTATGGGATACACATAATTCCCAGTACAGTTGTCATGGATGTGAAATCTAACTAGCAATGGTAAAATAGTTTTTTGTACCAGACTGTAAATATGTTTATTTCTGCTGAAAAAATTAAACATTTTAGCACGGAAGTCAACGGAGATGAACTCATTGTTGGATCCAGACTCTGTTGGCCCCCACTTTCCTGGACCGACTCAGACCACCTCCTGGATTAATCCTATTGGGTTAAACTCTAGACCAGTGGTCCCCAACCCCCGGGCCACGGACCGGTACCGGTCCGTGGATCAATCAATACCGGGCCACACAAGAGAGGGGAAAGGAGAGGGGAATAAGGAGTTTGTGAGTGTCGGGCACGCAAACATACAGGAGATTCATTCTCGGGCGACCAGAGAGTTTGATGTTATAACAGCGTTATATTGTTGCAGCAATGTGCTAATAAAGTTCTATATGAGCACACAGTGGATTCACGTTTGTTATTATTTCACCCCCCCCTTCCGGTCCGCGGTAAATTGTCAAGAGTTGACCGGTCCGCAGTGAGAAAAAGGTTGGGGACCACTGCTCTAGACTAAACTGGCGACAGTACAGTTGTCTTTCTCTCACGTGTGTCTTTCTGTTGCTAAAATAATCAGAAATAAATTATTGATCTATTTTAGAAAACAAACACACTTCACCATCAATTTCAGACAAAACAACAAAAATCTCAATAATCTGTCAGTGGTAGCGCAGCACGCTCAGCCGACCTGCACTTCATCGTCACCGTTGTTCAACTCTTCAGCCAATCGGCAGCCAGGAGGCGGCTCTGCTTGTCTGAGGGCGTTGCTGTTATTGGTCCCACCCTTTCCTGATTCCTGTGACTGTTTGTGCTGGAGCAGAGAGTCACGCAGCATAGAAACCAGGCGATTGTTGTCGCTAAGGAGATGCTCCAGCCTGTCAATCTTCTGCTGGATGCGTGTCAAATCCTGAACACAGACATTTGATTGGTTTATTGACATCAAAGAATGTGGTTTTGTTTAAGCAAACACTACTTTATAGTAACACTCCAATTTGTTTTAAGTGCCTTTTTATTTTTAAATTAACTTTGTTCGTAGGTGAGGCACCTCCACTACCTTTCCATTAGGTGTGTTCCAGTCACGCTGAGACTCTGCCCCCTGCATCAGGTCCAGCATGCGGTAGAGTGACATCAGAGCCAAGCAGAAAACTCCACCCACCAGCAACGGCAGGACCCGCCCCCTTTTCATTGCTGCGACAATAAATCAACAGGATATTTGAGCAACATGAGTTCAGTATGAACCTGTCCAGGTGTGCCCCGCCTCTCCACACCCCCCACCTGCAACTGCACCCAGACCTTTTCATCACCATTAACAGTATTTCAGAGCCTCCGGAAAAAAAAAAAAAAAAACAATTGTGGGCCATAAAGCCAGAAATTCTGTCTTTGTAAACTCAGACTTTTAATTTAATCTTCCACCTCTCCAGGTTCAGATCATGGGGTTCATAAGCAGAGAGGTCCAGACCTCCCCCTCTCCAGCCATCTTATCTGGGAGGAACACTAAGATGTCATATAATCTCTTCAGTGTGTATATGACTGTTTATAAACATTTATTAATACCTGTTTTACCCATTCCATCAACAATGATGCCTGCAGGCAGGTGTGCTTCTACAGTGGAACAGGTGTGCATCTGTACTTCTAAGCTGGTGCAGGTGTGCAAGTGTACTTCTACAGTGGTGCAAGTGTGTGAGTTATACAGTTCTGACCTGCAGTCCCACCCTCTGACCATCCCAGTGTCTGCTGTCTACACCTGTTTGTATAGTCGTCTCTGTAGTCCACCAACTAACCAAGTATCAGTCATATATACACAGAAGTCTTAATTCTGCTGCTGATGTATAGTTATACTAATGTTTCTTATCTTTTGTACCTTTGACGGTGTGTCTGTGTCTCTCTTTACTTCCTGTTCTGCCAGGCTGGTCTTCAGCAGGAGGGTCCCCCCTTATGATCCAGGTCCTGATCAAAGTTTCTTCCCACTTAAAGGGAAGTTTTTCTTGTCACTGTTTGATTTAAGGATTTTCTCCCACTAGGGGAGTTTGTACCTGCTGTTGTTTATGTAATAATTGCTTGGGGGTCATGTTCTGGATCTCTGCAAAGAACCTAGAGATGTATGGTAACATGTATGGTAATAGACACTAGAAATACAATTGAATTGATGCAGGTGTATGTCTACTGTGGTGCAGGTGTATGTCTACGCTGGTGCAGGTGTGCAGGTGTATATCTACAGCTGTGCAGGTGTATGTCCATGCTGGTGCAGGTGTATGTCCATGCTGGTGCAGGTGTATGTCTATGCTGGTGCAGGTGTATGTCTATGCTGGTGCAGGTGTATGTCTATGCTGGTGCAGGTGTATATCTACAGCTGTGCAGGTGTATGTCTATGCTGGTGCAGGTCTATGTCCATGCTGGTGCAGGTGTATGTCCATGCTGGTGCAGGTGTATGTCCATGCTGGTGCAGGTGTATGTCCATGCTGGTGCAGGTGTATGTCTACAGTGGTGCAGGTGTATGTCTATGCTGGTGCAGGTGTATGTCCACTGTGGTGCAGGTGTATGTCTACGCTGGTGCAGGTGTGCAGGTGTATATCTACAGCTGTGCAGGTGTATGTCTATGCTGGTGCAGGTGTATGTCTATGCTGGTGCAGGTGTACGTCCACTGTGGTGCAGGTGTACGTCCACTGTGGTGCAGGTGTACGTCCATTGTGGTGCAGGTGTACGTCCACTGTGGTGCAGGTGTACGTCCACTGTGGTGCAGGTGTACGTCCACTGTGGTGCAGGTGTACGTCCACTGTGGTGCAGGTGTACGTCCACTGTGGTGCAGGTGTACGTCCACTGTGGTGCAGGTGTATGTCTACGCTGGTGCAGGTGTGCAGGTGTATATCTACAGTTGTGCAGGTGTATGTCTACAGTGGTGCAGATGTATAACTATGCTGGTGCAGGTGTATGTCTATGCTGGTGCAGGTGTATGTCTACTGTGGTGCAGGTGTATGTCTACAGTGGTGCAGGTGTATGTCTACAGTGGTGCAGGTGTATGTCTACAGTGGTGCAGGTGTATGTCTACAGTGGTGCAGGTGTATGTCTACACTGGTGCAGGTGTGCAGGTGTATGTCTACACTGGTGCAGGTGTGCAGGTGTATGTCTACGCTGGTGCAGGTGTATGTCTACGCTGATGCAGGTGTATGTCTACGCTGATGCAGGTGTATGTCTACGCTGATGCAGGTGTATGTCTACGCTGATGCAGGTGTATGTCTACGCTGATGCAGGTGTATGTCTACAGTGGTGCAGGTGTATGTCTACAGTGGTGCAGATGTATGTCTACAGTGGTGCAGATGTATGTCTACAGTGGTGCAGGCATATGTCTACAGTTGTGCAGGCGTATGTCTACAGTTGTGCAGGCGTATGTCTACAGTGGTGCAGGTGTATGTCTACAGTGGTGCAGGTGTATGTCTATGCTGGTGCAGGTGTATGTCTACAGTGATGCAGGTGTATGTCTACAGTGATGCAGGTGTATGTCTACAGTGATGCAGGTGTACGTCTATGCTGGTGCAGGTGTACATCTACAGTGGTGCAGGTGTACGTCTACAGTGGTGCAGGTGTACGTTTACAGTGGTGCAGGTGTACGTTTACAGTGGTGCAGGTGTACGTTTACAGTGGTGCAGGTGTACGTCTACTGTGGTGCAGGTGTACGTCTACAGTGGTGCAGGTGTACGTCTACAGTGGTGCAGATGTACGTCTACAGTGGTGCAGGTGTACGTCTACAGTGGTGCAGGTGTACGTCTACAGTGGTGCACGTGTACGTCTACAGTGGTGCAGATGTATGTCTACAGTGGTGCAGATGTACGTTTACAGTGGTGCAGGTGTACGTCTACTGTGGTGCAGATGTATGTCTACAGTGGTGCAGGTGTACGTTTACAGTGGTGCAGGTGTACGTCTACTGTGGTGCAGGTGTACGTCTACAGTGGTGCAGGTGTATGTCTACAGTGGTGCAGGTGTATGTCTATGCTGGTGCAGGTGTACGTTTACAGTGGTGCAGGTGTACGTCTACTGTGGTGCAGGTGTACGTCTACAGTGGTGCAGATGTATGTCTACAGTGGTGCAGATGTACGTCTACAGTGGTGCAGGTGTATGTCTACAGTGGTGCAGATGTATGTCTACAGTGGTGCAGGTGTACGTCTACAGTGGTGCAGGTGTATGTCTACAGTGGTGCAGGTGTATGTCTACAGTGGTGCAGGTGTATGTCTACAGTGGTGCAGGTGTATGTCTACAGTGGTGCACGTGTGCAGATGTATGTCTACGCTGATGCAGGTGTAGGAGTGAATTTCTACATTAATACAGGTGTGCTAGTATACTTCTACAGTGGTCCAGGCGTACTTCTACCCTGATAGTGTACTTCTGAGTAAACGGTGTTGACATTTTCTTCTCATTCGTGAATCACTTTGTAAGTTTACTTTATTTATCAAGTTTAATTTACATAAAAGAGTACTGTTATTTTTTTTAATTCATGCGGATTAAAAAAAAAAAAACTACAAACACAAAGTATTTCTAATATTTGTCCCTTCCGTGTGAGCTGATGAAAGCCACCGTAGCTTCAATATTTACGAAGATAAAATTCATCAAACTTTACCTTTCAGCTCCTTTTCCTCCCTTCCGGGTTGACAGACGCTGCAACACTCGAGCTCCACTTCACGTTCGCGGCGAGTTTAAATTAGTGGTGGAACGAAACCAACCAAGAACAGATGAAATAAAAACCAAAACTAAGTGTCAACATAAAAAAAAACTGATGTCTGGAAGTTAATTTTACTCGCAATACATCCTGAACTCCAACTGCAACGCACGCGCATGCGTTTGTTTTGCTTCCGGTTTGGTTCAGCTGACTCAGCACTGCTCTCACGGCAGAAAATGCGCACGTGCACACGCGCGCGCGCACACAAATATTTCTCAATCAGTAAAAATCAGTAAACTAAACACGCGTCAGTTCCCATGAACTTCTAATGACCAGCTGCTTCTCGGTTTGGTTTAGTTTCTCAGACTTCATTAAGTTTTACACATTAATAACAACAAACCTGTGCTATGTGACTATTTTTATCTTTAATGTTTTACAATACCTACAATAATTCCCCTCTCTTATACTGCTTATCCAGGTTGAAAAGCAGAAAATACAAGACTTCACTCTCTCCAGCCGCTTCATCCAGCTCGTCTCGGGGGATCCAAAGGCCTTGCCAGGCCAACTGGCAGCATGTCCTGGGTTTTCTCTGGGTTCCTTCCTGTGGGATGTTCACGGAAAACTTTACCAGGGAGGTGTCTGCATCTAGAGATCACCAAATCAGACCCCTACCACTTTCCAGCAGCACCTAGAAATTCCTTCCATCCATTTTCTATACCCACTTTATCCTCTGCAGGGTCACGGGGGTCTCCCGGAGCCTATCCCGACTCATTACAGGCAGGTAAACCCTGGACCGGTCGCCAGTCCATCACAGGGCCGCATACAAAGACAAACAACCACGCACGCTCACACCTACAGACAATTTTAAATGATCAATTAACTAAGTATGCATGTTTCTGAACTGTGGGAGTTAGCCAGAGTACCCACACATGCACGGGGGGAATATGCAAACTCCACACAAAAAGACGCCCCACAGGAAATTCTGTCAATGAAAATAACAAACAGAATCAGTAATAATCAATAATCCTACTTTTCTGAAGGTAAAAGTTAGTCTTTGAATCAAAAGACTACAACTACAGCTACAGCTGAATCCTGTACTTCTTTCCCGATGGCAGTAGTACAAACAGGGAATGTCCAGGGTGGCTGCTGTCCATGCAGATGCCTCGTGCTCTTCTATGCATGCGCTCAGCATACACAGAGTCCACCGGGAGCTCAGCTCCCACAATCTTCTGCGCCGCCTTCACCACCTGGGACAGATTTCCCCTGTCCTCTCAGCTTCCTCAGGAAGAACATCCTCTGCTGAGGCTTTTTCACGACTTTGGAGGTGCTCCGTGCCCATGTCAGATCTTTGGAAATTTGTGTGCATAGAATTCTGACATAGTCTGCCTGTTCCACCTCCTCACCTCTGATGTGGAGTGGGGGTTGTGTCGCTCTCCTGGTCCTCCTGAAGTGTATGATGAGCACACAGCCTGCAGTGTGCCTGGTATCAGATGTCAGGTTCTCCATCCTGACATTCTGAGGCCTGTTGATCAGGAAGTCCATAATCCATGAACAGAGTATGGATGAGAGTCCAAGCTTTTGAGAGTTTGTGGATCAGTTAATGGGGGATTACAGTGTTGGATGCACATCTGAAGTCCACTGAGAGCATCGTGACGTCCATGTTTGGCTGCTCCAGGTGGGTCAGGGCGTGTGAAGTGCGGTGGAGACAGAATCCTCTGAAGATCTGTTCCCCCAAAAAGCCAACTGAAGTCAAGTCTGAAGACAGCTAAAGAACAGATAATCAGATCAACGTATTTAAAACACATTTAAAAACAGACCACAGACAATAACAACGACCTCTAATTAATGTCTTTTATTATTACCAGGTTTATTTAAAATAGTCATAATACTTATTAAACAGTTAACATTCAACTATTGTTTGTTTTTAATTCCTTAAGATAATTAAAAAGCATTTTTCTTTTGTTTTATGTCCCAGATAACTTTAAACTTTTAGGTTAAACCGTCTTGGCCTGAAGATTCACCAACAAATTGATCTCTGAATCACAAAAATCTTTAATTGTTAGACTGACTTTCTTTGATACTTTATTTACTGTATGAGAAGAATAACGTCATTTGGAGAAGGGCCTTCATTTATTTCAGCTGATATTTCTTTAAACATTAAAAAACTAAGATGTATATTTTCCTCTTGTTTCATCCTTTTAGCTGACGATATGACAGAAGTGAATAAAGGATCTGGACTGGATTATAAACATCATAACTTGATCTTTTCTTGCTCAGATGACTCAGTTTTCCTGCAGGAATCATCTATTTTCTTAACAAGTTATATATTTTTACAGACTCTAATCATCTCAAATTTAAATACTTCTGTAATAACTGTAATACTTGATCTGGATCCTTTATAACATTTTCAATTAGGACTTTTAACCCGATTGAATTCTTCTGAACTTAACAAATAATTAAACTTGTAAATGAGAGTTTATCAGGTTTCAGAGTGAAATCAATAAAACAACATTCATTCAAGGAACAGCAATATAATCTGCTCTGGCAGGTTTTTCCACAAAACTTAACTTATATTGCATTTACATGATTTCATCTAGCAGACACTTTAATCAAAAGTGACTTTCAAGTGAGAGAAACAATCAAGCTTCAGTAAACCTGATCAATAACTGATTAATACCATCAAAACAGCATTCAGGTTTGGGTTAAGAAGATGCAGAGATAAAGTTGTATATGACAGGAGATACTCCTGGAAGAGGAAGGTTTTTTAGAACTTCTTGAACATAGTGAGGAACGACTTGTCTCCACCGGTAACGTGTTCCTCCATTGAGGAACCAGATCTCCTTGTGTGAACAGAGGTCAAGAGGTCAGAGGCACATCTGTGTTCTTCAAGTGAGACAGTGATTTCTCTAGACTTCTCTAGTTACTAAAATGTACTTTGGCCAACATTTGTGCATCTGTAGATGTGATTCAAACTTGCAAGTGACCATCAAAATCCAGTGTCCAACCTCATTACTTTAAAATATAATTTCCTCTTGTATGGCCACGCCTCCCTGTGGGCTGAAGGAAAACACGCCTCCCAGCAAGATTAAAAAAAAGAAAACCAGGAACCTCTGGAGAGATCATGTCTCTCAGCTGGTCTGGAGACACTTCAGTATCCCACTAACACCCCCAACCTGTGACTTCAGGTCCCAACAGGCCTCGTCATCATTTCAGCTCTGGCAGCACTTGCTTCAGATGTTGTTCGGTAGAGGTCCAGGCAGTTAACTTGGAAGGTCCTGAAATGATCTGAGGTGAAGGTAGAAGCTGATGATCTAGAGAAGTCCAGCTGGACTCCTCTGTCTTTACTGATGACACTAATTACACTGAATGAACATAATCTGCCCCTGCGGTGCATGAACAGAGTTGATCCTGGATGCTGTCATCTGAAACCTTGACACGGTCAGGTCCATTTGAACGTTCCTGAATGAAAGTTGGACCTTTAGTGTCCAAAACTTAGACCTGATGAATGTCACTGAAGCGATTTAACAGATGATCTAAAGCACACAGAAACTGGCCAATCAATCAAACAACCAAACTTTATTCACAGAGCGCGTGTGTCACAGCAGTGCACTCTTAGTATACGACAGTAGACACAACGACTGATCAAAGGATGCTCTTAGCTCTGCCCACGTTGCTTCCAGCCGGGCTGAGAGGCGGAGCAGCGCTGCCATGGCAGCAGGATCCTGCGACAGAGCGCGGAGGTGGAGCTGAAGTAAAAAAAAGAAATGGATGTTCAACAGGAAACACCTTTTCATATATTTTTACAATAAAATCCTCCAGCTGGGCTCTGGTTGGCTGACCTTCAGGAAAAGTGCCAGGTAGGCGTGAGCCAGGTCAAAGTCCCGTCCACTGGCCAGCATGCTGTCAATCATGTGGATGAAGGCCGGCAGCAGGCTGCTGGCTCCGCCCGCCTCTGATGTCAAGGAGGTGATCTCAACAGAGAGTGCAGACGGCCCACAATCCTTCAGGAGTCGCAGCGGCTGATCGACTGCAAACGGCATCAGTGATTAGGTTAAAGTGAAAAACACACCTGGAACAAATAAAACTAAAAAAATAAACTAATAACTGAGAGGAAACAGTCAATGAAAGTTGCTACCTCATCTTTGAACCCTGTTCTTTTGGGTGAAACATAATCTGATGGTACTTTTGGACATTTGGACAGATTTTGGACACTTCTACTCAGCCCGTCTTCCTTTACTGTTACTGTAGCAAGAGCACATTTATTTTTAACTTGTACTCAAATGAATACCATGTTATTTTTTGTTGTTAATGTTTTTTTGTTTCTTGGATCTCTTACGGTGGGAGACTGACAGATGTTCCTCTGCAGCAGGTAACCATCAGAGACCTCCAGCTGAGGCCCACCTCCAGGTTCTGAATCGGAGTCAGACTTCAGCTGAGCTCATTTAGCCATTAGCTCCACCCATGTTCTAGCCTCCAGGAATTTGACCAATCAGAAAACATTTGAGCCAAACATGCTGTTCTTTAAAGAAGATATTGTCTTTGCAGTTCTGAAATTATGTTTGGTTCAAAGCTGCTCTAAAAACACCAGAAATTCAAATGTAAAAATAGCAGAATATGGACGCTTTAAATAATAAATATAAAAAACAAGTTTAGCATTTCGCAGTAAAGGTTGTAAGAGTTTTATGTTTTGGCGAGCAGGTGTGGACTCACATGATCCGGACTCCAGAGCTGATTCCAGGGCAGAACCAAACTTGGACCTCTGAGACAGCAAACCCCAGGAAAGGACCTTGGACTGACACAGGAAACACACATGCTCAGAGGAAACGCCCACAGAGGGTGGAGTTGACATTTTAAAGTTTAAATGGAAACCCCGCCCACCCCAGTCACATGACTGACCCAAACAAGGTTTTATCTAGTCCAACAACAGTGATGTACTTAAACCAGATAAGCTCCTCTATATTAGAGCTGGTGACAGTGAAAGGGGGCAGGGCCAATGAGTATAATGTGTACCAGAGGGGGCAGTTAAAAAAACAAAACAGGTACACCCCTTACCTGTTTGTCGTCTTCTCCAGCCGTTGGCAGCGAGAACCGAGGTGTTAGTCCAGGAACGGTTGGCAGGAAAAAGGGTGCAGTGGGTGGAGCAGCTGGGGGGGCCGCAGGCTTGTTTCTCCTCTGTAAAACAACAACACACATGTAACACACTCACCTGCCAGGTGTGATGCTCAGCTGACCACTCAGCTCACCTTGATGTTGTCCAGATGCAGCAGATTCTTCCATCGAGACTCTGGCAGCAGCGACAGCGTCACAAGCTCCGCCCCCAACTGCTCAGCTGATTGGTACACGTCATCAGCTTCTTCTGATTCTGATTTCGCCTCCTGTTCCTCATCCTCCACAGTAACACCAGGAAGTGTCTCCACAGCTGGTTGGTAGTCAGCCGGGAGAGGGCGGAGTCCCACAGGTCCACACAGACTCTTATTGGTCCTGTGGGATGAGAGCTGCTCTGTGATTGGCTGAAACAGGAGTCAAGCACACGTCAGTGACGACTGTAACAACAGAATGCATTGTGTTTGGTTCAGACCAAAGGTACACGCCCAGATTGTCCACGTGAGCTGTGGCCAGGAAGTCTCCAGTCGGTGACATGGACACACAGACCGGTGCCATGGCGACGAGGAAGCAGTCAACCAGACTGAGAAAGAAGAAAGAGATCCAGGTGATGAGCAACTCTCAGATCACATGCCCATGCTGAGAAACGTTCATGTCTCACCTTCCAGAGGGGAGGTCCCAGGTACGGATTGTGCAGTCCATCGCCACAGTAATCAGCCAGCGGCCATCCGGGCTAAAGGTCTGATGAAGAAACATAAAAAAAAAAGACCAAAAAAACTAAGAAACCAAGAAAACAAACCACTACCTGCTCAGATACAAAGCTTAATCTGATACCAGTGTGAACCCGGCACGACTCCAGTGTGAACCCGGCACGACTCCAGTGTGAACCCGGCACGACTCCAGTGTGAACCCGGCACGACTCCAGTCTGAACCCGGCACGACTCCAGTGTAAACCCGGCACGACTCCAGTGTAAACCCGGCACGACTCCAGTGTAAACCCGGCACGACTCCAGTCTGAACCCGGCACGACTCCAGTCTGAACCCGGCACGACTCCAGTCTGAACCCGGCACGACTCCAGTCTGAACCCGGCACGACTCCAGTGTGAACCCGGCACGACTCCAGTGTGAACCCGGCACGACTCCAGTGTGAACCCGGCACGACTCCAGTCTGAACCCGGCACGACTCCAGTCTGAACCCGGCACGACTCCAGTCTGAACCCGGCACGACTCCAGTGTGAACCCGACACGACTCCAGTGTGAACCCGACACGACTCCAGTGTGAACCCGACACGACTCCAGTGTAAACCCGACACGACTCCAGTGTGAACCCGACACGACTCCAGTGTGAACCCGACACGACTCCAGTGTGAACCCGGCACGACTCCAGTGTGAACCCGGCACGACTCCAGTGTGAACCCGGCACGACTCCAGTGTAACCCGGCACGACTCTAGTGTAACCCGGCACGACTCCAATCTGAACCCGGCACGACTCCAATCTGAACCCGGCACTACTCCAGTCTGAACCCGGCACGACTCCAGTGTAAACCCGACACGACTCCAGTGTGAACCCGGCACGACTCCAGTGTGAACCCGGCACGACTCCAGTGTGAACCCGGCACGACTCCAGTGTGAACCCGGCACGACTCCAATCTGAACCCGGCACGACTCCAGTCTGAACCCGGCACGACTCTAGTGTGAACCCGACACGACTCTAGTGTGAACCCGACACGACTCTAGTGTGAACCCGACACGACTCTAGTGTGAACCCGACACGACTCTAGTGTGAACCCGGCACGACTCCAGTGTGAACCCGGCACGACTCCAGTGTGAACCCGGCACGACTCCAGTCTGAACCCGGCACGACTCCAGTCTGAACCCGGCACGACTCCAGTCTGAACCCGGCACGACTCCAGTCTGAACCCGGCACGACTCCAGTGTGAACCCGGCACGACTCCAGTGTGAACCCGGCACGACTCCAGTCTGAACCCGGCACAACTCCAGTCTGAACCCGGCACAACTCCAGTGTAAACCCGGCACAACTCTAGTCTGAACCCGGCACAACATCAGTGTAAACCCGGCACAACTCTAGTCTGAACCCGGCACAACATCAGTGTAAACCCGGCACAACTCTAGTCTGAACCCGGCACAACCCCAGGCCAAACTCGGCACAACCTCAGTCTAAAAGCTGACACCAACTCCCCCTTTAAAACCAATCGTTTCTGTTTAGTAAAGCATATAGTTAGTACTTTAGTGTGTTAGGACCAGTAGTTACAGCTGCAGCTGCAGGACCAGACTGGAGCAGCTCATCTTAAACACAAATTAAAATAAAATCAAGATAGAAATAAAATTGAATTGAATAATGAGGTCAATTGACCCTGTGATGAACAGTTCAACCCACCATGTCGTTGATGTTGCCATGGTGACCTGCAAACTTTCTTACAATGCGTCTGGTCTCCGTGTCAACAACCACCAGCGTGAAGTCATCCAGCGCTAACGCTAGCATCCCGCTAAAACCAAAACAGGAGGAAAAGACGTGATTAGCTGTGTAGCGGCTAGTATTTAATAGTTTATCTATGTGGCTCCGCCCCCTGGGAGAGATCCATAATTACTCTAAACTAAAGAACTTGATGACTGGAGCAAAAGTCAAACTTCAGTATTCTCAGAGAGAAGAAATAAATATCCGTGTTTTCAGTGAAGGAAGGAAGGAAGGAAGGAAGGAAGGAAGGAAGGAAGGAAGGAAGGAAGGAAGTATCCGAGTCCTGCTACATTCAGGCAGATGTTAGTTCTCACACTGAAGGAATTCTATCCAGTTTTAGTATTTTATTCACCTGAACTCAGTTTAAAACACTTTAAACAATATGATCAATAAAAAGTGATGCCCCGCCCACTGCCACACCCACCTGTCTCTGTGTAGCTTCATACTAGCTGGTGCAATGCTCAGCTGCAGTTCTCCTTCCTGTTTCCGCGTCTTAAAGCGCCAAAACTTCAGGAGGCAATCAGAGCCAGCGGTAAGCATCAGCTGGTTCAGCATATCCGTGGCGACGCCTCGCACCACGCCACTGTGAGCTGTGGACAGAGGAGGCGGGGTTAATGACAGCAACCATGACGGACTAATCCCAGACAGCAAACTGTTGGTGGGCACACCTTTCTCATCGTCACCGAAGCAACCACGGTGCATCCCAGACTGCAGGTTGTAAACATCAACGCGGCCACACGACGAGCCGACCACGGCAAAGTTACCACAGGAAGTGATGTCAATGGCCTGGGGAAAAGAAACACGAAGTCATGTGACAGAACAACAGGGGGCAGCGCTGAAATTGAGAGCGGCATCACACTGGTGGCAGCTTGTTCCAAGGTCTGTTTGTTCTTTAGATCCTGATTTCTTCATCTTTCTGGTGCGTGGACAAGACAGTGACGGTGTGTTAGAGCAGCGCGTTGATGTGTGGAATAGTTGACCGGGAATGCTTGAACAGTCTGGCTCCACTAACAACAAGCTGTGGATCACCAAAGACCTGAAAGCTCTTGTTAACAGGAAGAAGAAGGCTTTAATGTCCAGGGACAAGGAAGAACTGAGGAAGAACTGAGGAAGAACTGAGGAAGAACTCAGGGAGATGCTGCACCTACATAAGGAAACATGATGCACCTCTTTCCTTCTACTGATGATATCAGCGCCCTCCCTCACATGGATGTGACTACAGGCTCGGGCAGCAGACAGATGGAGAGACTTCACCAGAGGAAGTGAACAGGTGACCTCAAGGATTACGTCTCATGTAATGAAGGTGCTGGAGAGACTGGCCTTGACTGGTACACTACTGATTTCCAGTACAACCCTGGGTCATGCCATCGATAGAAAATCTCGGATGGCTCGGCTGTTGTTAGGTATACAACAGGGGGAGGAGAGGGCACTGGTGGACAACTTTGTGGAGTGGGCAGATTCTCTAAGAGACTGCTACAGCTCTGTTGTCATAGCAACGGGCACAGGAAGTCCTTCCTACCTCAGGCCGTCACGCTCCAACAACTCAACTCTGTCCAACAGAGAACCACCTCTGCATCTCTTTATTACTATTATTCTATTTAACTTTTGCACACCTTGGTAGGAAGTTTGTGATTTTGTATAGTTCTATATACAAGTTACCTTTGTACCTGGAATTATCTGTTACAGTGTAGGTTTATAACGTTTTATGTAAATCTTGTAGTTTTCATGCATTCTTTCCATCCATCCATCCATCCATCCATCCATCCATCCATCCATCCATCCATCCATCCATCCATCCATCCATCCATCCATCCATCCGTAGGTGTGTGGAGCTGTCACCGTGGCGAAGGTCCCCCTCCTGGCCTCTGGTGGCTGCAGGTGATGCGCTCCCATAGTGCACCTCTGGTAGTTCCATGTAGTTGTTGCTAGGCGACTACGATGACAAGCAACAATGCCATCCCAGTCTGACTGACGAGTGACAGCTGTCAATCACCACAAAGAGAGAAAACATCAGCAGCCGTAGTTTAAACGGGATGTTTTTTCTATGAAGTTCTGAATGGGAGCTTTACCAGAGGCGAATGCAGTGATGGCAGGAAGTCGTAGCTCCTCGTAGGACAGACCCTTCTTTTTCTTCCGCTCCTTCTTTTTACTAATGGATCCTAAAATCAAATATAATTATTTCAACCAGTTTATGAAAAGAAGTGACAGCTCATCTGTTGGTTAAAACCACGGAGGACGATAAACGGACCGTGACCCAGGTTCTTGTTGAAACGCTCGTGGATGGTGGAGAAAGACTGCAGCGTCCCGTCCTGACCTGCAGAGGACGAAACAAACCCTTCAACACGCAAACATCTGAAATGTCAATCATCTATCTAAAGCGGTATCCAACAGTCTTACCAGCACTCAGGATGTTCTTCCCATCGTCACCGTGGTGATGAATGGTGGTGGGCGGGGCACTGTGGCCCTGCCGGCTCCGCAACAGTCTGGCCTCGCCTCCTTCTTGGTCAAATATCCACACCTGAGATGAAGATACTGATGAAAACCTGATCAATCTGTACATCATGTCTTCTGAATCTTTTAAACTATGGATCTCGTCAGCTGGTCTCTCAATGCGATTGACAAAATATTCTCAACAAGAAAACTGGGCAGAGAAAAGTCCAGACTCCCTGACGGGACGTTTCCTGCCGGATACACGATGGACTCCTGGCGGGAGTGGAGGGTCATGTGTCTGTCCATACTGTCGGTGGAGGACGTTCTACAGGATTTCTGCTTTTTGGAGTTGGCGGTTACCCGGCATATGAACTAATTCGGTTATGGAATGTGTCTTGCCATCAGCACTCTGTGTGAGAAAAACCAGACTGGATGTGATTCTCAAACAGAATCGCAGGTTAGCTGCGGTTCTCAAACTCGTTGGTGGGATGGAAAAGAACGTGGAGAAGTTGTGAGCTCGGCTTGGTGGAAATTGACCACAAACTTGGTGGTTTGGTGTCACCATCTACCAGATGTACCAGAGACTTTAAGATGGACGGTAAATTACTGCAGTCGACCTGACCCAAAACAATTGTTGTTATCTGAACTGGCTCCCCTGCTGCAGGCCTTGGAAGGCTGGTTATCTCCATGTCTCCTGGATGTTATGCTGACAGGATGTTCCGACCAGCATCAGAACTTTAAAGTCTGTCCTCTGATGGACAGACAGCTAGTGTAGAGACCTCAGAACTGGACTGATGTGGTCCAGTTTTTTGGTCTGAGTGAGGACTGGAGCAGCAGAGTTCTGGGTGAGCTGCAGTTGTCTGACTGATGTTTTAGGTGGACCTGTAACGATGCTGTTATATAATCAAGTCTACTGAAGATGAATGCATGGACTCGTTTTCCAGGTCCTGCTGAGATAGCAAATCTTTTAACCTTGAAATATTCTTGAGGGTATTTAGGCTGACTTTGTTATTGCCTTAATGTGTTTTTCCGAATTTAAGTCCAAGTCCATTACCACACCCAGATTTCTGGCCTGGTTGGTGGTTTTTAGTTGTATAGTTTGAAGGTCTGTGGTGACCTGTGATCATTTCTCTTTGGCTCCAAAGACAATTACCTCAGTTTTGTTTTTGTTTAGCTGGATGAAGTTGTGCCACATCCAGTCATTAAACTCCTCAATGCATTTACCGAGAACCTGTACAGGGCCTCGGTCTCCTGGTGACGTTTTAATGTATATCTGTGTGTCATCTGCATAGCTGTGGTAGTTTATTCTGTTCTTCTTTGTAATTGTGCCAGTGCGAGCAGATGTTAAACAGAAGAAGTCCCAGGATGGAACCTTGGGGAACACCACATGTGATTCTTGCCAGCTCAGATGTGAAGTTACCTATTGTTACAAATGTTGTTTATGTCATACCTTGATGGCGTTATCTGCTCCGTTGGTGATCAACAGCGGCTCTCCATGCAGGAATGTTGCTGCAGCAACAGCTGTCCTGTGGGCGTGTCTTTGCTGGTTGATTAGCTGACGGCGTTCCAAATCCCAGAATGCAATGTGGCCCTGAGAACTGCCGGATGCCACAACAGGAGGACCGTCTGCCACAGATGAGAAGGAACATGAGAGGAACTTCAGTGGAACTTTAAATGACCATATTTCCTAATTTCAGCCATATATTTTTTAAATCTTTGGTATCTCTAAAGAATTTCCACAACATTTTTATTAATACAGTATTCTTCTATTAATTTTGTTGATGCCGATAACAAAAATATGCAGATGGATATAAATATCTGCCACGTTACTGCATGTTTGGAAGTGTAACAGCAGTTACAGTTTTATGTTTTTAAAGGTCCGGATGTGTTTTTGTTGGGATGCTGGGACCTCCTCCACAGCTTTGAACCTGATCTGCTTCCATCAGGTAAAACACATCAGTCAGAAACCTAAGGAACAGATGCACCTGGATCAAAAACCAGATCCAGATGTAGGAGCTCCAGGTGAGCCAGATCACGTGTGAATACTCTCTTATTCTTTTTTATTGTTTATTGATAGTAATCTTTCTTTGCAGCATATCCACTGTGAGTCAGTTACTGATATTAACAGTGACTGTAGATGAGTCTTTTGCTGTTAGTGTAAGAAAAAAAAAAAAAAAAAACTTTTCTTAGTTTTATATAAAGATAAAATCTTAATGTAGATGTCTTTCTGTTGTAAAACCCAATAACTTCTGGTGCTGCTGCGTGAAACACTTGGAACATGACGTCTTGATGACCACCGGAGTATTTGATAGGATACGAACAGAAGGCGCACGCGTGCGGCAGAGGTGGAGCACGCGTGCAGCAGAGGTGGAGCACGCGTGCGGCAGAGGTGGACGGTGCACGTAACGGAGGCGTACCTGTCCTGAATGCCAGTGTGCTGACTGGTCCCCAGTCCTGAGTGAACGTCATCAGGGTCTTATCCATTCGGATGTTGTGAATGATGATGCGGCCTGTTGCCGTGCCAACGCCAACCACGTCCACCGCAGGACTCTGGAAAAGGAAAGTCTATTTCATTGTCTTTTCAAAATAAAAGCAAACAAAAAAACCTTTTAAAGATCGGAGACACCAGAGGTCAGTGGTGTTGATGATTATTAATCAGTGTCAATAGCACTGATGATGACTGATGTTTAATTGGTATCGGCATTAATGATTGTTAATCAGTATTAACAGTAATGATTATTTTTCATCAGTATTTATAGCAGTGATGACTGACCTGCTCCAGAACTGTTACTCCTGCTGACCATCCGGGGAATGTGAACAGCAGCTTACTGAGGAACAAACACATTTATTCCCATCATCATGACATCATCACAGGGGGAACCTGGGCAGCAGTGCACGACTGTCTGTGTATTTGTGTTGCTGTGCAACTTTTGCAGAGCAGAAGGTGCGACGGCCTCACCTGGTTTTGATGTTCCAGAGCTGCAGGGCACCCTGGGAGCTGCCCAGCAGCACCTTGTTGAGGTAGGTGCTCGGGTGCATCATGGCCGACACGTCAAACGTGTTTGTGTCAAACTTCAGCTGCAGGTAGACGTCTAAGAAACAGAGATGAAACAGATGATACTTAAAAAAAAAATGCCACATTCATTTTTTTTTTTTTGAAAAACGTGAGTTTTTATTTTAACTTTGGAAGTCAGTTTTGCAAAGAGAGTTTGTTTTATACGGTGATATGATGTGGAGATACAAACATTATGTGTTATAACTTTAATGTCTCCACGGTGTTGGCTTCTATTCCCACCACTTACTGAAAGCATGAGATTGCGGATACAACCGGACAAAATGAGTTTCCTCCACAGGGTGGCTGGGCGCTCCCTTAGAAATAGGGTGAGAAGCTCAGTCATCCGGGGGGAGCTTGGAGTAGAGCCGCTGCTCCTGCTGAGGTGGCTTGGGGATCTGTATGGGATCACCCATGGACACCTCCCTAAAGACGCGTTCCAGGCCTGTCTCACCGGGAGGAGACGCCGGGGAAGACCCATGACACACGGGAGAGACTATGTCTATTGACTGGCCTGGGAACGCCTCGGAATCTCCCGGAAGAGCTGGAGGAAGTATGTGGGGTGAGGAATTCTGGGCATCTCTGCTTAGACTTCTGCCCCCGCGACCCGGCCCGGATAACAGGATGAAGATGGATGGATATTTATGTTTTTTTGTCATTTTAGTTGTGTAGTCCGGGAGTTGGAGGATTTCTGTCAGTTTTAACAGACTGTCTTTGGTTTCAGGGCGTCAGGGTTTAATCGATCATCGCTTTTTTGTTGCACGTTGATCTTTTTGGTGGTGATGATGTTTGTTTTCTTTGGTGATGTTTTTTTTATGTTTTTGTTGTTGATTATGCTGATGTTGTTTTTGATATCAATTATATTGATGATTTGATGCGTCTTGTTTTTCTTGTTGATATTGATGATGTTTGTGTTGTTGTTGTTGAAGACGATGTTAGTGTTGACGACGTGTTGCTGTGACAGACTCACCTCCGCTCTGCACATCCCACACAATGACATCACCGCCGCTGTCTGCAGAGATCAGCTGATCACCCAGAGGAAGCAGCAGGCGCACTTCCTGTTTGTGTCCGAGGTAACGCATCACCACCTGTACGGAGAGAAAGAACAGATCACTCACCAAATGGTTTCTGGTGTTGTTTGATCCTAAAAAAAACAACTTTTTATGATCAGATGGAGAACAGTCAGGGGATGTCGACACAGAACAAATGTAAACTCCACAGCTCTGAAGAACCAGCCTCTCTAGTTATACATTCACACATTTAAAAAAATGTATTTGCTCCAGTTAAAAAATAAAAATTCCCACCTCTTTGTTCCTGGCAAAGGCGAAGACGCTCCGTCCAGCGGCAGCAAACACCAGCATCCTGTCCGCTGCCAAGCAGGTGATCTCCTCTGACAGGCTGTTACCTGGAAACCCAACCCGTGTTACGTACCACCACGACTACGAGCGAAGAGCAAAGCTCTGCAGATGACGTTTTCAAAGAACTCAACTACTTACTGACAGCAACGATCCCCAGCTTGTTCACCTGCAGGAGATCAATACAGCGCATCAATAGTTATCACAGCCCCCACATCTTCACACCAACCCTTGAAAACCTTCTTTGGTCTGGTCTAATAACGGCTGTCACATCCATTGCAGAAGACGACAACAAGGTTTCTTCATCCTGAGACTAACAGACATGTCCAAAACATCTCCACCGTTCTACCACAGAGCAGGGATGACATCACGGCCCCAGGACCAGAAACATCTGGATCAGGTCCCTGGTCCTCGAGAGCCCCTGTCCAGCATGTTTTAGATGTTTCTCTGCTCCAGCAACACTGATACTAACATCAACAGACCTGGATGACAAGCTGATGAACATGAATTAGAATCAGGTGTCGAAGCCGGGACACTTCTAAAACATGTTGGACAGGAGCTCTGGGGGACCAGGACGGCACCCCGATCTAGATCATGAAATTCAGAAGCTGTCAGGACCAGACGTCTAGGTCATGGAGGTCAGCGGCCCTCAGCACCAGTGTGAGGAACCCTGATTTGGACTAGAATATAGTCTGAAAAACTACAAATACTGAGGTGACTTCAGACACCATCCACCCGGTCATCCATCCATCTCTCCCTCCCTCCATACATCAATAGCGCTGCGTCTGTGACGTCATGGCCTCAAACCGTGAGCCCTTGGGATGCTGCCTGAAACGTTGACTATAATGAATTAAAACCGATCTTGATCAATAAACGTGATCTTCTTACGTTGAAGGTGTGGAAGCTCATGCCCACTGACGTCACCACGTAGAATTCCCGGTGCTTCTGGTGGAACCGCAGAGCGTGCGGCACGTGGTTTGAGTAGAGCCCCAGAACCCGGAACCCGGAAAACAAGGAGCTGCGGCCGCCCGGCATGTTTACGGAACGGATCTCCGAAAACAAACAAACTACGAAAGAGAAAACAAACAAACAAACGCACGCGGAGCTCAGCGGAGGAGGAAAAACATCAACGAGCCCCGACGAGCAACTGCGTCCCACCGGAAACACGCACAGACCACAGTGGTTCCGCCCTGAGGACCCCGGGCGTCACCGTGAAATACGTCCTCCGAACAGGAGAGCGCGCGGCTAGAAAACATTAAAGAAAGTAAAAGTTAAATCTTAACTGCAGAATAAACTAACCCTGGCTGGACAATAAATGATCAGAATCTCATTTGACAAGGGTTTACCTCTATCAGGGGAGCGTTTTGCCACTAAAGGTTGATGTGGGTTAATGTACATTTATTCACAACAATCATGCACTTAATTGTACCAAACGGATAAAACTCTGCAGTTGAAGGGTTTCATACATTTGAGTTTATTTTTAATTGATTTCCCGTAAAAGAGAAAACGTGGCCGATTTAGGTTTGTTTGTAAGACGTCAAAAAGAAACCTGGGTTCTTAATTTGTTGCATGATGATTATTTTACTGAAAGTTGTAATATAATGTTGACCACTTAACTTTTTGAAACTTTTCAGAATCTGGTTCTGATGAGACTTGATGAGGTGAAATGTCCTGAGTGTGAAATCTAACTCAGCAAACCAACAGGCTGTCCGTCCGTCCATCCATCTTCTACACCTGTTTTATCCTTCTCATGGTCACGGCGGTCTGCCGGAGCCTCTCACAGCTCATTACAGGTGAGAGGCCGGGGTCCACCTGGACAGGTCGCCAGTCCATCACTGGGCCACAGACACAAACGACAGTCTGATCCAATAATCAACCTAACATGCATGTTTTGGGACTGTGGGAGGAAGCCGGAGAACCCGGAGGGAACCCGCACAAGCACAGGGAGAACATGCAAACTCCACACTGAGACTCCCGTCATGCCCAGGAATCAAACCAGGAACCTTCTTGCTGTGAGGCAACAGTGCTGCCTACTGACTGAAAATATGTTTATTTATGCTGTAAAGTTGGACATTTTAACATGGAGGTCAGCAGAGGACCCGCAGGTCTGGATTCAGACCCTAGAGGTCAGCAGAGGACCCGCAGGTCTGGATCCAGACCCTAGAGGTCAGTAGAGGACCCGCAGGTCTGGATCCAGACCCTAGAGGTCAGTAGAGGACCCGCAGGTCTGGATCCAGACCCTAGAGGTCAGCAGAGGACCCGCAGGTCTGGATCCAGACCCTAGAGGTCAGTAGAGGACCCGCAGGTCTGGATCCAGACCCTTAAGGTCAGTAGAGGACCCGCAGGTCTGGATCCAGACCCTAGAGGTCAGTAGAGGACCCGCAGGTCTCACTTTTGCTTTGCTCGCTGCTCAAGGATAGAACCAGCTGACTCACGAACACATGTTTATTTCAAAGAAAAACAAAGATGTACAGGTAAACACCTGTAAACAGCTGCAGTAAACAAAATCACTTCCTTTTTCATTTAATTTAAAATTGTTTCAGACATTTTTACTTTGAAAATCCTTGTTTACTGATTTGAATATTGATTTAAATATCAACAAGCTCAAATAATTTAATCTAAATCTACTTTTAATTTTTACAATTTTACACAAATCTGCCATTTGTCACAAAGTCCCATTTTCTGTTTGTCAGGTGTTTATCCGGCTTGTCTGTTCCCGTGATCACGGACACATACGTGTGGTTACACAGCAGCTGTGGCCGACCAATCAGCTGACACGGTTCAAACACAAACAGATTCATGCTTTAGTGCTCAGACAGGAAGTGATGCACAGTTTCCATGGAGACGCACAACCACCACAGCAATCTGCCAGAGAGCAGGAGCTACTGTCAGGAAGGTCTGGGGTTGCTATGAAGATCCAGTTGGTCACAATGGAGATTGACATGGTTGCTATGGAGATCTAGGTGGTTGCTATGGTGTTGTAAGGTTCCTTCGTACAGCAGGGCATCATCAGTCAAACAGGCGAAGTCAGTCCTGTTCCCGTGACAGGGCCGGGCCTCAGCGTCTCCAAAGCAAGCCTCTAGCTGGCCTTGGTGTCCAGCAGCAGGACCCTGAAAAGCGTCTTGGCAGCGGCAAGCAGCGCTCCGTGGAGGGCATACTGAGTCACGAGCGCCCCAAAGCCGCGATAGAAGCCAGCCCCACCCTCCTTGCGGCGGATGGCGTGCAGACAGTCGGAGAAGCCATCGTACTGTGTGTTGACGGGCAGCACCAGCGGGCTGGCGCCATTCCCCGCGGCGACCACGCCGTCAGTGGCATCGATAATGGTGCGAGTGCCCTGCAGGCTGAGGCGGTGCAGCGCCGTCTCCAGGGGAAACAAGACCACATCTGCCACCAGAGACCCCACCCATGCTGCCGCCAGCTCTGGAAAATAGGCGTCCAGCGGGCTGGATGGCTCCGCCCGCTGCTTCTTGCTCCGCTGGTGCAGCCACAGCGCCACCCGCTGGACGGACGCAGCCATGGCATAGCGCAGGATGGCGTGCAGCGCTGCGGGAAACAGCAGGCAGCTGAGAGGAAGCAGGCGGCGGCTGTGAGGAGCGCCGACACCCAGCAGCCGAGCCACACCTTCACGGATACAATCCAACAGGCTAGACGACGCCTCGTCCCTCACAATTTCGCTCTGAGGACACAGACGGGACAAAGTCAGGATCGGATTCTCCAGAAAGTCGTCAATAAACTGAAATGACTGGCAGGTGACTGTTAACCAGATGAAGCAGGATGAGATCCTCTATGTGCTCATGTGACATCATCAGCCTCAGTGTCATGAAACAGAAAGGAAATGACTTCACCCCCCTCCCCCTCCTCCTCCTCCTCCTCCTCATCATCATCATCATCATTTTGACAAACAGTAGTTGTGAATTTCAGTGTGATGTCACCTGCAGGTGTTTGTTAATCAGCGATCAATAATCAATAATCACCTGGACCGTCTCGATGAGGCTGGCACAGTAAAATGGAAGAGCCACCACCGCCGTCAACCTGCAGACGAGACAGCGGCTGTCAGAGTCCCGGAGTCAGGAACCAGAACCTACTCACTACGAGGCGCTCCAGTCACTACGGAGGGAACTGCCCAGCCGAACCAGCGCGGACACGCCCATCGTTACCTCTGTCCACGCTGTTCATGTCATCACTCTTACATAAATAAACCGTAACGGATATCCGACAAGTGACGTAGTGAGGATCAGCTACACACTACTTTTCACGATTAAATGTGACATGGGGGACAACAGTTCTTACTACGTGTTCCAACGATGCAGCAAAGCAGAGGACATACTACACAGTCAGGAGGAGGCGGTTTAAGACGGCGTCCCAGACTGCCGACCACTTGGCCACACCTTCTCAGGTTTGAACATCGATTTACAATTTAACTATGAATCCAAAGCAGACAAACAAACCCTTTGAGCAGTAAATGTCCTGCCAGGTGTTTCCAGTTGCACCTGTGAGGAAGTTCTCTGTGAACAAGAACAGACACTGAGTTAGTACGGATGTAGCACCGTTACGAAACTTCACAACATACTGTGGCTGTAGTTCGGAGCGGTTACCGTGGTAACGGTGTGACCTCACTGATGATGCCTTCAGCGCCCAGCGTGATGCCATGAACTATGAAGGTGCTGCCCATCCCCTTCCAGAGAGCCTTCACCCCCTGAAACAGTATTGGTCCACCACTGATCAGAAAGAACTACTTCTGATCCGGTACTGATCAGGAAGGATGAGATCAGCTGACCAGAGGCAGCTGATCATCAACTTGTTACATATGTGTTGTTACCTGAGCCTTGGAGATGGAGTACATGACGGCCACGGCGCTAAATGGGGTCAGGTGGTAACAGTGGCCGTGGTAGTTCACCTGAGACAAAGAGCCAATAGGACAGCAGGACAGAAACAGCTGAAGATAACACTGAAGTAACTAGAACCGTCAGACGGAGTGGCCGTCGTTCTGATGCTGAATCATTACCAACGTAATAACATTGTCTGACTGTAGGTGGTTTTAGAACCCCTTCCAGGTTGATGTGCAGCAACAGTTTCTCTAAGCACATAGCTGATGTCTTTCCCTCTCTTTATTTATGTGTTCTCACACACACATATATGCTGCAGAAACATCTGCTTTTCTAGACGTCTGCTGATGATCAGCAGGTGTGCACATTAGCAGCTCCTGACTGACACTCACACTGCTAAAACCTATCAGAGCAGTAAGGGGGTACTTAGGATTGCCCACATGATTTGGAACCTCAAAGAAACTTCTGATAAAATTACATGAAAATTGGTATTTTGAATAAAAATAAACCAAAGAGACGATCAAATGAGCAAATCATTAGTTATTGATTAGTTATTGATACCTGACACTGTCTGCGGAAGACGATGCAGGGATGAGCGAGGACGTTCTCTGTGAACAGACTGAACACACACAGAAACGATTAACAGACCGATGAACTCACAGTCATCCTGAAAAACTCAGTCTGGACCCAGTATTGATCAGGTAAGATTCCCCACCTGACAAGTCCGATCCCGAAGCCGGCGAATCGATTCAGCTGCTCTATAACGACAGAAAACAGACGTTGATGCTTTCTGTCAGATGTCACATTTACTCTGGAAAGATAAATATGATCACAGATTCACTGACAGCTGTTAAAACCACCCCTTCATGAAGTATAAAGAAAACAGCAGAAGAAGTCTGATAAAGTAAACAGCTCAACTGACAAATCCATGTCTTCTGAACGAATACCAACCAAGAACTGTGAAAACACGGGTTTCCTAAGCTCCGCCCCCTTTGTTACTGTTGACAACTCAAACTATCAGCGTTATTTACAGTTTAACAAAGGTGCCTCTTTGTGTGAAACCTGTCCCAAGATGTAAAAGACTAATTCTGAATCAGTATTATCAGTAAGTATCTCAGACCCATCAAGTTAACATGTATTTTATAATAAAGTCCATAAAACAGATGAGAGTTGACAGGTCTACCTGGGTTTTTCTGTGGAACTGAACTTGCAGATGTCTGAGTTCTGATCCCTGTGGAACTGAACTTGCAGATGTCTGAGTTCTGGTCCCTGTGGAACTGAACTTGCAGGTGTCTGAGTTCTGGTCCCTGTGGAACTGAACTTGCAGGTGTCTGAGTTCTGGTCCCTGTGGAACTGAACTTGCCGGTCTCTGAGTTCTAATCCCTGTGGAACTGAACTTGCAGGTGTCTGAGTTCTGGTCCCTGTGGAACTGAACTTGCAGGTGTCCGAGTTCTGGTCCCTGTGGAACTGAACTTGCAGATGTCCGAGTTCTGGTACCCTGTGGAACTGAACTTGCAGATGTCCGAGTTCTGGTACCCTGTGGAACTGAACTTGCAGGTGTCCGAGTTCTGGTCTCTGTGGCACTGAACTTGCAGGTGTCTGAGTTCTGGTTCCTGTGGAACTGAACTTGCCGGTGTCTGAGTTCTGGTCCCTGTGGAACTGAACTTGCAGATGTCTGAGTTCTGGTCCCTGTGGAACTGAACTTGCAGGTGTCCGAGTTCTGGTCTCTGTGGCACTGAACTTGCAGGTGTCTGAGTTCTGGTCCCTGTGGAACTGAACTTGCCGGTGTCTGAGTTCTGATCCCTGTGGAACTGAACTTGCAGGTGTCTGAGTTCTGGTCCCTGTGGAACTGAACTTGCAGATGCCTGAGTTCTGGTCTCTGTGGAACTGAACTTGCAGATGTCCGAGTTCTGGTACCCTGTGGAACTGAACTTGCAGGTGTCCGAGTTCTGGTCTCTGTGGCACTGAACTTGCAGGTGTCTGAGTTCTGGTCCCTGTGGAACTGAACTTGCAGGTGTCTGAGTTCTGGTCCCTGTGGAACTGAACTTGCAGGTGTCTGAGTTCTGGTCCCTGTGGAACTGAACTTGCCGGTCTCTGAGTTCTAATCCCTGTGGAACTGAACTTGCAGGTGTCTGAGTTCTGGTCCCTGTGGAACTGAACTTGCAGATGTCTGAGTTCTGGTCCCTGTGGAACTGAACTTGCAGGTGTCTGAGTTCTGGTCCCTGTGGAACTGAACTTGCCGGTGTCTGAGTTCTGGTCCCTGTGGAACTGAACTTGCAGGTGTCTGAGTTCTGGTCCCTGTGGAACTGAACTTGCAGGTGTCTGAGTTCTGGTCTCTGTGGAACTGAACTTGCAGGTGTCTGAGTTCTGGTCTCTGTGGAACTGAACTTGCAGGTGTCTGAGTTCTGGTCTCTGTGGAACTGAACTTGCAGGTGTCCGAGTTCTGGTCCCTGTGGAACTGAACTTGCAGGTGTCTGAGTTCTGGTCTCTGTGGAACTGAACTTGCAGGTGTCTGAGTTCTGGTCTCTGTGGAACTGAACTTGCAGGTGTCTGAGTTCTGGTCTCTGTGGAACTGCTGCCCAATAGTTATTGTCTCATCTGTACGACAGAAGAGTTGATATATAACATTTACAGGCTGATGTGACTCGCCAACCCTGCAGGAACCAGCAGGTTGGAGCAACGTGAGTTGTTGTATCTGAACCCTGATCCTGATCCTGATCATGTTTACTGTCAGGTATTGTATTCCTGTTTTTAAATACACTTTGTTCTCCCCAGTTTCAGTTCAGTTGCGGCTGTATAGGTTCTTCATAAACTCCGTTGCTCATAACATCACGTTAGTTCTGAAATTCCGTTTAAACGTCAGTGGATCCAGCTGCGGATCTTCACACTCCGACCCACCTGCAGGAGGGACGCCGGGCTGCGGAGCCTCCCAGCCGGCCGCGGCCCCGGGACCTCCTCCCTCTGTCAGCCCGTCCTCGTAAAGTGGCGTCCGCGCTCCGGGGTGCAGGTTGCGGCTGCCGGGGATATCAGGCGGCGTGGTGACCCAGTGGTGCTGCTGCGCCTCGGCGGCACTGCGCACCGGCAGTCCGGCTGCGAACAGCGGATCTTCGCGGCCGCGGTAACCCAGCCCGTCGAAGCTGTCCGGCCGCCTGGAGGCCATCGCGGCGATGGTGTAAGGACTGAGGACGGGGTTCCGTGGATGAGATCCGGTTCGGTTCCGCTGATTTCTCCGACGTTCGACCGTCCTGACAGGTCAACAAGCAGCCGGAAACAGCATAGGAAACACGGAGATGCTTCCGCTGGACCTGCAGGTGGATGGTCGATGCTGCCACCTGCAGGTCAAAGGAAGAACTGCAGGTCCATCTACAGCTACAGAGACCCCTGCTGCCACCAGGGGGCACAACGCTACCAGGTCAGAATCAATATCAATCAATAATAGTACTAGTAGTGAGCTGTTCTTATTTGAAGTCACCTAAATAAGTAATATGTATCTTACTGTTAAGAAATTATGACTAATATTCGGTTTAATAATTCTTAATTATGACAGAATTGAACAGAAAAAACTACCTTCAGAGAAATGTAAAACATATTAGTCCTCAGAATTCCAGTACAAGTCGGAGTCCTGCCACCTGCAGAAATATTCAGATGACTGCAGTTGTGGGGTGTATTGGTGATGGACAAGAGACTGAGAACTGGTGGACCATGTTGTGACATGTTGTGGGAACAATTATCTCATCTTGAATGTGAACAAAACAAAAGAAGAGGAAGGACCTCCAGTAACGTTCTGAAGGATCTCTTGCTCCACCAACAGATGACTGCAGATATTATTGGACTCTCCATTGCAGACTTGTATAAGGACCTGAAGGACCTAAGCTTCCTCAAGAATACATCAGTGTTGTATCTCCAGTCCAGTCTGCTGTACAGGTAAATATTTATAATTCTACACCACTTCCACTTCTTCCTCCATGATGGAAAAACTATTCAATAAAGTCCTGGAAATCCCCTCCTTTGTCTTGTTCATTCAAGACGAGATGATTGTTTCCAGATCATGTCACAAACGGTCCACCAGTTCTCTGTTCTCAGTCTCTTGTCCACCACCGATTCACCCCACAACTGCAGTCATCAGAGTATTTTTTAAATTATGTAAAAGCTCAGATGCATTTCTATTAAAAAGTCAATTATGTATTTTTGTTACTATTAACATTTAATCTCAATCAGCTCATATGATTCAAACTCAAAAACATTTAGTATATTAATCAATTAAAGGGTTCATTAGGAAAGTTCATTCATTCATTTCATTCTGATCTTTGAATTCCAGCCTGCAAAACTGTCTCACTCTTCACTGGTCAGTTTGGATACATCGGTTGAAGAGAGGAGTGAAGCCGTCATCTGCTCACCACCTGGTGGCGAGTTGGCTCCAATGGCAGGGAAGATCCCACTCAGACCTGGTAGGTTCAAACGTATTGTTGGGGTCTCCTGTCAGAGAGGGCAGTGAACCAGCAATGCTATGTATAGTGGGGATGATGTGCTGCTGACCTCAACTAGGAATGTTGAAGGGAATACTTTGAAGACCTCCTCAATACCACCGACTTGCCTTCCAATGAGGATGCAGACTGCAAACTTGGCGCTGGGATCTCCTACCTCTGTGTCTGAGGTCACCAAGCTGGTTGAGAAGCTCCTTGGTGGAAAGGCACAGGGCTGGAGGAGATCTGCCTACAGTTTCATAGGATTCTGGATGTTGTGGGGCTCTTTTAGTTATCACGCCTGTACAACATCGCACGGACATTAAGGACCCGTCTTCTGGATTGGCAGACTGTCCCTCTTCTTCAAGAGGGGGACCATCACCCCAGAGGGGTGTGCTCCAATTATAGAGAGATGACACTTCTCAGCTTCCCTGGTAAGGTCTATTCAGGGGTTTTTGTTGGCTTCATGAGGCCAAGACTTAACTTTTCCTGAAGCGATTCGCAGCCGAACGTGAAGCAGCTGCGATGAGAATCTGCACCTTTAAATCAGAGACCATTGTCCTCAGTCAGAAAAAGGCGGAGTACCTTCTCTGGGTCTGTCAGATCCCACCCCAAGTGGGGGAGTTCCAGTATCTCAGGGTCTTGTGTACGAGTGAGTGAAGGATTGAGCAGGAGCTTGATAGGCAGATCTGTGGGGCATCTGCAACAATCTGTCGTGAGCCAAAAGGCAAAACTCTCGATTTGGAGTCGGTCTGCCCTCATCTATGGCCATGAGCTGTGTGACTGAAAGAATGAGGTTCGCGGATACAGTTGTCAATAACGAGCTTCCTCCGCAGGGTGTCCGGGCTCTCCCTTAGAGATGATGTGAGAAGCCTGGGCATCCGGGAGGGGCTCGGAGTAAAGCTGCTGCTCCTCCACGCTTGAGGGACCATGTTGCTCGGTTGACCTGGGAACGCCTTGGAATCCCCCAGATAAGCTAGATGTAGTGGCCCGGGAGAGGGAAGTCTGGCCTTCCCTACGTAGGATACTGCCCACAACCCAAGCTTGGATCAACAGATAAAGATGGATGGAAGATTATGTCCCATGAAGTGTTTATTTACAACTCAGAAGCCAACACAGCACTAAGTGATGACGTTGACCACTGGCTACCATGGTTACACAACAGACCACACCCCCAATTATGTTTATAAAATGGTTTGATATTATTTTACCTGATGGGTAGATAAAAAAATCCCCCCTGCAGTTCTCATGGATGTAAAATCTTATGGAGACCAAAACTGTTTTCCCCCTCTTTTTTTTTGAAAGACTGTAAATGTTTATTTCGGCTTTAAGCTGGACATTTAAACATTCCTGGTTGGATTCCTGCATGAACGGGTGAGCGTTTGAAAGTCAGAGTCAAGTCGTCAGTGGCTATAGAAACTTTAATCTTGTTTCCGATTCCAGCATTCAACATGTTTCAAACATCCATGATCACATGAGAGGGTTCACACTGAGGCGAACGCACCTGCTGCGAACAGCCAGAACTACCGAGACACCAGGAGACCAGAACTAGAGAGGCACCGACGGACTTTGTATAATTTCTAGGATAGTTAAGCTCCCATTCTGGTCCTCGAAAGCCCGGGCAGATCCAGTCAGACTGTCAGGAGCAGATTGTGATTGATTGTCTGATTTGATCAAGAGCAGCTGTGGTTTTTAGTGTTTCAGCTCATAAACTGCTTCCAGCAGCTTTTCCAGAACCCCCCCCCTCCAGATCTGAACCGGAACCGTGGTTTATTTAGAAACAAATCACAGATGGAACCATGTCAGAAGTCCAGATGCCTCCAGCAGCTGTGCACACAGCCGGCTCCTGAACCTCGCAGCTGCTGATTTGCCTCAAGTCTCATTGGTCCAGAATCTGAATCTCTGCCCACCTCAGTGTGACTCCATTAAATAACAAAAAAAAAAATAAAATAAAAAATCACAACTTCAATAATTAATCTTTGATAGGTTACAACACAGACTACGTCTCCACGACGGCAGCAGCTGGTGCGACGTCAGCCGGACTGGCGGTCGGTACGTAAGGCAGCGGGCGGCGGCGTTGAGGCCGATGGTATTAAGGCCAGCAGCGACATGGAAACTTGAACAAGTTAATCGGGTCGTATCGGAACAAAGCTGATGGTCAGTTTGTCCTCAGAAACAGAAAAATGATCAGTATTATGGTGTTTATATTTCCTGTGAAAATCTACTTAAAACCACTTTATTACATCCACAAAAACAAAAAAAAAAAATGTAAACTATGTCAAATGACGTGGTCCTACTGCTACAAGTTATCTGATAAAAACAAAAAACAAAACAGATCGATCCCTAATCAATGACCTGAAGAATTAACTGAATCATGACTGGATCAGCTAACTAAAGACACGTGAGACGTGTACAGGTTAACGTTGGCATGGCACTAAAACAAAGTCATGTGACCTGCCGGTGAACCGCCCAGCTGATCCGAGCTCCGATTGGCCGGCTCGCCCACAGGTTCAAAACCAGAGCTGGCTGCTCTGCAGGTTAATCTCTAACTGATGACACCGTTACCATGGTTACACAGTAAGGTTCGTGTCTTCTATGAGCTAGCGTCGGGTGGGCACGTGCGCGTTAGTGGCAGTGCTCCGTGATGTCGACAACCACTGCCTTCCGCCAGCTGAACAGGAAGTAGCCCATCCCAGCGCCGGCCGCCACGGCAATGCAGAGATAGCCGTTGTAGGTCATGAAGACGAGCATGAGGAAGTAGCTGACCACCACCTGGATGATGTGCAGCAGGGTCTGCAGGAAGTGGGCGGGGCTCAGCATCCGCTGCCTGAAGACGACATGAAAGGAATGTTAGCAGTTGTGCTAAGCGAGACCTTAGCGTTAGCGCTGAAGCATGCTAATAGCTAATGCTAACAGGAAGTGCAAGTCCAATCAGAAGCTGCTACGCGTCTACAGGTCAGATCCTCCAATCAGAAGCTGCTACGCGTCTACAGGTCAGATCCTCCAATCAGAAGCTGCCGTTGACCACTAGAGGCTCTGATCAGAGGATCTCAGAACAAGGTCCAAACAGGACAGACCCAGAACCACATTCAGACGCAGAGACCCAGGCCTTAACCCAACACCACCTGAACCAGGACCAGCGTTCAGACAAGCCCCAGAACCAAAATTAACCCAGGACCCGGATCAGAATCCAGAACCAGGCCAGTTACCTGTTTGATAATCCTAATAGGTGGGGCTTGCTTCCAGATAGAGGCTCCACCCCCTCAAGACAGTGTGAGCTGACAGTAAGCAAACCATGAAGTAAGCTTCAATTAACGCCACACTGACTCCGCCTTCATCACATCTCCTGCACCTCCTACTGTATGTACGTGTGTGTGTGTGTGTGTGTGTGTGTGTGTGTGTATGTGTGTGTGTGTGTGTGTGTGTTCGTACCCGACCGTCTTGTGCGTCTCCATCAGCACCGTCCCATCGGTTCCCGGTAGCGGCATGGAGTTGTAGCGAACATTGACCTGACTGCGACGCAACAAAACTTCACGCCCAATCTTCAAACCCTCATACAGGATGGCCAACAGGAACACACCCACACACGCCCCCACCATCTCTGATTGGATGAGAGGAAGGAGTCAGAAAAAAACTACAGGTAAAACTACTGAACAAAAAAATGTTTAAACTGTGCAACTATAAATAAAAGAAAAACTGATCTTAAAAGCATAAAACCTAAAAATAAAAATACATAAATTATGTAAAGGTAAAACCAACAAGCATATAAATAGTAATAGTAGAGTAAAACCATAAAAGAAATTCAACAGTTAAATTATAAATCCTACATTTTCATATTTGATAAATTTACACTTTACCAGAATCTATAAAAATTTGTATAAATGTAAGAGATTAAATTTAAGATAAAATAGAATTGACAGATTTTTATAAGACTCAGAAAATAAACATGAAAACTAAACATTTAAGTAAATGTAAATATCCAATAAAAACAAACAAATATAATTTCAGTTTAATACAGTTAAACGCATGAACATGTATCCTCATGTGCAAACGTTTGAACCATTTTATTGTAAAAATATAAATTTAAGAATGAGTGCAGAAGTTAAACTGGAGGCTTTTCTCAACTTTCTCTAATAATCATAAAAATTACATTAATCAGAATTATATATTGATAATTTCCAGTCCTAAAGGAATTTCTGCTTGTACATCCCATCATAGCGATAATGTCGACATACCTCTTGATATTAAGATACTTAAAAGCAGATTTCTTTACTATTTTATTTAAATAAGCCCCTGTGTCTCAATGTGACCAACAGTTTGGGATAAATAAATATCTAAATCCTAATTATTCAGCAGCGCTGGGTCAGTGGCAATAAGTCGAGGACAGGAACAGCGTGTTTGTGCACGTGCAGTTCATGTGCAGGACGGGGGACCGAACATCGTCAGGTCCGGCTCCGACTGTGCTGGAGCATCTGCTGCGTGAGCAGAAGGCCGCCTGGAGAGCAGCACCGGGTGCTCGCTGAGAAACTAGAAAACGAGACATGTTCACAAAAGAGTCTCCAAAAAGACCTGAAAAGGTGGCCAGATTTGTCCTAGAGAGGTCTGAAAACTGGCTGAACATAGCATCAAAGTGGCAGCACTGCTGCAGTCCCGCCAGGCTTGGTCCACCAGTGAGTCAGGGGACGTAAAGGCGCCTTGGCCTACGTTATGGGGGGAACGCAACGACAATGCAACCCTTGGGGGTGTTGAGGAGCGTTTGAGAAACTCAGGAAACTTGAAGGAAAATAGAAGTGCTCCTTTGTTAAGCAGGTTGAGAAATGAAGTGCAGAATCATCCACTGGAAATGAGAATGGAATCAAAGTATTTTTAACAACTTGTTGGGCTGCCCTTCTATAGATGTTTTTATTTACCCGACATCACCTTCATCAACTACCCAATCTTCAGCAAACCACTGTCAAGAGACATGAAATGACGAGAAATAATTCCCAATTTCATGATACTGATCCAGGTCAACGAGCTTGTTTACCGACAGCAGTTCATCCAACCGTCAGCCCAAATTGTGCGGACTTCCAATGACACCAATTGAACCCATACGACCACCACACTGTGGCTCACGGGAGTCTAAAATATTCTGGTGTTCAGAGTTTCACTTCCCACATTTTCACCCCTCCACCTCAACAACCAAAATTAACATTTTATGAAATAAAAAAAAAAAATAATAAAAAAAAGAGGATATCTGCATTAACGTTTGACCACATAAACTAAACAAAACCAATTGTCTGAATACATCTTAAAGAAAATATCTTTAAAGTTCAGACTGGAGCAGCAATTACATAATCATGAGTGACAGGTGACCCACCTCCAGGTGAGTTGATGAGCAGCCCCGTGAACAGCAGCTCCACATTGTTGTAGCCGAAGTAGAAAGTCATCGCCTAGGCAACCACAACGCCAGCACATCAGTCATCATGACATCATGAGTCATCCAGTATCACATGACTCCGTGTAGTTTTTTTTGTCTTAAGTGTGCAGCTCTGCCACTCACCATCCCCATGTGGCCTCCCTGGTTCCCATCGTTCCCTCCTCCTCCTCCGTGGTCATGTCCACCGCTGGTGGGCGGAGGTGCAGTGTGATGATGATGATGGTGGGTGTGGTCCATATCCATGGTGCTGTGGTTCATTTGCTCCATCACTGCTGAGAAATCAAATCATCATCATCAATCTACTCTCACTTCTGAAACTACAACCCCCACAGTACTTTGTGGTAAACAACAACAATTAGGTAACAACTGTGTATGGAAGCATCTCTTCGCCATTCCCGTAACCAGGTGACGCTGGTAACGCTGGTATTCAGGTGACGCTGGTAACCAGGACTCCGGTGCCTGTTAGCTGCACGTTAATGAAATCAGACACCTGATAACCAGTTTTCATCTCTCTTCAGACACTAGTGTGATTTTATCAGCCATCGTTACGCTCCTGACCATAAAACTTCTCAGAAACAAACTAGTCACTTCACCTACAGATGTTTTGTCAAACCCTCCTCTTACCTGAAGCCCCCTTATCCACACCGACAGCTCCAACAGCCCCCCCCGCCCTCCTCACCTGCTGAACACACCTGTCCAGTTTCATCACTTTGGGCAAAGAAAGCCCTGTCTCTCTTACCCGTCTTTAGACGCTGATGCCGACTCCCCGACAGCGAGAGAACAACTGACCACCGTTGACATCACAGCAGCCAATAAGTTAGCCCAGGACCTGTAACCATGGCAATGGTTTTACATCACCACGCAGATGGCCCCTCGTAATCTGATTGGCTGTCAGGCCCTGAGGCTACAAAAGCAGAACTGACCAATCAGAGCTCCTCCAGACACAACCGTCTGTCAGCCAATTAGATCACAGCGCTGTTATCGTTAACTAGAAGGTCAGGCGTCGCCATCAGCAACCCTCTAACCATTTTCAGTTTGTCTTTCTTTATTCTCAGAGTCTAAAATCAATCGGAAACCTGTATGGAACCAATCTGAACCTGTAAAACCAGTCTCCAAGACGTCAGACCAGCCTGAGACCATTGTGGGACCAGTCCATCATGATGTCGGCAGCTCTTCAGAGCCATCATTGTTCCTCAGACACACTATATGGCCAAACGTATTGGTTCACCTGCCTTGACTCACATATCAACTTAAGTGACGTCCCATTCCTAATCCATCAGGTTCGATATGTCGTCGGTCCACCCTTTGCAGCAATAAGAGCTTCAACTTTTGTGGAAGGCTGTCCACAAGGTTTAGGAGGGTGTTTATGGGAATTTTTGACCGTTTTTGGCCATTCTTCCAGAAGCACATTTGTGAGGTCACACCAGACCAGATGAGAAGGTCTGGCTCTCAGTCTCCGCTCTAATTCATCCCGAAGGTGTTTTATTGGTTGAGGTCAGGACTCTGTGCAGGCCAGTCAGGTCCATCCAGACCAGACTCTGTCATCCAGGTCTTTCCAGACCTGCTTTGTGCACTGGTGCACTGTCACGTTGCAAGAGGAAGGGACCAGCTCCAAACTGTTCCCTCAAAGTTGGGAGCTGGAATTGTCCAAAATGTCTTTGAATGCTGAAGCATTCAGAGTTCCTTTCACTGGAACTAAGGGGCCAAGCCCAGTTCCTGAAGAACAACCCCACACCATAATCCCCCCTCCACCAAACTTTACACTTGGTACAATGCAGTCAGACAAGCACCGTTGTCCTGGCAACCGCCAAACCCAGACTCATCCATCAGATTACAAGATAGAGAACCGCAACTTGTCACACAGAAAATGTGTCTCCACTGTTCTAGAGTCCAGTGGCGGCGTGCTTTACACCACTGCATCCGACGCTTTGCATTGCACTTGGTGATGTATAACTTGGATGCAGCTGCTCGGCCATGGAAACACATCCATGAAGCTCTCTGAACACTGTTCTTGAGCTAATCTGAAGGCCACATGAAGTTTGGAGGTCTGTAGCGACTGACTCCAGACAGTTGGAGACCTCTTCTCACTATGCACCTCAGCATCCACCGACCCGCTCCGTCAGTTTACGTGACCTACCACATCGTGGCTGAGTTGTTGTTGTTCCCAAATACTTCCATGTTCCTATAATACAGCTGACAGTTGACTGGAATATTTAGGTGAGGAAATTTCACAACTGGATTTGTTGCACAGGTGACATCCAATCACAGTTCCACGCTGGAATTCACTGAGCTACCGAGAGCGACTCATTCTTTCACAAATATAGTTGTAAAAAACAGCCTGCATGCAGAGGTGCTTGATCTTATACACCTGTGGTCATGGAAGTGATGGGAACACCGGATTCCCATTATTTGGATGGGTGAGTGAATACTTTGTGTATATCCTTGTTCAAACACCAACAGCAACTGTTCTACATGTGAGCACTAGAACATACTGAAGAGCTCACTGATAAAAACAAACCCAAAATTGTTTTAGTTTAAAAGGAATTTATACATTTTGTGACATATCAATTAAAAGCATTTTTATAGTTTGGTTCCAGGAAACCCTCAATGACACACATGAGTAAATATAGCAAAAGTACATCTAAACAATCGTGTTCAAAAACCTCTGAAAACTCTCTATACCTGATCTGAGTAATTCCAACACTAAACAATGTTCATTTAAACATATTCTATTTTTTAAGCCATTTTTCCTCTATAGATAATTTTAGAATGGTTGAAAAAAAAAAAAACAAAAAACAGAAAACACTTTGGTTTGTGTCATTTCATTTCACACCCATGACAACTGGGTGGGGTTTACATTTATTACGAGCCACATCAACTGAATTTAAACAATTAAATTGTTTAGTTTTTATTGGTTGTAGGAGCATTCCCAATGGCTTCCAATCTATGGCAAAAAGAGGCTTTAAAACTGCTCTTCAGAAAACCAATGTGTCACGTAATCGCTTTGTTTGTATTTTACAACCTATTACAGCTGTGCTCCTGTTTCTCCAAACTACAGTTTGGGCCGAGAGTCATGTTTCCTGAAACGTGTGTTAATCTTGCATATTTAAAAAAAAAAAAACAAAAAAAAAAAAACAACTCCCCCCCCCCCCCCCCCCCCCCCTAATTTCACACTTCTGCCTAAATCTCACATGCATTCTCTTTATCCAGATTCATTCAGTTGCAGAGATCACTCATTTGAATTGAACAAATGTCAGTTTAAGGCAAAAACCTCAAACTACTAGTTATAAAGGAATTAGTGAATTAGTTTAACAAGTTCTCTAAATTAGCATTTCATCTCATAAGTCATGTCAGAAACAAAGAAACAAAAAGAAGAAAGAAAGAAAGAAACAAAGTTCATCTCCTTATCTGTAGACGTTCCACTGGTGTACTTTGAAGAGGCCGTGGGTCATTTGCTTTTATTTCTTTCACTTCTGATTCTTCTCACCTTTCTGCTCAGACCCGTTTGATCAGCAGAGCTCTGCTCAAAAGCAAACGTTGCGTGTCTTTCTGAGTGACGTCACTGAGATGAGCGGTATCCACGGAAACAAGCCTGTTTCATCACTTATGTCAAGTTCTAGTTTCCTCCTCAAACGTCTGTGCCTGGTATAAGAAACAGTCTCACCAAAAAGAGAAAACAACTCACCTGAGACGGCCAAATCTACTTTGTCAAAGGCAAAGCCAGCTCCAGCCAACCGACCAGAGCAGCAGGCATCTCCCGTTTAACAGCCAAACAGAGCGACGTTCTACTTTGTGACAGAGAGTCTCTGATCAGAGGTCAGAGGCAAACATCAGCACTCAGCAGCAGCTGATCAGTACCTGAAGATCAAAGTTCTGCCTGTAACAACAGGTTTTATTGTTTTACAGGAGCTCCATCAGCAGATCTGAGATCAGCCTGATAAGCAGGAGTAAACTAACAGAGGTAGGTCAGTATCCACTGACTCTTCTGATCAGTACAACTTACAGATCCCATATCAGTCTGTAGCTGCTGGGAAGATTATTTTTTATAGTTTTATGATGCTCTGACATGTTCGGCAGGTCACTAGATCAAAACCTGTTCTGGGCTTCGTGGAGGACAGTAATCAGCTGCTGCTTCCTGTGAAGTCTGAGCGGGGATGTTACTCAGAAGACACCTCCACTCCTAGGAGAGCTAGTCAGGTGAGGTGAGCCAGTTGACTTACATGAACGTCAATATGACCATCAAGGAAAAGTCTTATATGGGGACACATCCATCTGAAAGTGATGAGGACACAAACGTCCTCTCTGCTCAAGAGCAGAAACATAAAATGAAAGTGACTGACAACTGCCCTCTGTCCTACTTTCACCCACAGTCAGTCCGTTTTTAAAATCGTCCTCTTCTGAGACAGATTTATAGCTCTGAAGTCCTTCACATGAGTGGTGGGACTGCGATCAGGTGACTGACAACCGGTTTTATCCTTCAAACTGACCATGCGATGATGTCTTCTTCCAGCTGCAGATCAGCGGGCATATGAAGGAATTACACTTCCAAATGTTTCAAAAATAGCAGGTGTGCTCGGGTCAGGCAACATCAAAAGGGACCGGGATGACTGGCTTCAAGACTCCAGCTTTAGAGGGACTAGGTTAGCCCAGACATCCTCAGAACTCATTCACAACCCTGAGCACCAATCAGCTGAGCATCAGCTCATGAAGGGTCCTCCTGGTGTTCAGAGCTCCTCGCTCCAGCAGCTGAGGTCACGTGACCTGGTAACTGGACATCTCTGTCCTCCTCGCAGAAGTCACGGGACTTGGTAGCAGGTCTTCTCTCAGTGACCTCTCAGCTGCAGCACTCATGTGCATGAGCACACACACAAACACACACACCAGTGGGAAGTCAGCGAACAATGAAAGTAAATAACTGACGTCAAAGATGTCAGGTTATTGTTTGAAGTTTTTGTGTAAAAGGTCTTTCACACACACTTTTCCAAACTCACATCCAGGTAAATTGTTAACATCAAACTGCCAGTTTTCCACCTGCTGAGCTGAACTGAACTGAATTGATTAAAAACACAAAAAACAACAAATTAGTAAAAACCCAAGACCTACACAGCAGTCCTGAAGTCCCCCAGAAAACTGTTTCTATTACACACACACAACAAGACAGCACCACACACACACACACACACACAACAAGACAGCACCACACACACACACACACACACAACAAGACAGCACCACACACACACACACACACAACAAGACAGCACCACACACACACACACACACAACAAGACAGCACCACACACACACACACACACAACAAGACAGCACCACACACACACACACACACAACAAGACAGCACCACACACACACACACACACAACAAGACAGCACCACACACACACACACACACAACAAGACAGCACCACACACACACACACACACAACAAGACAGCACCACACACACACACACACACACAACAAGACAGCACCACACACACACACACACAACAAGACAGCACCACACACACACACACACAACAAGACAGCACCACACACACACACACACACAACAAGACAGCACCACACACACACACACACACACAACAAGACAGCACCACACACACACACACACACACAACAAGACAGCACCACACACACACACACACACACAAGACAGCACCACACACACACACACAACAAGACAGCACCACACACACACACAACAAGACAGCACCACACACACACACACACACACACAACAAGACAGCACCACACACACACACACACACACAACAAGACAGCACCACACACACACACACACACACAAGACAGCACCACACACACACACAAGACAGCACCACACACACACACAAGACAGCACCACACACACACACAAGACAGCACCACACACACACACAAGACAGCACCACACACACACACACACAACAAGACAGCACCACACACACACACACACAACAAGACAGCACCACACACACACACACACAACAAGACAGCACCACACACACACACACACAACAAGACAGCACCACACACACACACACACAACAAGACAGCACCACACACACACACACACAACAAGACAGCACCACACACACACACACAAACAAGACAGCACCACACACACACACACAACAAGACAGCACCACACACACACACACAACAAGACAGCACCACACACACACACAACAAGACAGCACCACACACACACACAACAAGACAGCACCACACACACACACAACACACACACACACACACACACACACACACACACACACACACACACACACACACACACACACACACACACACACACACACACACACACACACACACACACACACACACACACACACACACACACACACACACACACACACACACACACCGAGTGGGAGAGGTCTGCTGGTCCAGACTCTGGTGTGTGATGTTCCTCCACCGCTCCCTTCCTGTGTACGTGTATGAAGGCCGGTTTGTTCCGTCCTGTGGGACGACCTGACCGGAGCCCAGCGCTGTTTCTTCTGTTACACTGCCTCCATTGTTCTCAGCTGGTTAACCGTTATCATTGTTATTAGCAAAGTTATTTAATGAATACACAAATAAAAACCGACCCCGACGTTATCCGTTGAAGGAGCCAGGATTAAGTAAAAAAAAAAGCCCTAACAATGTCACCCTCCCGTGCTTACGTGGACGGGCTGGCCTGTAATTCAGCCTGGCTGCAACCACCAATTAGTTTTCTTTTTTTTTTTTTTTTTTAAATCCAGTCTCACACAGATTTAAATCCCATCAAGTTCCCTGAACCGAAGACCGGCCGACAGCACAGAATTTTTCCCGGCTTAATTCCATCCCCCCGATCGAACAACGAGACCCGTCCGGTTACAAAACCGTGACAACCCCCCTCTCAGACAACCTAAAACCAATAATTAAAGTAAAAACATCTTAAACAGCAGCGCTCCACGTGGGAGTTTCGTACGTTAGCAGGAGTCAACTAGCGTGTAGCAGCAGAGGTCACTGACACGTTACCGGACCAGCGGCGAGCTCACCTGGAGCAGAGCCGGGAGTCCTGCCGCGTCTTCGCCTCCGTTCTGACCCCAGACACACGCAACGAAAACTACCGGAGACGTTCAAGAAAAAAAAAAAAAAAAAACAAGAAAGAATTTGGCAGCTCTTCTCTTCAACTTCTGTATTCCGACCGCTGCTCCGCCTGATCCGTCATGACGTCTTTACGCAAAGCACAAAGGCGTGGCCTTAAAGGGCGGGTTAGGAAAGAAAAATTATTTACAGTTAGGGCCAATGAGAAGGTGCGTCTGAGCTTAAGGGGCGGGTCATTATTTTAGAAACGTAGGTGTCTTAAAGGTTGTTACGGAATGGAATGAAACTGTCTCTAAATATGTAACAATGAGCTTTTTTAGCCTTTTAATTATGGTATTTGTTACAACAATCTGGAATAATAATAGCACAACTGTATATAATGAAAGTTTATACTAGAAGGACTTAACTGAAGAGAACATAATATTTACTGAAGATCTGTTAGATTACAAAGGTCACTTTACACTAATCAATGTTTAAAATTCCTAATAAAATCATATGCTCACATTAAAATAGAATATTCCTGCAGATCAACAAGCTTGTCGACACCTGCGAGCAGAAGTTTGAAATAGGTGTCTTCCCAGGATGCTGTAACTGGTGCCAGATGGTGTTTTGGCACGTTCCAAACAAGAAAGAAAAGAAAGAACTACATATGATCTTCTTAGATCTTCAAATGCCTCAGTTTCAGTCACATAAGTCACTCTGGGTTGCCTTTGACTTCTTCCATGTTCCTAAAGATATAACAAAACTGGTCAAAGACTGCTTCTGAGACTTCCAGTTTTGTGTGAGCACACAAGGCAGCCCCACCGCCGGGCAGCCACTTGAGACTGGTATGATGACACGCTGCACCATTTTACCCCTAGTTTCCACCATGGCAATTGGGCTCATAATTACGTGGGTGGTTAAATGGCAACAAATAAAGAATTAACTGCATCCCACCCTGATTAGGGCAGATATGGGCAATGTGACTACAATAAAAACAACAAAAGGGGTGTAACAAGTGCTACTGTCCTAACCCTAACCCTAACCCTAACTCTAACCCCGACTTTGTTCCGGATCCTGTTTCTGACTCGAGCTCTGACTCTGTTCCAGATCCTGTCCCTGACTCGAGTTCTGACTCTGTTCCAGATCCTGTCTCTGACTCGAGCTCTGACTCTGTTCCAGATCCTGTCTCTGACTCGACCTCTGACCCTGTTCCAGATCCTGTCCCTGACTCGACCTCTGACTCTGTTCCAGATCCAGTCCCTGACTCTGTTCCAGATCCTGTCTCTGACTCGACCTCTGACTCTGTTCCTGATCCGGTCTCTGACTCTGTTCCAGATCCGGTCCCTGACTCTGTTCCAGATCCGGTCCCTGACTCTGTTCCAGATCCTGTCTCTGACTCGAGTTCTGACTCTGTTCCAGATCCTGTCCCTGACTCGACCTCTGACTCTGTTCCAGATCCTGTCTCTGACTCGACCTCTGACTCTGTTCCAGACCTGGTCTCTGACTCTGTTCCAGATCCTGTCCCTGACTCGACCTCTGACTCTGTTCCAGACCTGGTCCCTGACTCTGTTCCAGATCCTGTCTCTGACTCGAGCTCAGGTGTTGACGTTGTACGTGGAAGTGAAGCCTCAGACTTTTAGACTAAAGAGAAGCTAGAACTTTGTGCCATTTCCTTGTTGTTTTGGTGACTAAGTGATTAGTTGAGAGTTAATATTGTTTACTCTTTTTCTCTGTAGTTGTGTTGTCCTATAAAACATGTGTTTGAGTTGTTACTGGAGCTTTTCTATAAACATGTTTATGTTGAGGACAGTTGTTGTCTAATCCTGTGGAGTAAATCATGTGACAGTGAATGACACTGATGATAAATCAGTGGATGTGATTATAGATACGTGTTGTTTTATTTATCGATATGTTTGGCTGTTGATTTTGAAGACACTTTAATTAAATATTGAAAAGCCAGGAGGATGTTTACATTTTGATTAGTTAACCCACTGATGCCTGAAATGTGACAGAAAATTATGATTTTCGATTGATTTGAAAACTTTAATTCACAGTTCCTTTGGGCACACCAGTAGTTTTGTTTTCTAATTATTTGTTTTAATTATGTGTGGTGGTGTGATTTTTTTACCACTAATGTTTATAACTAAATAACTGTGTGAAACGCTTTTGCACCTTTTAAAGAGGATCTTCTTGAGAAGAAGAGTAGTTGCAGGAAGAGCTGACAGACTGTGTCAGACTCACATTAGCAGAACTGATCCAGGTTCTGCAGTCTATTAACGACTCTTTTGATCTTCACTGCGACGGCTGACAAAGAGGATTTCTTCAGTTCATTAAGAATCATTTGTGTCATAGTTAACCTTTGTCCTTTTAAGATCCTTCAGCAGGTTTCCACCAGTGGGGTCCACCTGAAGCCTGTATCCTTCCATCAGCTGAGCTGTGAGAGTGTGTTTGATGTGCACATGTGCACAGGTCGGCCTGCCCAGCATCCACATGGGTGCTGGTCCTGGTTCCAGAGTGTCCTTCCACCACAGTCACAAATGCAGGCTACAGATGGATTCTGCTGACTCTCAAGGTTTGTTTGGACATTTTGAATATGTTGGACGATAAAGTCTGACACATTGACACACACGCCGACTCCTGCTGTTGGAGAGAGGAACGTGACGGCCAGCGAGTTCTGGTGACCCCCAACGGGGGGATCTTCCCTGGAACACGCAGGACCTGTGTTTTAACTTAACCCTCTACAAGCCAGGTAACCATATATGATGACTGTGGACCTGTATACCACACTTCTTACCAGTAATTATTACCAGTGATTATCATATAGAAGGTATGATGTAAACAAAAAGCTCCTTTGAGAACCTTCAATAGCCCTCTAAGGCTGACCGTTTTAAAGGAGTTTTAGGTATTCGGCCCTATAAACAGTTAAGGGAAACTGTTTGTGTATCAAGTTTCATGTCAGTTTTATTTTGATTTATTTTGGTTCTTTTAGTTTCTCACTTTAGAGTATAGAGTTTGCTAGAGATCTGGATCATTTGTTCAATCACACAGAATTCCTTGGAAACAGCCGGTGCCGGGAACTATTGATGTTTGTGTTTCAGTTATAATTCAGAGTTTACCCATTCGTTCCCTTCACTCCACACTGGTCTTTACGGTGGTCAGAGCGCCTGTCCACATGACAAGGTCATTTACGGGTTGCAAACTGATCTTAAAGTCTGAGTATGCAATTACTGAGTAATCATTTGCAACTCAGTTTAGTAATGTTGTTCCTCAAATTGAGAACTCAAATGTTTGTTCATCGTTGTCGTGGTCACTCCTACTATTTTTAAAGCTGCTGTTTGTTTCCTCCGGCAGTGTGGATCACAAAGACAGGTCCTGTGGCATCTGTGACCTCACCAGGACTGCTGCTGGTGGTGTCACGCACCATCTGTTTGCATTTGGTGATTATTGCTTTGACCGTTTCTGAATTGCTGACCCCTGTTTTAAAAAAACAATTTGAGCACATAAGATAACATTTGACTTTTCTTTCCAAATTCACTTTGACTCAAAACAACTTGAATTTATTTCCATAGCATCTAGACTATTATCATGTAAATTCTCTCTAGGTGCTTCTCAGACACCTGAACGTATGTCCCCTGAGCAAAAATTAAAAGACATTAGAGCAAGAAGAGAAGAGAATCATGTAATTTGACCTCTGATGACACTTGTGTCTTAGAGTTCCCACCGCTGGACTTCCCACAGGTTTAGACTCCTTCCAGTCAACTGGAACTGGAACTATAATGTTGTCCTGTAAAACTGCTTGTTTGGCAACTCAAGGTGGCGTTTTTGTTGGTTGCCGCATAAGTAGAGATACACACTGCACTCATCTGAGTTTTGAAGGGTATTGAGGTGCTACTGATGGAGATGTGTGATTCCTTGTGTTCATAAGATGGTAGTGGGTTCTGCTGATGGTTCATTCGTCTGCTCTGATGTCAACTGTCTTTACAATCTCCTGACTCCGGTTCTGCAACAGAAACAGAACTGTGATGGGTTTTACTTCCTTATTTTATTTGTTTTGTAGTTAGTGGTCCTGGGTTTTACCTGATAGTAAGTGTAATTACTACCATGAAGGGGTCTTTTACTGGCTCCTGGACTTTTGGGGGTTCATGTTTGTCTTCTGGTGGCTGTAGAAGTAAACGGCTGTCTTTGGTTCCCTCCTTGGCGTCTCGTGGTCATTGCGTAAACACTAAACATATCATCCGTTTCTAAACCGTTTCATTATTCCAACCTTTATTTACATTATCATTGGATGTTAATTACTCTACATTACATTCATTAATCTATATATGTTAAATGATGTTGCATGCAAAACATTTTATTTACAGACAAAAAAAGGCATAATTGTGATGGAAAAAGTATTTTCAGTCACCCAGTGAGGTCATCATGAGTAAACTCTGGTGAGAGCGTATTGTGTCTGTGCAGTTTAGCTGTCTGACACAGCTGCAAACATGTTTTGAGAACTGCATGTTATTTTTAACTAAAGCGCACCGAGCTGTTCTCTAAAGCTGCTGTACTGGAGACCTTCTCTGTCACTCCTGCATCTAAACGAGATGCACGATTTGGCCTTTCTGCATGCAAGACAAGTTTATTTGTACAGCACAGTTACGTACAAGACGATTCAAAGTGCAATAGATAATTAAAAATACTATCTGGAGCCATATTGCTTTATTTTAGAGTGCTACCATATTATCTTGGTCTTACTCAGATATTACAGTCACCTAGTGGTTAAAATAGTTATGTAGCGGGTTCCTCCCCATCACCAACATGACTCAGATCTGAAGCGTCTGTTTCTTGCCGTTTAGCTGAATTTTCACATATTCACAAGGTTAATGATTTTTTTTTTCTCCTGGCAGATTTTTGGCCTACTGCGTTTTTGTGTTCTCATCTTCATCGGTCTCCAGCAGGACATTTCTGAGATCCTTGTTTATTTTTGTTGTGGTCTTCTGAGTGGACCCCAACTTGAACGGACAGATCAGGTTTTACAACCTGTGTTGTTACACCCCACCACCTCATATCTGCTGCGAGGGGCGGAGTCAAGAGAGATGCCAATCACAGCACAGCAGCAGTTTCATCCAACCAACTCACTTTAATAGTTTAACATCACACAACAGGAAGTCACATGTTCACAAACGACTAACATATAGGAAATGTTGACTTTCACAATAAAAGCATTTCAAGCTTCTCAAACCAACTAGGCATTTTCTCTTAAACCGTTTTGGTATCTGATGCCGGATTGTTTGTTGGTTTTATCTTTTAATTTTCCTCACAAGAGATGCTTTTATTTTGTAAGGTTCAGGAAGAATTTAAGGAAACAAACATTTAATTTTGACATATAAATACTTTGTAAACATGAGCACAGAAACAACAAAGAAAACTGACAGTTGTCTTCCAGTGCAGGAGGAACAAACAGGAAACCTATGCCTTCAAAATAAAAGCTCTTCAGTTTCAGCTGTTATCCAAGCTGACATTGCTGATGTCCATGTCTCCTGTGTTTTCCCGCCTCCTGTCATATTGTTGGCCCCGCCCCTTAGCCAGCAACACGGTAGTTGGCGTGAAACTCTGGCTGTATGTCGCAGATACGCCGCAGCAGCTCTGACAGGACCGCGTCACGGTTACCGCGGTAACTGTCTTGGATACGGCTCATCCGCTCTGCTGTGTCACGGTCCACCTCCACTGCACTGTTACCATGGGAACCAAGAGCCTGAGAGGGGCAGGACAGAAGCGTGTGAAAAGACAAAAACACAGCCTGATCAGAAGAGGAAGAGGAAGAAGACGAGGAACTCACAGCAGCCTCTTTGGTCTTGAACTCCTTCTCCCTCTGCAGGCGGTACTGTTCAATCTCAGCCTGAGCCTCCTCCTTCGCCTGCTTCAGACGCCGGTTTTTACCTGCAAACACAACAAACATTCGCTGATGAGATGCTGTCACGTGACACCAGAAAACCCCTGGAGGACAATAGCACCCCCTGCAGCCCTGTCGGGGCATCACTTCAACCACAATCAGTAAAGCAGCGCAGCTTTCAGCCAGTGGAGTGCAACATCACAACATATAACTGTAACTACACGTTTTACAATTATAATTGTGGTTAAAACCAAAACAAAAGTGCTTATGACATAAAACATGTGGTTAAATTGGACATTTTTCATCATTTAATGTGATTTAGTATGTGTTCTATGAGAAAACATCTTAAAATTTGAGTCCTTTTACAAGTAGAACATACATTTTATTTTAAAATAAGGCGTTTTCATAAATGACAATGATCCCAGCCTGAAGCTGAACTGTATTCAGCCTGGTAACGAAAAGCAGACGACAGCAGCTCGTCGTCCAGGAAATCCTGTAATCCACGCTTGTTTAACTGTCCGAGTTCATTTTAGCAGTATTTCAGCGCTTCATTTCCAATAAACTGACCCGAATGTGCCCTGAATAAACCCACAACCACGTCAACTGGGATTAAGGAGCCATGTCACACATAGCTGTGTTTAGATTAATAGTTGATGTTGGTGCCAGGAAGGTGTGCACTTGAAAGAAGTTTGAAACTAAATTTTTCAGAGCCTGAACATACAGATGAATGACATTATCAGGCACCGCAAAAATGTAGGGTGGTTTTTTTTTTTTTATCCTAAGAAGTTAAATTAATATGAAGGTAACAAACATCTTTACACAGCAGGTACTAGTGGCAAAAATAAACAACAGACTTAATAGTTGGGAGTACCATTGCTCCACCACTATGAAACACACCTTTTTCCATCAGATTATAATTTTAAATACTCTTCTTTGCTGTTTGTAGCAGATTACCGCAGGCCACATAAAGGTCTGTCTACATGAGAGCCTGTGTTTCACTGTTTTCCTCACGCACCAGACAGCTGAATAATCTTTAGTTTGATAGTGCAGGCTACAGTTCACATCTTTTTTACACTGGTGAAAACATTTTCTGCAATGTCGTGGTTTTGATATATTCAGCTATATTTATATTAGGGCTGTCAAAGTCAACGTGTTAACATAAGTTGTTTCACGCACATTTTTTTAAACGCAAGGTTAATGTATTTAATAATATAATTGGTGAGCGGAGAGTGGAGGAGCGTCCCGCCGCCCGGACGACCTCCGGCTCCTTAAACAGCGTCTAAAAGCAGCGTTTTAGTGGCGGAGTCTGGCCGCGGTCCCTCCGCCGCGGCTCGCTTCTGCCGGGACCGATGCCTCCCGCCGAGACCCCGGTCTACGCCGAGGGCCTTCTAGGATCCTCGTCCTACCGTGCCCCGGTCTACGTCGAGACCCCTCTCGGGTCCTCGTCCTACCGTGCCCCGGTCTACGTCGAGACCCCTCTCGGATCCTCGTCCTACCGTGCCCCGGTCTCAGCGGACGGTTTCTCCGTTAACGGCCGCTGAAGCTGCAGCAGCGGGCCTCCGCGGTTTCTAGGCCGCCCGTTCACTCACGTTTGCGGGCTTCCGCCACCTTCTCGGCCGCTCTCTTCTCGGCCTGCAGCAGCTGCTGGATGCCGTGGGATTGACTCGCCATGCTGGGGAGAGGAGCGCGGAGAACCGGAGTGAGAACCGGAGACAGAACCTGAGAAACAATCTCCGAAGGTCGACCGAGGACCAGTTCCTCTGCAGTCAGCTGATGCTGCGTCACGACGCAGATTGTCACGTGAGTCTGTCACGGGGTCGTTTCTCATCTCGCCTGACAAGTAAACAGTCTGTGACAAGAACACGTGACCTGAACTCAGCAAGGAGGAGGATGGTTCACAGATGTGGTATCTGAGGGCAGAAATGACTCTTCTGAGGGTCCCACAGATCCCAAAGGTCCTGTTCAGTAGAGAACAATCAAATGATCAAGATCAAACAAATACATTACGTAGAAAATGCCCTAAAATATACATTATATTTATTTTCTCCATCCACAAACCTACTGGAAGTTGGCCCAAAAAAATACCCACAAAAACAAAAATTACGAGCAATAACAATGTAACTAAAAATAACCTTTCTGTAAATGTGTTTTAACACTAAAACATTTATCAATGTGTCGACATGACAGCAGCTCACCGTGGTAGACGCCTGATGATAAGTTGTTGTCAAAGCCTTGAAACCCGTGTTGGTACACTAATTTCCTAATAAAAGTTATTGATCTAAAACAAGTATTCTGACTCATGCCGTGATTCACAATCATCTACATTTCCTTCGAAAAACCTTCATCACACAAACGTTAAAATGTTAACATTCAACACAAAAACTTCTCTTTTTTTTGACAGATGTTTCCAGAAGAAGCCAAGTCAAGTTTTTTTAAAATCTTTATTACCAATAATCAAGCAAATACACAGGAAAATTAACCACACAGAGTAGAATAAGGAAAAGTAATAGATTAAAAAACAAAAATAAAACAGAACCAGCTTCGCCAGGACCTCCTCCCACCTGGTAGGCTTCATTTAACAGAAAACACGACTTGTTTAAGATACAGGAAAACTGGGTCCATCTTCTTAAAAACAAAGCTCATTTCAGCTGCAGAATAACAGTCGTATGTGTGGACATGATGAAGTGTTTCCAACCATCATCAGAGGACCAGTCTTCAGCAAATTAATAGGTATTAGTTTTCTTGCAATCATCTACAATATATGCAAAATAAGGCAAAATAAAGCAACCGTCTTTGGTAAATCTTTGTTTGTGATGTATTTTCCAGTAGGAAAATTAAAGGGTCCAAGTCTATGTAAATATCTGCAATTTTTTCCAGTTCTTCCTTCAACTTGTAGTTGTTAAGTGTATTTTGTCACGTTTGCTGAAATTACCACTATTTTCTGATAATAATACATAAACCAGGATATTTGAGATATTTGAGATATTTGCCACCACCTGCAGCTCCTGTAATCAGAACCAGGGGGCGTGGCTGCTGAATGTCAATCAGAGTCACACAGTCTGGACCCCCATAATGTCATTCCAAAATTTATGTAGTTTGGTGCAGTCCCATAAACTATTTTATTTTTATTTAACCTTTATTTTACAAGGAAGTAGGTAAAATGTCCTTTTCTGAGGGAGACCTGGCCAAGAGACACTCCAGTACAGTATGCAAAACAGAACAAAAACGTACACAAGATGGGGGGCTGCATTCATGTAGGAGATCTCTCCATAATTCAACATGCTCAGGAAAGTTGTTTGTACAAGTTTTTTTTCACGTTGGACTTCACACCGGATTTGTGTCTGTACAAAAGGCCAAGGACAGCTTTGAGCTTTATTCAGCAGATGTCCCATAATGATTTCAGCTGTTTACAAATTGGTTGGGTTTTTATAAGATTCTAAGGCACCTAGAAGCACCTAGTGGCCCAGTCTGTACCAATGGGGCGCGGCCAGGTACAGCTCAAAAAGGTAATGTTGGTCTCCCTTCCCATGGGCTCATCATAGAGGTCAGGTGTCATCTGACCTGAGTGGCGGCCAAAGAGGGGGACCCTGGTAGTCTGATCCTCGGTGACAGAAGCTGGCTCTTCTGCTGGGGACTGTCTCATTCTTCTGGGCGACTTCAATGCTGACGTGGGCAATGACATGAGGGTGTAATTAGAAGGAACTGCGTCTATACGATCTGAACCCGAGTGCAGATTTTTTTATTGGACTTCAGTGTATGCCATAGATTGTCTATTTCAAGCACCATGTTCGAGCATGAGGGTGTCAATATGTGCACTTGGCACAAGGACACCCAAGGTCACAGATCAATGATGGACTTTGTTGTCATGTCAATCAGCTTGCAGCTCCATGTCATGGAGACTGCACAGAGCTATCCACCGATCACCACCTGGTGGTGAGTTGGCTTCAGTCACACCTCGTAGGCCCAAACGTACTGTTAGAACCTGCTTGGAACGTTTGTTGGAGTCCCCTGTCAGAAAAACGTTCAACTCCTCTCTTTTGCAGACACATGCCGAGGGAGGCAGTGAACATTGAGTCTTGAGTAGATCATGTTCCACGCTTTTATTACTGAGGAAGCTGGTGGTAAGGTGGTCGGTGCCTGTTGTTGCCTGTACAACAGTGCACGGATATTAGGGACAGTTCCTGTGGATTGGCAGACCGCGGTGGTGGTCCCCCTCTTTAAGAAGGGAGACAGGGGTGTGTTACAACTTCAGCATGGTGGACCAGCTCTACACCCTCATTAGGGTCCTGCTGGGGTTAGGGTCCTCATGGGAGTGCACTTTTACAGCAACATTTGTCAACTTAAGAATGTTAAATAGTTAAATCTAAATATAAAATGTCACACCTTAATATTAACTATAAATGTTGAATCAAAATATAAGTATAAAATCTAAAGCTTTCAGGTTAAACTAAATATTTAGCTTAACAAACAGTAACTGAAAGTACCAAAATAAAAGCTCGAGCCAGACTGTGTTTATAGAATTAAACAATGAATTAAAACCAACTTATCAAAGTGAACACTTGGACATATGTCATTGTGATAATAACTACCTAATAATAAAAACATGTTTGGAGTAAATTTATTTGACGTGTACTTTGATCTTTTAGTGTTTATGTCTATTGAGCTTTCATCCAAAAGATTATTTATATTTATATTTAACATTAAAACTTTTATATTTAGATTTGATAATTAGATTTAACATTAAGATTACTACAGTAATCCCTTACAAAAGTACTTATTACCACAGTAATTCCTTGCAAAGTAACGGTTACTGCAGTTATTCCTTGCAGAGCACTAATTAACCTGGTAATCCCTTACATGGTTACCACAGTAATCTCTTCCAGAGTACTGATTACCACAGTAATCTCTACACAGAGTACTGATTACCACAGTACTACACAGAGTACTGATTACCACAGTAATCTCTTCCAGAGTACTGATTACCACAGTACTACACAGAGTGATGCAGGGAAGAGAAGGGTTTACGCCATGCTCCAGAGCAGATGGGTTAACTTGAGAACATTACCAACAACATGCATCAAAGATGTCAGTGACACATAATCTCAACCCGGAGGACAACAGTGGTTATTACACGCTCTGAAGCAACAAGTACACGTACTTATGTTGACATACATGTGAACTTGCGTTGCCGGGTAACTGTGGTTACTACTTGCCACCAAGTACATTGTTTTAATCTTATTTATTTAACCTATTTGTCCACGCAAGAACATTAAAAACTGATTCTAATTTACAATGTCGGACTGGTAAGCTACAAAAACATTATTAAGGATTAATGGAGAAAACAGCAAAAGACAAACCATAACATACATGTGTATTAAAACTTCAGAACCTCACAACAGTGTAGGACCAGACAAAACATCTACAAACATCATTATAAATTGCCATCAGATGGCCTGTAAATGCAGACAGAAGTAAAAGCATTCAGTTTCAGTTTTCTTTGTAAGTTATTGTCATGAAAATGGAGATTGTCCATATAAAGACTTAGTTTTATGGATTTGTAACTGATCAGCTGCGAAGACTGTGTGTTGTCCCATTTTACTTTTATTTAGTTTAGATTAGAGTTGAGTGTTCTAAGAGAGTTTTATCAATCAAAGTAAGCAATGAATATTAGGACGATTACGTAAAGAGGAGCGTCTACACACACAGAGTAAGTTGACATTATTGAGTTCATGCAACTGTGACAAATCGAACTGAAGAATCATAAACTGTGTCCAGTTTTTTGAGAGTTCCTTTGGATCAGTGTTGCCAGATGTACAATAATTATTATACTTGTATGATAATTTTGACTTCCATACAATGTACAATCAATAGTCGGAAGTGTATAATAATTTCACAGTCCCTCTTGAAAACTAAATATTTCTCCATTACTGTTATTTACTATTAGTCTGATTTGGAATCAGATTCAGCCAAGTCATTTGTTTGTAATTCATCTGGTGTTTTGTGACGTTTTATTTATTTTATCCTCACTTTCTTTCTCACACAGACACACCTCCTTACCCCTACGCCATCAGCAAACTCGTTGCTCATTCACCGTTCTTGTAACGAACGATAACGATGGGATTCCTGGTGGCATATGGAGAGACTTAGAAAGATGGTGATGTAACTTTACTTGCGGCATTCTGTTGAAGTGGTAATTAGAGAACCATGATAGTGGCTGACCAGAGATTCCAATGTTCTAATCTTTGTAATGAAATGATCCAGGTCAAAGGCTTTTACCAGGTCAGTGATTTCTGAGTCTAATTTAGAAACAATAGCATTATTTATTTTTTGAAACAGTAGTGATCTGAGCAGAAGCTGGATTAAAATGTTATATTCTTGTACATATGGAATACAGGTCCAGACCTGTTGTTCCAACCACACAACTTCAAGACAGTGTTTGACAACATTTGTCAGAATGATGGCTTTAGGATCAGGATCATATATGTTGCTTAACAGTGATTATACATCGTGATCAGTAGGGGAACTGCAGGTCTGAATGCAGACCCTAGTGGTCAGAAGTGGGACAGCATGTTTGTGGCTAGTTGGATGTCCATCCATTATCTATACCCGCTTACTCCGTCTCCGGGTCACGGGGGTCTGTCGGGGCCTATCCCGAAGGCAGGGGTACACCCTGGATACGTCGCCAGTCCATCGCAGGGTCCACATACAAAGACGGACAACCATGCACGCTCACATTCATACCTACGGGCAGTTTGGACGTATCAATTAACCTAGTATGCATGTGTTTGGACTGTGGGAGGAAGCCGGAGTCCGGAGTCCGGAGTCCAGAGACCGGAGACGGTGAGAACACGCAAACTCCACACAGGGCCGGGAATTGAACCAGGAATATTCTTGCTATGAGGCAACAGTGCTAACCACTAAGCCACCGTGCTGCCCTAGTTGGATGTATTCTTGTCAACTACTTGGTAAACCAGGTTTACCCAATGAAGTGGCTGGTAAGTGTAGGATCTTGATCAAAATCACAAACTAAGGACTAATACTCCATATATTCCATAGATTCCATTAACAACAGTGAGGTGTAAACACAGATTTGTTTCCTCATGTGTTTATATGAACCACAGACCCTGAAGTTGATTGCAGTGCTGCAGCTGGATTAGGGATCTCCTTTCCTTTCATGAAGGAAGCTAAATGAAGCAATGCAGCTCAGAATCATCCCCAACATTCCACCCAGAGAGGGTAAAGATGCTGGACCTCATCACCTGCTCCTCCTCTGGCAGGACTGGAGGCCTCAGGGGCTTGGAAATGAGACATTGGCTGCCATGGTAACAGGAAGAGGGGGAACCATCTCTGACCTGAAGCACAAACACGGAGGTCAAAAAAGAAAAAGAGAAATATACTGTATTTGATTATCACTGATGACATTAGTGCCTGACACCTACCGGAGGTCTAAGGCCAATGCCCACTGCCGATGCCGACGCTCCTTCAGATGATGTGTCCTGGTCAACTCTGGCGAAACTCTACAGTCCAGGGGAAGATTTCTTTATCATTTCATTCCTCCCTTCTTCCCTGTATACAAACCGTCTTTCCTTACCTTACTTCCTTGTATGGTATTTCCTCTGTCTGTCTGTCAATCAAACCATCAGGCTCCACCCACTGTTTCCTGCAAACATTTAAACTTGTTACGGTAGTGTCAATAGTGCTGAGTACTTCTGTGTTTTGTAGCATACTGTTCTGTGAGCTGCGTGTACCCTGTGACACATACTGGATATGTTTCCACATTTGAGCATCGAGACTCCGTCTACACAGAGAACACAAGGTTAGGATTAGCCTTAGTTCAGACAACGGCAGGTCCTCTCTGCAGGTCTGGATTTGAACCCTAGTAGTCAGTAGATGAACTGCAGGTTTGGATCCAGACCCTAGAGGTCAATAGAGGACTTGGAACTCTTCCTTTTTTCTGGATTTATATTAGACTAGTCAGCTGGACAGAGCCTCCTGGTTTTTACTTACGATCGGGTGCGAGGACGAGAGCGGCACTCAGGACCCTGGTTGCTATGGTGACTCCTGTGCATAAACAGGAAGTAGATGAGCCCTGAACCATGAAGTGGTGTCACAGATGCATAGAAACTTTTATTACCGGCTCTTTGTCTGTCTGCGCTCCACATTATTAGCCATCTTCTCTGATTCGCTGCCGCTACTGGTATTGCCACGGGAATGGGACCTGCTCGCCAGAATTTGCAGAGGAAATATTCTCTAAATGTTCTCCAATCACTCTCTACATTGTGAAGACAGTTAATTCATCGTGTGACCTCCTCTTCCGCCTTCTGATTGGTCGCTCTCCGTCTAGACTCCTGCTCCGCCTGAAACAGCAACAGGAAACCCATCACTCTCTTTCCCGTTGCTCGTGTGTTTGTTTGTTCCTTTGTTTTCCTCTCACCTCTCTGGTCCTCTTGCTGCCTGCTCTTCTTCTCTGGTGTTTGAACGAAACTTTGGGTTGAACAGGCCGCTTCAAGCCACAACCAGATGGGAGCAGTCATCAGTTTACATGATATGTTCAGCAATTATATGACATGTGCATGTACAGTTATTATATTACATTAACTTTTTCCAAATTGAACTAATTGAACCACTTTCCCATTATGACAGTAAACTGTCAACTCCATTATCTTCTGGATACCCTGGCTCCATGGAAAATATGGACTATCTTCTTCACTCTATGCATCCTGGTTTACACCTGAACTCTTTAAAGGACATTAGTTGAAACATCTTTACAGGAAAACTGTCTTTCCACTGCTAAATCTAAGTACTTTTCCAATCAAATCAGTTCAGGTAATGGTGAAACACAACTCCTCTTCTCATTGGTGAACAAAGCCTGACTTCCACTGGACTTTTGCTCCTCACTCCTACTCCACTGATTGATGTAATTCAGTTAAGGAAATTTTTAATGATGGCTGTGTATCATCCGCCTACCCCTTATTCAGAGGTTTTGTCCAACTTCTCAGACTTTTTATCTTAGTTAGTGCTAAGTACAGATAAGGTCATTTAGTGGGTGATTTTAGCATTTATGTAGATGTTGATAATGACCGTTTAAATGTTGCCTTATTAGACTGTATTAATAGCTTGTATTATTAGAATGCACACAGACCTCCTCACTTGTATCATCTGACTTATGACATTTAGAGTGAAGGATGAACAGTTTCCTCATAACTATGAACATTTGTGACCATTAGCAAACAGTCCTGAATCAAGAGTAGGTTTCTTAAGTAAATGATTAAATACAGCAATCCTAAAACTATATGGTACATAGTCAGTAGACAATGGTTGACTGATGAAATGACCATCTTTACAATTGAGTATAAGTTGCTCCTTACAGGATTTCATCAATCAACCATTGTCTACTGGCTATGTACCATATAGTTTTTAGGATTGCTGTATTTAAACATTTACTTAAGAAACCTACTCTTGGTTCAGGACTGGTTCAGGACCGGTTCAGGACTGGTTAAGGACCAGTTCAGGACTGGTTCAGGACCGGTTCAGGACTGGTTCAGGACTGCTAATTATAGACCTATATATAATCTCCCTTTTATATCCAACATTCCTGAAAAAGTAGTTGCAGCTCAACTCTGTGATTATTTACACAAAAATAAACTGCTTGATAAGTTTCAGTCAGTATTTAGAGCACATCATAGCACAGAAACAGCTCTGGGGAAAGTAACCAGTGATCTCTGATAGTGAACTCGTATCTGTGCTTGTCCTGTTGGATCTCAGTCCTGCATTTAAAACAATTGATCGCAGCATTTTACTACAGAGACTTGAACATGTTATTAGGATTAAAATATACTAGAGCAGGCAGGTTTAAGTCATATTGTCAGATAGATTTCTATTTGTTAACATAAATCAAGAGTCTTCCCCACCTATCACACTTAGCCACGGAGTTCCACAGGGCTTATTGCTTGGACCAATTCTTTTCACCTTATATTTGCTTCTGCTGGGTATTATTATTAGATAGCACGCCATGATTTTCTATTTCTATGCTGATGACCAGAACTGACCAGTTGGTCAGTCTACAAGCATGTCAAAAAGAGTTGCATGACTTTCTCCTGCTAAATTCAGATAAAACTTGTCGTATTTGGACCTCAGTGCTTCAGGGACAGTTTTGTCTAGCTATGTAGTTGCTCTACATGGTATTACTGTGACCTCTAGTACTACAGTCAGGAACCTGGGAATTATTTTTGACCAGACATTGTCCTTCATTTCACATATCAAACAGGTTTCTAAGACCTGTCTTTCACCTTTGTAATATTGTTAAAATTAGGAACATTCTGTCTCAGACTGATGCAGAAAAACGGATCCATTTATTTGTTACTTAATAATAAAGAATTACAATAGTCCAATGTTGAAGTTAAGTTGTCAAAAAAGTTCTCTAAAAAATCTCCATCTCATCCAAAATGATGCAACCAGGGTTCTGAGAAGAACAAGCTGGAGAGATCATATTTCCCCAATTTAAATTTCTTCTCTTTAACATATAAAACTGTTAATGACCAACCTCCATCATATCTTAAGGTGTTTAAAGTTCCATATTTTCCGAGCAGAGCACTTGGCTCTCAGACAACAAGTTTACTTGTGGTTCCTAGAGTTTCTAAAACTCGAATGGGAGGTAGAACCTTCAGTTATCAGGTTCCTCTCCTCTGGAACCAGCTGCCAGTTTGTGTTTGGGAAGCAGATAACCTCTCAACCTTTTAAGATTAAGCTTAAAACCTTCCTTTTTGATAAAGCTTATAGTTAGGGATGGCTCTTTCCCCTGAAACATCCCTTAGTTACTGTATCACATTACACTTTTGCAGTAATCAGATTACATAACATATACAAGATATCAGTGACTGTAAAATAAAAAATGTTTGTGTTTGTTTACCTTACAGAGCTGTTGTTTTCCCATGGTGCACTGGGCTTCACATTTTCCGACTGAGCTTCATCCGCTGACCTGCTGGTGCAAGAAAAAACCATCACATGACATCTTCACAGGGCTGGGAAGTAATTCAGATTTGTTATTTAATCTGAATTTATCGTTTTTGGCAATGTTTAAAAAATGAAAATTGATTTTCACTTCATTCTGCATAATTATGTTTTAGGAGCGTTAACTGCTGTCCATTGTGAAGTTTGTCTGTTGTCCATAGCAACTACTTATCGCAGCACCTGAAACGACTGGGAGAAGTGCGTCACGGAGCCACTCAAGACAACGGCATGCTGAACCCTTTAATGACTGACATATCAAATAATACACAAAAATAAAAATAATTCAAGTGTTAATTATATATTAAAATCAAAAACCCTTCCAATTTTGTATTTAACATTTTTTTAATAATCTCATCATTATGAATACATTATTTAGAGATTCAAGGATATAAAGATTTTTATTGTCATTGTATTCAATGAAAGTTTGGAAAACATATAACAAACAAAAAAATGAACAAACTACAAAAAGACCGTGCCGACCCTGCGTGTGTACGCCCTGCGATCTTGAGGTAGGTTTGTGTATTTTTTATTTAATGGTGGTATTATTTTAAATATCTTTTGGGTTTATATAAAATTTTTTGCCCCCCTTTTTTCATTATGTATTTCATTATGTTATCAGTATTACAGAGTTAAAACACCTACTCAAACGCAGCAGGTTCATATGATAAGAAGACCTGCAGGAAAGATGTTACAGATGTGTCCTTTCATGTAACAAATACATATGGAGCCTAGTTACAGTTGAGTTGAGCTGGGTTCATACCGCCAGGAATCACCACCTTATCATAGTGGAGGAGTTTAGGATCCCCGAATGATCAGAGGAGCTATGTTGTCCACGGGTATTGCCTCTGGGAGGGTTAACCACAACAAAATGGTCACAAAGGACGGGCCTGGCTGAGAGAAATTCCAGGTCTTTGTGGACAACAGAAAACAAGGAGCCTCATCCCGACATGGATCAAGAGAAATGGTCGCTCTCACCTCAACCTGAGCAGTGTGCTGTTTCAGTCAAAAGTTTGTCCAGAACGAACATCATGTTTATAAGCATGTCCATACGTGCGCACAGCACCAGGACACCCTGGGTCATAATTTGATTTTATAACTGTATAAGTGGATTTGTGACCATATGTTTTGCACACTCTGGTAAAAGGAGGAGCAGAGCTGCCAGCTGATCACTACCTGGTGGTGAGTTGGATCAGGTGCCAGTAAGATGTCGGACAGGCCTGGCAGCCCCAAACGTGTAGTGAGGGTTTACTGGGAACCTCTGGCAGAAGAACCTGTGAGAACAATTTTTCACTCCGGCCTCCAGCAGAGCTTCTACCACATCTCAAAGAAGATGGGGGGCATAGAGTCTGAATGGGCCATGTTGCAAGCCTTTATTGTTGAAGCAGCTGATTGGAGCTGTGGCTGCAAGGTTGTCGGTGCCTGTCATGGCAGTTATGACCAAAAACAATGATGCCCACCCGAGGTGACGGAGGCTGTTCAGTGGAAGGAGTCCTCCAGAATTTAGTAACAGGGACTGGCAGGCCGCATGCCCACTCTGTCCATATAAAAAGGATGAGGCCCATCACCTCCAAATCTGAGACCATGCTCTCAGTCAAAAAAGAGTGAAATGTCCTCTTCAGATCAAGAATGAGGTTCTGGGTCAGGTAGAGCAGGCTCATGTTCATGAGTGAGGGAAAAATGTCACTTTACAGGTTTATCAGGATCTGCAGTAATGACTCTGGTCTGATGTGGTGAGGAGAGAGCTGAGAATCTGTTTACAGCTGGATCTTATTTAGCAGTGTCACTGCTACTTCACATCCAGAGGAACCAGCTGAGGTTGTTCATCTGGTTACGATAAATCTTGGACACCTCCCTGAGGAAGTGTTTCAGCATGTCCAACCAGGAGGAGTCCCCAAGGCAGACCCAGGACATGCTGGAGAAATTATATCTGTCTGGGTGGATGGAAGGATGGATGGATGGATGGATGGATGGATGGATGGATGGATGGATGGATGGATGGATGGATGGATGGATGGATGGATGGATGGATAGGCTCATACCTCTTTTGTATTTGTATATATTTATATATTAAGATTTCACTTTATTTTTCCCAAGATTTAATCATCTTTTGTTAATCAATCTTATAGTTTAACATAAAAATTCGATTGTGGTGTTAAAAAAATCTGAGATTTTAATTTAAGGCTATATTTCACAGTCTTCAACATCACATGACATCTGTCTGACCTTCGAACAGCAAGAGGCGCCGTCTGTTTCATGACTGGTTCGATGGTTGAGCTCGTTCCGTGATTGACTGGAGGGAAGGAGAGGTGTTCATCAACAAAACATTGGGTTCACATGGATTTACAAAGTTAGAAACAAAGGCTTTCCTGAAAATTGCTGTGGGGAGCAGTTTCCCTGGTAGGCTCTCCCAAGGCAAATTTGTCCTGGAGGATAGGCCCAACCCTAGAGCTAGGCCTGGGGTAGTGAGATGGAATGTTGCTCCTATTTGAGCGAAGAAGCCCGAGGTACCGGCTAGATATAGTCGGTCTCACCAAAATGCACAATACGGGGTCGGGAACTAATCTCCTTAAGAGGACCTGGTTCCTGTACCACTCTGGATTTGCCCATGGTGAGAGACTTATAGCCCCCCAGCTTGGAGCCAGTATGTCAGGGTAGGGGTCACCAACCCTGGTCCTCAGGAGCACCTATCCATCATGTTTTAGATGTTCCCCTGCTTCCACAGACCCTGATACATATGACTTTGTCATTAACAGAGTTGTGCGGACCTTGATGACATATTGATGACAACCATTAATTAGAATCAGTTGTGTTAAAGCAGGGAAACATGCTGGATAGGTGCTCTTGGGGACCAGGGTTGAGGACCCCTGTGTTAGGGTTTCCCCAGTGGACAAGACCTGGATTAGTGGTACTGGGGCACCACCCTGCCGCCGTGCTTAGTGTGCAGGCCTTCAGCCATTGGGCCCCATCAGGCTCAGGCTGAGTCAGCTACATGGGTTTGCCTTCCTATTTACTCAACACCTGCAGGAGAGAATGTACAAGTTGCAGTTTGTTTTAAGCTCAGGTGCAGTGTGTTTTTACCACATGGGTCGGGTGCAGTGTGTTTTGGGCACCAATTGAAGGCACGGCTTGTGGTGGGTTGAGCTGCAGCCACTGAGACTGGCTCTTGTGGTAAACACACAAAATGAAAACATCACAGAGGAAATATGTCTGACACATGGCAGAATGTGTGTACATACCCAACTGCTGCTCCCTCACAGACACATCTGTGGGGGTTGATGATGTCGTTGATGATGTCAGAGCACTGGTTCTCAGAGCAGCGACACTCACATGGGTAAAAGATGGAGCACGAGTGAGACTGCAGAAACAAACAGAACACATACGAGTGACTGTTTAGTACTATTTACATGTTTTAAAAGCAGGTTTCTACAACAAATCACTGACAGATTAGAGACAATCAAAGAAAACTATTAGAAAAGAAATATCACCACCCAAACAACAGCAAATACATTTAAAAACTAGAACAGGTGGGCTGACTGGACTGTTGATTAGTAAACACAAAGTTGGGATTAAACTAAGAGTTCAAGAGTTACAATCAGAAACTCAAAATAATAATCAGGAAAAAATAAAAATTGGGCAAAAATGCACATGGTGTCATAACCACGTCCACTAAATCAGTCAGACACCCGGCCAGCTACCAGGTTCCATCGTGAAAGCCTGTAGTTGTAAATTGCAGGTGTACAAGAACAGGCATGTAGGAGCAGGTCTGGAGAAGCAGGTGTGCAGGAGCAGGTTTACATGACCAGGTCTGTAGGAGCAGGTGTACAAGAGCAGGGTTACATGACCAGGTCTGGAGAAGCAGGTGTACAAGAGCAGGTTTACATGACCAGGTCTGGAGAAGCAGGTGTACAAGAGCAGGTTTACATGACCAGGTCTGGAGAAGCAGGTGTACAGGAGCAAGCCTGGAGGAACATGTGTACTAGACCAGGGGGCCTCATGTTCAAAAGTGAATTTCACCTGACATCCGAAGCCCAACGACATATCTGCAGAGCTGCCCGTAGACATTTGCAGTGGAATATAGCATTTAACATGTTCACTGGCACAACCCAAAATGACAGTTGCATTTAGCCGGCGCTGGGTTAATACAAAGGAGTGTTTGTTTTTCTAAGCACGGTAGCATGAAGAGAAGAGAAATCACGACTGAGACCAAAACTGTTTTCTGAACCAGGCTGTAAATATGTTTATTTCAGCTCTACAGTTGGAAATTTTAACATGAGAGTCAATGGAGACTGACTTGCTTTAGACTCTATTGGTCAGTGGAGGAACTTCAACGAAACTTGCTTCCACATGATCCTCAACCCGGAAGCAAGATGGTTGGAGCTTGGATGAACCTGTGTGGCTAGAGGAAGGGTCTGAGCGGGTGTGGCGTGTAAACAGTCATGCACTCGATGCAGTTGAAAAGTGTGCTGAGTCCAGGAAGACTCATCTAGCAGCTTGGGATGAACCTCATGCATAAAAAAGCATGATGTTCCAGAACAACTAAAAAATGCTCTTTAAAACCAAAGTAATGATCTCAGACTGAACCAGGTGTTGAGACTAAGGATTCTACTAAAACATCCAGATTATCATTACAGTGTAAGAAGAGGACCACTGCTAAATACAGATTTACCACGTCTTTATAAGGTTAAAACAGTCATCTCAGACTGTTGTCCAGTGGTTTCATAAGCGCAGTCAGAATGTCTGAGCACAGCCTTCTTCAGAAGCCTTCACACAGGGGAGGTCGCAGTTCTTGATGGCGATTAGAGATCCAAGCCAGTGAGCAATCTGTTCCACCATTGATTGAAACAGTTACTGAGGAGCACGCCGCCACATGGAGCCGCAGCATGTTTCCAGACTCGCCGGAGACGTGAACAGTATGGGCTTCAGCACCGATGGAAGCAAGTTTGACTGGACCAAAGATGATGGTGTTCATCAGCATCCCACCTCTGAGATGAAAGATGACCTTTTAGTTTGACAACCTTCTTTATTTCTGTGGAGTCCTACATGAAGTCCTCATGGAGAGGTGAGTGGAGACATCATCATCTCCCAGAGCCCCATGTTAGTGATCTAGCAACAACACTAGTTAACGGTAACTCCACAGGTCCACTAAATATACTAATGTACACAAATGATACCAAAGCGCACAGTCATCCCACCCTGATGGGAATTAAACTGCACACATGTCTGGCTGTTACTCAGTTGGCTCCTCCTCAGTATTTTCTTAGTTTCCAGACTCATGAAGCAGGAGGAACGTATAGAGCAAAGCCACAAAGTCCATGCACACAAAACAGTTATCTGGTTGGCTTTATGAGTGATAATTGGACCGCAGTCCTTCATCTGAAATGGCTACATGTCACTGCTTTACCTGCGTAGTCAAAGACAACTGTCTTCACTATGACTGTAAACACATCACAAACAGAAACTGTGTTTTTGTGTGTGTGGGTGTGTGTTACCTGCTGTATTTCAGTTTCTGTGTTAGTGGATTCACCTCCGACATCCTGGAAATACAAAACATAGTTTTCTAGCGTTCCTGTGTGTGTGTGTGTGTGTGTGTGTGTGTGTGTGTGTGTGGTACCTGAAGAAAGCGTGATGTTCAACACAACATCTCCACAAACGTTTGCAGTCACGTCGATCCAACGTCTGAAAGACGAATGACATCTCTGAACCCTGAAACATACAGACACACCTATAATATCATCATCCTCATCATCCTCATCCTCATCATCCTCATCATCCTCATCCTCATCCTCATCCTCACCATCCTCACCATCCTCATCATCATCATCATCATCATCATCATCATCCTCATCATCCTCATCATCCTCATCCTCATCCTCATCCTCACCATCCTCATCATCATCATCATCATCATCATCATCATCCTCATCATCCTCATCCTCATCCTCATCCTCATCCTCATCATCCTCATCCTCATCCTCATCATCATCCTCATCATCAGGTTGGGGTCAGAAACTTACGTTTCTGCAGCAGACCCTGAGCTCGAATGTCTCGTCTTTGAAGTGCAGTTTGGAGATTCTCTGCCTGTACAGCACAGGTGAGATCACTGGTCACATGACACTAATTGCAAAGTGAAAATGTTTTAAGTCACGTGGACCCATTGGTTTGGGAGGACTGGTTTTAACTCATGTGGACCCATTGGTTTGAGTCCCTCTGAATCTGCATATCCGGCTGCCTCACAAACACCAGTCAGACTGCAACCTATGTTTGTTCACAATCTGCCTTCCTTTATCTCGTCTGTCCCACTTTCTTTGTTGATCATGTTGTTACCGCTGCTCCTTTTTTCTGCTCATGGTGTTTTAATTAATATCAATGGCTGTTTTAATCTGTTGTTGCCCGTCTCTTTTGTGAGGCAATCCGTCCAAAAGTTAGAACTCACCGATTCAGACGAGAGACGGATTGATACAACTTGTATGTTATTTAATTTTCTTCATTATGGAAGTGTGCCCCAACTAGACAATTACTAATTATTAATTATTTAGCCCTAGAAATATTAATGACATTCTATTCTATTCTATTCTATTCTATTCTATTCTATTCTATTCTATTCTATTCTATTCTATTCTATTCTATTCTATTCTATTCTATTCTATTCTATTCTATTCTATTCCTACACCTAATTGGCTGCATGCTGTAATATTGTGTTAACTCTGTGTTTTTGCAGAAAGTTCCAGAAGGTAAAGTTTTCAGAAATCAACCAACTAACAAATCAGCTGTTTATGACATTAAAATCTCAGTATTTACCTACATGTGTGACTGAGAACACAGGAACCACACAAAGATAGAAGTTCCTATTCATTTCAGCAGGAACACATCTGTAAATACCTGGACCTGATGGAAACTTAAGTAGAGGGGTCTCCATCAGCAGGGGTCCAGTGTAACACCTAGATGGCTGGAAGGGGAACAGCACGGACCGCCTCGCTTCTTTCAGAGGCTGTGTCTCATTACAGTGTAGGGCCCAGTAGGATCCACTGACTGAACAAACTACCGCTCCATGCCACTTTGTGGTGGTAGTGCACCACTTTTGCTGTTTTCCAGCCACTGATAAATAAAAGGAGAATAAGATGGAAGAAAAGAACAAAAAATAAGGCCAAGGCCCTGTAAATGAATGAATCCAGACCACAGCTGGTAGAACCTCCCTACTATCCTCTGAGTGTACTCTGACTGTCAACCAAATGACCCCTGAACATCCCCTGACTGTCTCGATATGTCCTCCCATTGTCACCATATGTCTTCATATTGTCCCATGAGGAGCTCTGACTGTTAATGAACTGTCCCCTGAATGTCCTTGTGCCCAGGGGAACCATTCTTGCCCCAATATTGTTGTCTGCATTTGCATTGACATGATTTACATAAATCTTATCATCTGTATTGATCAATTCTCCAATGACCGTGATCACATTTTAACATCAGTGTAAATGTCTGAACTGTCATTCAGGGAGGACTCACTCCTACCAAAAATATTTTCCCACCAGCTCTTTGTTCTTGAAGATGACCACGCCCACTGGTGTTGGACCCAGGAAGTACTCTGTATGGTTCTCCCCCTGCAGGGAATTAATACTGGATCAATACTGGAAAAAAACCAAGCTAACTATATTGGAACATGTGAGGGGCTGTGATTGATTAGTGATCGGTGAACATACATAGGCAGCGAACAGAGAGACGCCGTACATCTGCAGAGAGCTGCAGAGAGACAGGAAGAGACTCTGAGCCTGAGGGCGAGAGATACCGCTGGGCAGAGAGAGAGAGAGAGAGAGAGAGAGAGAGAGAGTTAGAATCCAATTAATAAACTGATTGATTCTCAGGTCTGTTTGATTGTGTTCTGCTCCTTTAAAACACTGTTCTTGCTGGAGAGTCAGCGCTTACTGGTCCTGTGTCTTCAAGCCTTTAAAGCCTTTGGTCTGGGTTGTGAATAAGTCTTGCTTGTTTTCTGCTCTGACCTCTATGCATCTCTTCATCTGTTCTACCGTACCTCCCTCCATCCCTCCCTTCTCCTCTCCTCCTTCATTGTTGTCATCCATTTGTTCCTCAGACCCTTGTTTGTTTGCTGTACTCTCTGCTTGATTCCTTGTGTTGCTCACATGTTTTTTTTTTTGTTTCCATTTCTCTAGTTGTATCCTAGTGGTTTGGATATTTTTATTGTTGAATAAAAGATGTTTTTGTACTCGTGACTTCCAGCATTCTACATTTAGGTCCTTCAGCACCTCCGTCATCACATGGAATTGATTTCTTCTGAGTGGCTGGCTGGCTGGCTGGCTGGCTGGCTGGCTGGCTGGCTGTTTAATTGAACCACTGATGATGTCTAACTTCCTGCCTGTCATAGTTTATGGCTTTTTTCCCCTTTTTGGTCTGGAGTTTCTTCTGTTCTTTCCTGTGGCACCTGTGTTCTATGTTTTATTTTGAAAGGCTTTGTCCTTCTTCTCATAGCCTTTCTTGATTGTCCAGACCTGTGTATCTGTATCAGCTGTCATTCCTGGACATTGTTCTTTACTCCTGCCTCGGCTCAGCTGCAGTGAGGACCTCTTCCAGGACTCCTGACTCCTGCCTACCTCAGAGTTTTGAGGATGTTTTGGACTTCCTCTTTGTTGTCGGAGTCTGTCGCCTTGTCTTCAGCGTGGTTGCCTCGCTCCGCTGAAACAAACGTAAAAAGCTCTGATTCAATCTGCAATGCCACGCTTGTGCTTAACTTTTACCAATTTTAAAGGATTTTGTGACTGTTGAAAAGGCAGTTAATAAGGTCGGAGAAGCAACGCCCCTGCTGGATCAGTGTGTGTGAGTAACACGGGTGAATGTCACCATCTGTATCTCCAAACTTAATTTTAAGGTCAGGATTGTCATATGACCACATTTCAGCATAACAGTGATAAAAACAGGGATAAGAATAGTGTTCAATATGATGTATTATGATTAAAAGTTTGTATTTTGTTTATGGTATAGGTAAGTCATATTGTATCAGAGATTACGGATCATATTTTTTCATATTTTCAGAACCAGACACATACAGTGTGACGACAAGAGTTGATCGATATGATATGTTGGTTTGCTTTGATCTTAACTGTGTATAGTTAATTTCTAAAATAAGACAGTAAAGTAACCTCAGCTGGCCTCTTGTTATATTTGCTGTGACCAACAAAACATACCAAACACCTTTCCAAACACTGAGAGAGTGCAGTCCTGACTCATTTAGATCACACTAACAGTGACCATACAGGTGTTCATGAAGAAGATAGCCTCTTCAGGGTATTTCAGAATCAATAATCAGCATCATGTGGTTCTCACCTTGCAGCATCAGAGCGGACAGGCGAGCTCTCAGATGGGCGGGGCATGGCAGAACACCTCGACGGACGTCCTGACGGACCTGCAGGTAGAACTGACACCTGAAATCACAACCACAACAGTTATACTGGTCTTACTCTGGTGCACTGGTCTTACCCTGGTATACTGGTCTTACTCTGGTATACTGGTCTTACTCTGGTATACTGGTCTTACTTAGGTACACTGGTCCTTACTCTGGTATATTGGTCCTTACTCTGGTATACTGGGTCTTACTCTGGTATATTGGTCCTTACTCTGGTATATTGGTCTTACTCTGGTACACTGGTCTTACCCTGGTATACTGGTCTTACCCCGGTATACTGGTCTTACCCTGGTATACTGGTCTTACTTAGGTACACTGGTCCTTACTCTGGTATATTGGTCCTTACTCTGGTATATTGGGTCTTACTCTGGTATATTGGTCCTTACTCTGGTATACTGGGTCTTACTCTGGTATACTGGGTCTTACTCTGGTATACTGGGTCTTACTCTGGTATACTGGGTCTTACTCTGGTATACTGGGTCTTACTCTGGTATACTGGGTCTTACTCTGGTATACTGGTCCTTACTCTGGTATACTGGGTCTTACTCTGGTATACTGGTCTTACCCTGGTATACTGGTCTTACTTAGGTACACTGGTCCTTACTCTGGTATATTGGTCCTTACTCTGGTATATTGGGTCTTACTCTGGTATATTGGTCCTTACTCTGGTATACTGGGTCTTACTCTGGTATACTGGGTCTTACTCTGGTATACTGGGTCTTACTCTGGTATACTGGGTCTTACTCTGGTATACTGGGTCTTACTCTGGTATACTGGGTCTTACTCTGGTATACTGGTCCTTACTCTGGTATATTGGGTCTTACTCTGGTATACTGGGTCTTACTCTGGTATATTGGTCCTTACTCTGGTATATTGGGTCTTACTCTGGTATACTGGGTCTTACTCTGGTATACTGGTCCTTACTCTGGTATACTGGGTCTTACTCTGGTATACTGGTCCTTACTCTGGTATACTGGGTCTTACTCTGGTATATTGGTCCTTACTCTGGTATACTGGGTCTTGGAGCCAGCAATCCCTTCCTGTGCGTTGCCATTGCACTTTGTTGTTTACATCATGAAAATGATGTCATGTTATATGTCTCATATGTAAAAACACGTTAATTTATGTGTATTGAACCTAATCTAACCTTCAACCTGAAGAAAACATGAATGTTTTGGGGAACATGATGGTACCGTGTTGTCTCCTGAAGCTTCAGCGGATCTTCTGCATAAAATTTCACTCCAAAGTAGAAAAAGTATGGCGGTCCAACTGGGACAGAAACAGGAACAATGTGATGACATCTGAAGTTTCCAGTTGAAATAAACAACGGAGAGCTGAGCAACTGTCAGAACTCACCGAGCTCTTGGTGCTGGGACAGAGTTCTGGACGGGTCCAACCAGTGCTGAAACACCCAGGACACACGCACTAGAGTTTACACACTGAGCCTGCTCTGGAACCTCACTCTCATCTGTTCTTACCGTCCGTTGTTTGTCGTCACAGAATCTCAGACCAAAGAACTCCACCTCCACCAGCTTCAGGTGAGAAAACACCTGGTGCAAGATGGACGCCACCTTCGACGATTTCTGAAGTGAAGTAATGATATCATCAGCCTCTAACCGTCATTGTGACAGCGGTGGAGACAAAGCAGAGAGGAAGTGGCTCACCTTGATGCCCTGCTCGGATGTCAGCATCATCTTCCTCCCATCCAGCAGCAGGATTTCTCCATAAAACTCCTCCCTGTTTCCACGGAAACATGTCATCATCATGCCAGAGGGAAACTGTGGAAAAAACACCTACAAGATGAGCTCATCAGGAGAGAGCCGAGGATGATCAATAAACTTGAAAACTTGTCCCACTGATCCAGTGCAGCTAATGTGATGTCAGAGACTAAAGGCATGCTCCCACGGCGATAAGCTCCTCCTCATTCCACCTCCACTCTCCGGCTGTGCTTTCATACTTATACCATAAAAGAGTAAGATTCTGTTTCCACTGTGTGTTAACCCAACTGTTTATCTGACTGTTAACACGGCTGTCAATCCAACTGTTAATATGCGACGGTTAACCCGACTGTTCATTCAACTTTTAATACCGTAAGACCGTTTTAGACTGTTTTTGTCTATGAAGGTTCAGTTCTGAGTTCATGACTAGACCCAGAGTTCACTTTTCTCCCAAAGGTCAACCTGTGTGTTAACCCAACTATTAACCCAACTGTTAACCCCGGTTTAATCCAACTGCAACAGTTAATGTGACCATTAACCTGACTGTCAACTCTGTTTATCCGACTGTTAATACAACTGTTGTCCCAACTATCTACTAGACACTAGACACGAAACACACCACACACGGAGCTGAACATAAGACAGTCGCTGCACCGTCAGGGTGCAGCCGGCTCCTCTCCTCCTCCTCACCTCCGTCCGTTCCGCTCTTCTTAGTTCTTCCCTCTGTGTATCTTCATGTCGTTCCAACACAGCGGTTCTGTTGTTCTGTTGTCATGGCGACCCCCCCCCCCCCCCATGGCCTGTTTGTCATTTTATTTTTTTTCTTGTAGTCTGCTTTAATTGAATCTTTTTTTCCACTCTGTCTGAATCTATGTTGAATTTTCTTCACTTCAATCGCACCAAAATATTTAACACAGTAAAAAAAAACATGTATTTGCATGCAGTTGTTCTGTACATTTGCCTGAAGAGAGCTGGGATGGACCCCGGCTGATCCCTGGAACCCAGTACTGGAATAAAGAGGTGTGGGTAATGGATAGATGTTTACACCGATTTTAAATTTTGGTTGATTTCTATGGTCCTTAGTTGATCTATAATATTCCTTTGTTTTCTTAAAAATAATTCCTAACATCGATTGGTTTTAAAATTCCCAACCAAAAGCCTCATTTTCAATCTAAACGAGTTTATCTCAGTAACTAGTAGGTTTTTGTATAAATAAAGGAAACATATTCAATTAAATTCAGGTCAGTTAAACTTTATTAATCCCTGAAGGAAAATTAGATGTTGCAGCAAGTTTTTTCAAAGAGTCATTATGGAATGTTGTGGCTGTGGGCGGGAAGGATCTCTCCAGAACATCTGATTCCAGCAGAGGAGTATATAGTATAAATATCATGTCAGGAAATGAAGATAAAACTGCAGAAAAATGAAAAAAATCTTCCACTTTTAGAGCTCATATCCGTTTGCAATAATGTAGTGAAATCCAGTCAACAACATCACCGTTTATTGAACCAAATGAATGTTCTGTTGTGGAACAGTGGGTTCTCTGAAGTTGTTGAAGACAAATGTTAAGACAGATTTCTGCTACATTTAGTTATATCTGTGTCATTTAAGGTTTTCAGGAACCAAACAAGAAAACTGCTTTTATTTGATATAAATGTAACCACAATGTCTTCATTCTCTTCAAATAGAACAGTTGTGGGTTGTATCAGTGACGTCTTCAGGATGTGGAGGACGTATCTCAGGAACAGTGACGGATCTGGATGATTGATGCGTCGACTTCTATACAGAAACTAAGAACTAGGATCAATCGGTCAATGAACCCAGGTTCCTGGTAGGGGTTGACCGCTCAGAACAACAAAAAGGCTCAATCTTCCTCAAGGTGGTCATTCATTATACACTTTTATATATATTTATCATACACAGATCACAAATGGACTCGGTTTTCTTCTGGAATCTGATTTCTGGTGGTGAAACACAAAAGTCTAGGCTGAATTCAGCTGGACTGTTGGAAATGAAGGTAGGGGTTTTTTTTTGTAGTTGAGAGGGTTTTTGTGTCAGAGTGGTCATCTTCACATCGTTACAGTCTGTGGAGGGTTATGGAGCATGCAGCAGAGCCACAGGTCCGGGTTTAAACTTGGACCGCCTGTAAATGGGGTGCGCCTGCTCGGCCAAGTGAGCTATCCGGCGCCCCAAATCTGGCTGATTAGTTATCACGCCGTGAAACTGATATGAGGTCTCTTCATGGACCAATACATCCCAGCTAACCCTTCTCAGACAGACTAATAACGTTTAATGATCAAGTCCATTAAAACAATAACTTCCACCCTGAGATCTTCAAAATAAAATTCAGTTGCATGTTCAGGAAGTTAAAAAAACAAAGTTAAACAGGAATATAAACCACTCACTCTAATACAGTCTTTCACAATGAAAGCCGCAAACATTCACACAACTTCCAAATAAATTACAAGTCGATCCAGCCTTCAAAATAAAGTGTTTCCTGCTCTACTGCATCTGTCAGAATAAAAGCCTCAGCTGAAAGAAAATAATATCAGGTAAACACTTAAATAACAGCAGACCAGAAAAGGTATCATAGCTTTAAAAATCTGTTTTACATTTAAACTTCTTTTCAATAACAGTAGTTTATAAATAATCTGTAATCAGTATAAAATTTATCAACCAACATCAGAGGACTCATACAAACATTTCATCAGTGATCCTGATTAGCGTTGAAGCAATTATTGATCTACTGCGACAGGCTGCTGAGGCTCCGGTTGGTGGACAAAAAGTTTCCCATGAAGCTCGGCACCTGCAGACCCGTAGCTATGGTGATACCACCACACCACACCTGCAACACAGTAGCACTGCTGTCAGTTCTGCAGTCATCACTGGTGCGGTAATATCAGTGTCATACTCACGGTGAAGGCGGGGACCAGCGGCTGGCTGAACTTTGTTCTGAAGCAGTGAAGAAGACGAAGCCGGTCGACGTCAATGAACATCAGGTCTCCTGAAACACAAAGACTGGTGAGCTGAGGAAGGTGAAGGTCGGAAATGGCTTTTTGTTTGGTGGTCAAACTTAACTGACACCAAACCTGCTACTTAAACAAGAGGTGCCATCTGATTTGCTGGACTACAACAATCCAGGAGGTGAAGAAGCCTGTAGTTCTGGTAGAAAAGATAGCTGTCATCAGTTTAGCTACTGACCTCAGAGTTGTGAATAAAGACGACAGAACATAATCGTTCTTCTTTTAAAGATGACATCTCTTGTGCTGTTGATTGCACTAGGAGGCCACTGAGACCAGTTTTGGTCCAGGAAGGTTGAAGGCTGCTAGACAGTACCGACCAGAGGACACCAGCTGGACTGCTTCTAGATCATCAGATGCTGCCAGATGGAACCATCTCTGGCACCAGCTGGATCCTCTGGTTCAGAGACTCTCACCTCAGGTCCTTTCTGGACCCTTGAAGTCCACTAACTGCTCCCAACGTGCAGCCGATCACGCCCTGGCACACTCAGCTACCTGGCCCTTTGAGGGCTAGGCCACGAGGTTTAGTTGACCAGCATGTGGCAGTGGGCCGGCTGCGGTACCTGGCTCACCAACCAACTGACCAACACCCTTGTTTGCCTGCATTTTGCCAGCACGAAACCAACTGGATTAACTGTGGAAATGTGGATTGGAGCATTCCCCAGTCCCTGTATGAGGTGGTGGGTGACCCTACAGGTGGACACCATGAATGACTTGGGTCCTAAGACTGGCTTCAGGTTGATGTATCTTGCTTATGTATTCCAGTTACTTGATTAATAAAGAGAATGGGTTTGTAACTCCTACTTTTCTGTTTCCATCAAGACCAGTTTGTCATTGGAGACCCTACCAGGCGCCAACTCCCCCTGACAAGATGGGTCCCGGGGTCACTGGATGGATGGCTGTAGTTGATCTGAACCAGCGCTACCAGGTTATGGTACTCAGTCAGAAAACAGCCCTCTCTGGATTGATAAGTGGAGAATTCATCAATCTGGAGGTTTTGTTCATGCAATCTGGTAGAGCCTAGCAGGAACATGACAGGTGAATCCCATAATGACGTTGGCCTGTCCATGTTTGCGTCTGCGGTCATGAACTGAGGGTAGGAACTGAGTGAGCGAGATCAAAGCACAAGCTGTTGACGTTTGAGGTGCATCTAGGTCAACATGGTGAGGGGCTCAGAGTCAACGGTAGTTGGGACATCTGGTCAGGCTTCAAGATGTTTTCCAGAGGAGGCGTTTCACAAATGTCCCTTCAGAAGGTGGACTGGGGACAGAACCAGGACTCCCTGGAGAAATCCTCTCTCTCAGTTGTCATGGAAACACCTCAGTGCCTTCTCAAGAGGGTTAAGGAAAGGGAGCTACTCCACAAGCTGGCCATGGATGGATGGATGGATGGATGGATGGATGGATGATCATGACAAGGTGAATTGTTCTGGTGTAAGTTCTGGTTTATTTGGTACCATTCTCGTAGTCGCAGTAGACTCCGATTCGCTGCGGTGCCATCCAGTCCAGGGCCTTTGCTCGGTTGTTGTGCTTGGCAGCAAGAGAACTCTGCAACCACTGGCTGGCGTACAGACACCACGAACTGGTGCTCTTCCCTAATTGGTCAAATCGGCCCAGACTTCCCCGGCAGGCCACGCCCACACTAAACGATTTCCAATCAGCAAGGGGGCGGAGCTCCCAGTAGTGGCAGCCACCACTTATCTCCTGGTCACCTAGGTGACAAAATATTGTAATCTTATTAAGAGTTATCAAAAAGAATTTTAAAATTAAGCCAAACTGAGGTGGGAGCAGTATTTACGTCCTGTAACCTCCAAATTAAAAGTCTGCCCTCAGATTAAACAGCAGGTATTCATGTGAAACACACAGGAGTATCAGTTAGTACTACTGCAGGAGTTGTAGTACCCAGCACTGTATACGACTCTCCGGCGAAGCGGTCGCGTCCAGCTCGACTTCCTGCTGTCTTATTGGGCGACGGAGTAGCACTTCGGCTGCCAAAAAAAACAAACAAAAAAAAACAGAAACGTTTACAAACAGCTGAACAACTCCGACACCGAACGAGGTGGAACAGCCAATGAGGTTGAACCGAAGCCATGATGCAGCTGAAGAATGAAGAGAACGAACAAAACCAAACACCCGTGAAAAAACACTCTCAGAAAAACAGAAAATATTATGTTACGTGTTGACACGATAATCTCATTTCATACAAAAGTGACCGTAAATGTCTGCTAACAGGTGATTTATTCTCAAATATGTTCAAAAAGAAAAAATAACTGTAAAACCATGTCAGCAGTGATGTCAGCAGGATGATACTAGCTGCATGAAGTGAGATGATGGATGAGTTGCTAGGCAACCAGAGGTTGGCAGTGTCTACCTGAACAGGTCGAAGAGGAAGCAGAACGAAGACTGAAGAGGAACAAAAAAGGTCAGAAAGACAAACACACAGAGCAGCAGGTTATTCTGGCAGTCAGAGTGTGGGTGCGTTTACTAAAGTCATAATGAGGGAAATTCTTCACATCACAAACCATCTGGGACTAAACCCCCAGCAAAAGTCCTCTTTAAGGTCTATGGTCATTTACCTACACTGCAGCATATTGAGCGATAATTAAAATGTAATTGTATCTGCTTTTCTTTATTCCTAACCTGTAGTGACAACATACTATGAGGGAAATGAAAAATGGTCATATTCATGTGGAATCTGTGCGAGCTAAACTTACCTAGTGACAGTTTTGGTATTTAAACCACTTGGTTGTAGAGTTAGCTGGTGTAAATCAGATCTATCTGATAGATTCTGGTTTGTTCATGGTGTCCCGCAGGGTTCAGTACTAGGACCAATCTTGTTCAGTTTATACATGCAGACCTTGGGAAGTATTATCCGGAACCACGGCATCAGTGTTTATTGCTAAAGCTGATGATACGCAGCTGTATCTGTCTATGAAGTCAATTGAACAGAACCATCAAGGCAAACTGCAGGTGTGTCTTAAGGACATCAAGGACTCGATGGTCACATTTTTTCTTGCTCCTAAATTCTGATAAAACAGAGGTTGTTGTTTGTGGTCCCAAACAGCTTAGGAAGGGATTAGATGGTCTCCAGTAAAACTGTGCGAAACCTTGGTGCTATTTCGATCAGGATTTGTCATTTAAACAGCATATTAATCAGGTTTGTAAAACCGCGTTTTTCCAACTCCGTAATATCTACCCAGTAATATGTAATGTGTTGTTGGCTGGATGTCCAAGTAATTCTCTGAACAGCCTCCAGCTGATCCAAAATGCAGCAGCGCGAGTGCTGACAGGAATCAACAAGAGAGACCACGTCTCTCCAGTTTTAGCTTCCCTCCATTGGCTCCCTGTAAAACTCAGGATCCAATTCCAAATTTTATTACTTGCATATAAAGTCCAAAATGGTCTAGCGCCGCGATATTTGCAAGACCTGACAGAACCGTACGTTCCTAATAGAGCTCTCCGTTCTCAGGGTGCAGGTTTACTCGTAGTTCCTAGAAGATCCAAATGTAGATTTGGAGGACGGTCTTCTGTTATCAGGAACCATCACTATGGAACCAACTTCCAGTTTGGGTGAAGGAGGCTGACACCACCTCCACCTTTAAAACCAAACTTCAAACGTTTCTGTTTAATAAAACATCTAGTTAGTGTAAACTTTAGTGTGTTAGGACCAGTAGTCACAGCTGCAGCTGCAGTACCAGACCGGAGCAGCTGGTCTTCAACACAGCTTCATCCAGGATCTGCTGCTGTAGACCTGCTGCAGGGGGACCCCAACATGATCCACTGAGTGGTGCCCCTCACCTCCTCTGGTTCTCTTTCCCTTCTTCAGCTCAATCCTCAATTATTAATAAGAAGTATCTCATCAGTATAATTGTTCTCCATTGTTCTTGTAGTTTGTTGTGCTGGTCTGTCTCCTCTTTTTCTCTTCTGTACATGTTCTGCAGACCAGAACCTCAGGAGCTGCATGCTGACCTGCAGTCCCACCCTCTGACCACCCCAGTGTTACCTCCACCTGTCTGTATAGACGTCTCTGTTGGATACTCTGTTGGAGTAAGCTGGCGTACGTGTGTGTGTCCTCGCAACCACAACTATGTGAGGAGTTGCCAAAGGAGGACGGGCTGTTGCCATGGAGATGTGGAAGCAGGGTTCTCTAACATACATGCACGGTTCTGTCCTGAGTGTCGACATGTTTCCTCACCTGTTCCTGCTGTCTTTGCCACGGAGGCGTGCGTCGTGACCTTTGACCCCCTGCGGCTCCCAGGTGACCGTGTCACACTGAACCTTCAGATCAGCATGAGCCGTCACCGCGTCGAACCCGAAGTTGAACGCTGCCGTAACAAACGCAGGAGGAGAATACATCAGAGTGTTCTACGATTCAGTCGTTAGTTACTCTAATTTGTTCTGTTTTTCACCTCTGGTTTCCAGGGTTACAGGTTCAGAAAACTCTCCCGCTGCTGCTTTGTTTCTTGCTCGAACTCGAATGACAACAAATGGCGAATCAAACTTCAGACCTGAAACATTAAAAACGCGTTTGTTGTTGGGAAACATAACAGCATGACATCACACCAGTCTTACACCCACATTCACATCCAATTTCTTATCCAGAGTGGAAATCACCAGAACCACTTCTCTTTGTTCTAATGTCAACCTGGTCCCAACTAACTCAGCTTTATTTATACATACAAATATAATCTCAAGGCGCTTCAGCAGTTCAGTTCAACTTTTTCCAAATTAGTTCATTAACACAAAACCAGTAATATAACAATAATAATTATTGCCTCACTAAGAAAAGCAATAGATTGCATCAAAAAATGTCTTTCAATCCCTCATCCTGAGCAGCACCAGGCGACTGTGGGGGAAAAAAAAACTCCCCTTTACCAGAAAGAAACCTCTGGTAGAACAATAAGAGCTTGCTCAGTAATAATAAAGTCATTACACCTGGTGATTTTAAAGTTTATGTAGATGCCAAAAATTACTAAGTATTGCATCTAGTTCTATGTTTTACTTTACTAGCTTTGCTTTAACTGCATCAACCTGGAATTAGCTTCAAGGTTTTATTACTCGACAGTGAAAGAGGAAATCCCAGGTTTCTTTTCAGCGCTGTAGCCAGGCTGACATAGATTTACAACTCTGCTGAGGTTGCTTTTACTCTCAATAGTGATGTAGTCATTGGAGTCTGGATCCAGACCTGCAGCTCCTCTACTAACCACTAGGGTCTGGAACCATATATGCAGTTCTTCTACTGACCACTGCAGACACTTGAAATGCCATCAGTTTCCACGTCCAGTGTTGCTCTTTGGCGGAGAACTTCCTCTTACCTGGGATGGTGACCTGCGACTCTCTGATGTCACAGATTTTTTCCCAGCATGCCTCTCCTGTGGCTCTTAGTGCACTGTTGCGGTTAGTTTTTCGGTATTCGACTTCATAGCGTTCGACAGGTCTGCTGCTGCCATCGCCATTGCAGTCTGCCTCATTATGCGGTTGCCAAACAACAGAGATGGCGTTGTCACGAACGATGCAGCTGGAAATGTCAATCTCTGGAGCTCTGGGAACTGAAAACGGCAGCATCACGTAAGTGACATCAGATGAGAGAAACAGCGACAACTGAGAAGAAGGAAATGTACAATAAAATGTTACTGCTGCAACATAAGTGAGGTACCGCCCACCCGGCAGGAAGTGAAGTCCCTGAAGCCCCGCCCTCTCGCAGCTGAAGTCAACGGTAAACTGTGACATGTTTTCAGACACTGTTGGACGTGTTGTCAGACGGAACGCTGGGGTCATTGTTACCCTGGCAACAACAGGAGGTGGGTCCCAGTGGAGGAGGCGGGGTTAGGTGTTAGTGTTGGGGTGGGGTTAGGATGTTAAAGGGGTGGGGTGAACATAAAGCATGTCAAAGCTTCATTCACTGAACTGAACTGTGATTCGTTAGTTTTAATGTGTTAATGTGAGATCAAAAGGGGTGTTATTGATTAAGATGAGCAATGGAAAACAGAAAACATCAATTAAAATGAGCAGAGACAAAGGAGAAAACAAAATAAACACTGTTGAAAACACGACACAAACACAGAAGAACAACAAGGTCACATTTGAAACTCCGCCTACCGTTCTTTGATCTGTTTTGCTGCCTGAAAAAAATAAAAAAAACAAAAAAAAAACTGTAAATGCGTCTTCGGAAAGATTGAACACTGATAATCAAAGATTTTTTTTTCTTCATCATACTGTGAGAAACTCTTCTTCATTGGTGATCGTCAACGACTGATTTGCAAAGTTGAGCAGCTCTTCACACGACATCAGAGCGAACTTTCCCTCCGATTGCTGCCGCTGGAAGTAAAACCAGACAGTTAACAACAAATCAGAGCAAATATGATCAAAGCAATGATGTGAGAAAACGTCATGGACAGCCACCTGAAGCTCTGCCTCTTTCCTCTGCTTCTCTTCCCGGATGCTTTCCCGCAGCTGTCGCCCTCTGTCCTCCAAGGTGGAGCTTAGCAGCTCCAGCTCTGCCTCCAGTTCTGACATTACCTTACATGACTCCTCCTGATTGGACAAAGTACACCACAGTTATGCAGTTCCTCCCTCTACTCCGCCCACGTAGCCAAGCCCCTCCCACTACTGACCTGTAGGCCTATTAGAGTGCCGTCAACCGTTTCCAGGAAGTGCTGCAGCTCTTCATTCTTACTGGCTAATGTGCTGATGATGCGGCGCAGAGCTTCCTGTTAAAAACACAAACATGATCGTAAACAACAAACAGGTTTTGAAACAGTTTTGTAAACGTTACAATCTGTTGAAGAATTTTTTTAGTTTGAATTTGTGCCTGCCTCCTTGTCCCCTCTCTTATCCCCTTCAGTCCTCTACTCACACCTTTGGAGAGAAGGACTAAGATGTGGAGAGAGGAGACAGAGGAGAGAAGACAAAGAGATGACACAAGGACAGGAGATGAGGAGAGGAGAGGAAGAAAGAAAACAAGGAACCCTCAACTGTGATCTTTCCTCAAATGTCACAGCTGATCTGTGAACCAGAGACTTCTGCCTGGTAGGGTCTGGGTGGCTCAGGGTTGGGTCATGGTCTAGGTGGGTATGGGTTGGATCATGGTCTGGTTGGGTCATGGTCTGGGGGGGTCAGGGTTGGGTCATATTCTGGATGGGTCAGAGTTGGGTCATGGTCTAGTTGGGTCATGGTCTGGTTGGGTCATGGTCTGGGGGTGTCAGGGTTGGCTCACGGTCTAGTTGTGCCAGATTTGGATCATGGTCTGAGTGAGTCAGGGTTGGATCATGGTCTGGTTGGGTCTGGGTGGGTCAGGGTTGGGTCATGGTCTAGTTGGGTCATGGTTGGGTCATGGTCTGGTTGGGTCAGGTTTGGCTCATGGTCTGGGTGGGTCATGGTCTGGGTGGGTCATGGTCTGAGTGAGTCAGGGTTGGATCAAGGTCTAGGTGGATCATGGTTGGATCATGGTCTGGTTGGGTCATGGTCTGGTTGGGTCATGGTCTGGTTGGGTCATGGTCTAGTTGGGTCAGGGTGGGTCATGGTCTAGTTGGGTCATGGTCTGGTTGGGTCATGGTCTGAGTGAGTCAGGGTTGGATCATGGTCTGGGTGGGTCATGGTCTGGTTGGGTCATGGTCTGGTTGGGTCATGGTCTAGTTGGGTCATGGTCTAGTTGGGTCATGGTCTAGTTGGGTCATGGTCTAGTTGGGTCATGGTCTGGGTGGGTCATGGTCTGGGTGGGTCAGGGTTGGATCATGGTCTGAGTGAGTCAGGGTTGTAACATGGTCTAGATGGATCATGGTTGGATCATGGTCTGGTTGGGTCATGGTCTGAGTGAGTCAGGGTTGGATCATGGTCTAGTTGGGTCAGGGTCTAGTTGGGTCATGGTCTGGTTGGGTACGGGTTGGGTCATAGTCTGGGGGGTCAGGGTTGGGTCAGGGTCTAGTTGGGTCAGGGTTGGCTCATGGTCTCGGTGGGTAAGGGTTGGATCATGGTCTGGGGGGGGG